>CM055275.1:22385967-22985967 GCA_029237695.1 Conchocele bisecta | reverse complement strand
CAGGTGGGTACGATACCAGGTGTAAATGGGATTTGTTTAATAGGCAGTATTGTTGGTGTCATAGGTCCGAGTCTTCCACCTGTGGTCTCAGCATCTCTGTAATTTCAAAATTTTCCTGGGTGGCGATTGATTCACATATGAGATACGCCATGTGATTTTGTACCTAAGAACATGTGCCATTTTTCATGAAAATGATTCACGATATTTTCCGTATTAGACGTCGAATGTTGGTGATTCCGCATTTGCTATGAAAATTTCTTCATCTTTCGACGTCATTTCCAGAAAATATTTTCATGAATTCATGTTCATATTATAAACATGTTTTTTTTCTAAAGGTATCACTGTGCTAAATATAGTACACATCGGCCAGGGGGTATGCTTTTGTAGTCCGGTATAAAAAAATAGTGCAGACGTTTTGAGGCCACAGACCCAGTTTGCTTGTAAATCCTGATCCATTACAGCCCAATTTTACTTGAGAAACATGTTGGGGTGTTTTTAACACCAGTTTCCAGCATATTTCTAGCATTTAAAAGAAATTACTGAGCCTGCTTGTCACGTGATGTGAACACTACGTCACATGACACTTTGATGATAAACAAAATGGCGGACAGGACAATGTTGAAATTTTCTTTCTTAGGAGTAAGTGAACATATTGTTTAATTAGTGAAAATCCGGTGCAGACAGGTTGCAGGTTATGAACAGGTAGGTTCCACAGCATCCATACGAATAGTGAAAGTGTGAGAGAATGGCCATATTTGGAGGAATCGGTTAAGTTGTATATTAAAACTAATTGGTGGTTGCTAGCCTAAACTTAATTGTATTTAAATTAATTTCACTAGCGAATATTATGGAAATTTATTTCTAACTGTGGTACAGGTGTCATACCAGTTATCGAAAATGTGAAAATGTAAAATTATCAGCCCTGTTTAGCATAGTTTCTGGTAGTATTATGTACTTGAATATAACCCATGTTTCCTATGGAAGGTAATATCCGCCATACTTCTATGTGACTTGTTGCTTGCGTGCTGATGACATTACAACTTATATTCATGTTATTTCATTCGTCATTTGTATTTATTACATTTGAAATCTGCTTGTTGTAATTGTATTTGTCTTTCTTACATGTCCATTCTGCTGATTGATTTGTTCTTTCGTCTTATTTACGTTACAATTATGGATACGTCCTTATTCGTGTACCTGTCTTATTGCACTAAGCATTTGCAATAGAAAGTAAGAATAAAGCATTTAGAACTTTGAATAAGGCCAAAAGCAGTAAGGACAAAGCCGCAGGAAGTAAGCATCAAGCCACAGCCCGAAAGCGGAAATCCGCAAGCAGAAAGCATCAAGCTACAAGCAAAATGATGCAAGTAATATATGGGTTAGTAGTGCGTCATTATGACGTCAGATGGCATTGCTGTCCGCTCAAGTAATTCTCCCTTTAATAAATTATAGTCCGACATCTGATTGGCTGTTCAAGTCACACCTCCAATGCCGGTGTTGATGTAAGATTTCACCCACAAATTATCACAGCATAGGTTAGAACACACCAAATAGTTTTACTATATACTTTAACCGAATCCCATCCAATAAGGTCAGTCTCTCCTACTTTCACTATCCGTATGGATGTTGTGGGACCTACTTGTATATGACCTGCAACCGGTCTGTACTGGTTCTGCATGAATTAACAATAGGTTCACTTACTCATAAGAAAGAAAAATCCAACCTCGTATTTTTGTATTGGCCACGGAAACTCTGTTAACATCACATGAGCAACACTCCCACATGTACCTCAAGTGAAACTGGGTAGTAATGGATCATAATTTGCAAGCAAACTGTGTCAGTGACCTCAAAACACCCGCACGATTTTGTTCATACTGGACTACTATTATCCCCTTGACGATTTCGCACCATTTATTATTCTCTAACCTATATTAACTAAATTGCATACGTATGTATGGTGTTTGACTTACTAATGTGTTTTATACATACATGTATCCTCATAATTAAATTACATATGTACGTAATTGAAAACAATCACATTGTTATAGTAAGTTACACATATGTTAACTTACACAGGTTGACTGTCAAACTGGCCCGTTACCGATGCAAACCAATAACCGTCAGAGATCAGACTAAGGTGGCCCACCACCATTGATTTTCCCTAAAACACTAACCCGTTACAACACATATTGCTATTCTCTGCTACTTTCATTTTTCTTATGGATGTTGTAGAACCTATTTTCCAATAACCTGCACTTATTCTGCTCTGGATATTGACTAATAAAATATAGATTTAATTATTGTTGAAGCTGGGGTCCCATCTAGTAGGTACACATTTTTCTGTATGGACATTAAATAAGTGTATAATTGCAACTAGTGCACCACTTTTAAAAATTATGAGTGCTAGCTACACAGATATAATTATTTAGTAATCGTTAATGTACTCCTAGAGACTCGCGGTGGTATCAAGCTAGTTGCATATGCAAAAGATGCAGTATTTTTAAATTATTTATATCAACTAAATGCTGAATAAATAAAGTATGATATTGCACATAAAAAAATAAGTAAATGGAATAAATAGTTGCTTCCGTTATCATTTTAAGGACACACAGTTATCGCCCCTGATATCATACTGGCATTTCGCGTTTGATATAAAAAGAATAATAATGTCAATTAGTACGTCTGGTAATGGTAAATCAATATTCATTTTGCCAGAAAAAATGTCAGATTGAATAACCTGATAACCTGGCATGTAGCACTCTAGGTTTAAGGTTAGAGAAATTGACACCAGTTTCAGCATATTTGAAGCATTTAAAAGAAAACATTGAGCCTGTTGGTCACGAGATGTAAACAGACTTTCCGTGGCCAAATAATGTAAACAATAATGGGGGACATGCTGACATACGAATAATGAAAGTAGGAAAGACTGGCTGGGATTCGGTTAAATTATACAGTAAAACTATTTGGTGTCTTTTAACCTAAACATGGCGCAATAGAAAAGGCGGCATCAATCTACATCAACACCGTTAGGGACATGGAACCAATTTAGAGAGCAGCGCATTGTAGGGCAGGTACCAGCCTATTAAATAATTTTAGGGAGAACTATTTTAAGTTTTAGCACCGCACCTGGCGTCATAATGGTTGTTCCCAAATTACTGTTGCAATTATTGTTGTCAAGGGGCGTGGCTTAGTGAGCTAGCAAATCGCATAGCAAAACAACGATGCAATAATCAATAATGGAACTCCGGATGTCACTACCAACGAAGCATCAAGCCACTTAGAATGTAATCAACACGAACGCATTGAAACAGTACGAATGAATAAAGCATCACACCACATACATAGAAATGTAATAATAAGGATAGAACTTAGAATGTCATCAGCCAGCAAGCATCAAGCCACATATAATTGTAACAAGACGGATAGAACTTAAAATGTCATCAGTCAGCAAGCATCAAGCCACATATAATTGTAATAAGACGGATAGAACTTAAAATGTCATCAGCCAGCAAGCATCAAGCCAAATATAATTATGGCGGAAATGACCTTCCTTAGTTTCCCGGGTGGCGATTGTTTGACATATGAAACACGCCATGTGATTTTGTACCTAAAAACATGTGCGATTTTTCCTGAAAAATATTTACGATATTTTCTGTATTAGATGTCGAATGTTGGTGATTCTGCATTTGCTATGAAAATTTCATCTTTCGACGTCATTTACAGAAAATAGCACAGTTTATGTAAATATATTTCATGAACAATCACACATGTTCCTATGTACAAAATCACACGGCGTGTGTCATATGTGACTGTGACTGGAGAAATGGGGCTTATGTGATTTGTGACCAGTGTAACTCCTGATCACATTCCTGTAGCCCGATAACAATATATATTGCTTGTTTGAAGCTTGCCGGGTCTTTCATTGATGGAATGGCGAATAGTTCAGATCTTGACAAGACTGCAGTTGACGGGCTGATCTTGATCGACACTGGTCACAAAACCCATGAACCCCATTTCTCCAGTTGCAGCCACATGTCATTTACATTGCACGATGCGAACATTTTATATATTGTACATCCGAGACACAGTCCCTTTAGTACACATTCAAATGACATTATTCAGTATTAACTTGATGTAATAGTGATAGTTCACATATTGATTTGTTTTAATTAATTAATTTCGAACGAGCATAGCGAGCTAATAAAAAAGTTTATTAATATTGCAATATGTGCAATCATTATTGTTTACCCTAGTTTCTCGACCAATGAAATAACGGCATTTCTTGTCAATTAATCGCATATTGCGATGCTTTCTCCAATATGTATTGAAGCAATCATTAAATGTCCAGCACTATATTTAGTACTGATTGTATGCCTTGTTGTCATCAGAAAACATGCAGCTAGGATTATCTCCCTCTTTTCGACTTAGAATTTTCTAATTTTGGCTTGTAACTCGTAAAACCTTTAAACCCTAATAACTACATAACTGATACTTGGTATGTAGCTTCCTTATGATGAGTAGATGCGCACAGTGTATTTCAATTTTGTATTCGACCTGTGAGTCATGGATTATCTCCCCCTTTTAGACTTAGAATTTAACAATTTTGCCTTGTAACTCGTAAGTCATTTAAACAATAACAGCTACACACCTGAAACTTAGTATGTAGCATCCTTTAAATATGATGAGTAGATACGCTAAGTTCTTTTTAAATTTGATTCGACCCCAGAATCGTAGATTATCTCCCCCTTCTCGACTTAGAATTTAACAAGTTTGCCTTGTAACTCGTAAAACCTTTAAACGTTAATTGCTACAGACCTGAAACTTGGTGTTTAGCTTCCTTATGATGAGTAGATGCGGAAAGTCTATTTTCATTTTTGATCCGACTCCCGGGTCATTGATTATCCCCTTTTCTACATAGAATTTGGCAAGTTTGCCTTGTATATCTGAAAACTTTTAAACCGTCATAGCTACATACCTCAAACTTGGTAAGTAGCTTCTTATGATGAGTATATGCTCACAGTTTATATTGATTTTTTTATCCGAATCCCGGGTCATTGATTATCCCCTTTTCGACATAGAATTTGGCAAGTTTGCCTTGTATCTCTGAAAATGTTTAAACCGTCACAGCTACAGACCTGAAACTTGGTATGTAGATTCTTATGATAAGTAGATGCTCAAAGTTTTTTTTGATTTTTTTTATCCGACTCCCGGGTCATTCATTAAGGGATCATTTTACAGGGCGAAGTGGGCGAATTTCTGTCCCTAAGTTGTGTGTCTTCTCCCTGTTTTGAGTTGAGGGAGAAGTTTTCATACGCCCGTTTGAAAATCCAGGACGTATTATGTATTCATCTCGGGTGGGCGGGCGGCGGGTAGGCTGGCACAGCTTGTCCACGCAAGCTACTTGAGTTCTACGTGACGGATTGTAACCAAATTCGGTATACATGTTTAACACGGCGAGACGAAGAAGCCTATTGATTTTGAAAAAGTTCCGATGACACCTCTCCCCTTGGCGTGACTTAGAATTTTGCAAGTTTGCCTTGCAACTCTTAAAACTTTCAAACCGTCACAGCTACAGACATGAAACTTGGTATATAGCTTCCTTATGATTAGTAAATATGCAAAGTTTATTTTGATTTTTGATCCGATCCCCGGGTAATTGATTATATATCCCCTTTTCGACTTAGAATTTGGCAAGTTTGTCATGTAACTCGCAAAAGTTTTAAACCGTCATAGCTACATACCTGAAACTTGGTATGTAGCTTCCTTATGATGAATATATGCACAAAGATTATTTCAATTTTTTATTCGACCCCCGGTCATGGATTATCTCCCCCTTTTCGACTTAAAATTTAACATTTTTGCCTTGTAACTCGTAAAACCTTTAAACCTTAATTGCTACAGACATGAAACTTGGTATGTAGCTTCCTTCTGATGGGTAGATGCGCAAAGTTTATTTTGATTTTTGATCAGACTCCCGGGTCATTGATTATTGACTTTTAAACCGTCTTAGCTACAGACCTGAAACTTGTTATGTAGCTTCCTTATGATGAGTAGATGCGCAAAGTTTATTTCCATTTTTTGTTCGACCTAGACTCGTGGATTATCTCCCCCTTTTAGACTTAGAAATCAACAAGTTTGCCTCGATGATTATTTCGTTATAACAAATTCTAATTCATTAGAACGCATTCCATTTTTTAGGTCGACTATTCGAAGAATAGTTAGAGCTTATGTTGTCACCCCGGCGTCGGCGTCGGCGTCGGCGTCGGCGTCGGCGTCGGCGTCGGCGTCACCGTCACGCCTTGGTTAAGGTTTTTAGTCAACCTTGTATATGGAATACTACTGGCCCTACACCCACCATACTTGGACAACTTCATCTCCTAGTGATGTACATCAATAACCCCTGATCTATATTTGACCTTGACCTACATTTCCTCTTCAATTGCTTAGTTAATTCCCCTTGGTTAAGGTTTTTAGTCAACCTTGGTTAAGGTTTTTAGTCAAGCTTGTACATGGAATACTGTTGTGCGTACAGACACCATACTTGGACAACCTTTTCTCATAGGGATGTACATCAATAACCCCTGATCTATATTTGACCTTGACCTACATTTCCTCTAGAATTACTTAGTTAATTCCCCTTGGTTAATGTTTTTAGTCAACCTTGTATATGGAATACTAATGGCCCTACACCCACCATACTTGGACAACTTAATTTCCTAGTGATGTACATCAAGAACCCCTGATCTATATTTGACCTTGACCTACATTTCCTCTTGAAATACTTACTTAATTCCCATTGGTTAAGGTTTTTAGTGAAGCTTGTATATGGAATACTACTGGCCCTACACCCACGATACTTGAACAACTTCATCTCCTAGTGATGTACATCAATAACCCCTGATCTATATTTGACCTTCACCTACATTTCCTCTTGAATTACTTACTTAATTCCCCTTGGTTAAGGTTTTTAGTCAACTTTGGTTATGGTTTGTAATCAAGCTTGTACATGGAATACTATTGTGCATCCAGACACCATACTTGGATAACTTTTTCTCATAGGGATGTACATCAATAACCCCTGACCTTTAGTTTACCTTCACCTACATTTAACCTTGAATTACTTGGTTAATGTTTATAGTCAAGCTTGTATATGGAATACTCCTGGGCCTACATCAACCATACTTGGACAACTTCATCTCCTAGTGATGTACATCAATAATCCCTGACCTATGTTTGACCTTGACCTACTTTTATCCTTGGATTATTTAGTTATTTCTCCTTAGATACGGTTTTTAGTCAAGCTTGTATATGGAATACTCCTGGGCCTACAGAAACCATACTTGGAAAACGTCATCTCCTAGTGATGTACATCAATAACCCCTGACCTATATCTGACATTGACCTACATTTAACCTTGAATTACTTACTTAATTCCCTTGGTTAAGGTTTTTAGTCAACCTTTGTTAAGGTTTTTATGCAGGCCGCAGCCACCTTCTTTGTCAAGCTATGTGTACATCGACAACCCTCGTAGTCGAGCTATGCTGTTCTCCTACAGCTCTTGTTACTCAAGCTTGTACATGGAATACTATTGTGCATACAGACACCATACTTGGACAACCTTTTCTGATGTACATCAATAACCCCTGATCTATATTTGACCTTGACCTACATTTCATCTTGAATTACTTAGTTAATTCTCTTTGGTTAAGGTTTTTAGTCAAGCTTGTAGATGGAATACTCCTGGCCCTACACCAACCATACTTGAACAACTTCATCTCCTAGTGATGTACATCAACAACCCATGACCTATATTTGACCTTGACCTACATTTAACCTTCAATTACTTAGTTAATTCCCCTTGGTTAAGGTTTTTAGTCAACATTGGTAAATGTTTTTACTCAAGCTTGTAGATGGAATACTATTGTGCATACAGACACCATACTTAGATAACGTTTTCTCATAGGGATATACATCAATAACCCCTGACCTATATTTTACCTTCACCTACATTTAATCTTGAACTACTTGGTTAATGTTTATAGTCAAGCTTGTATATGGAATACTCCTGGGCCTACATCAACCATACTTGGACAACTTCATCTCCTAGTGATGTACATCAATAATCCCTGACCTATGTTTGACCTTGACCTACTTTTATCCTTGGATTACTTAGTTATTTCCCCTTGGTTAAGGTTTTTAGTCAAGCTTGTATATGGAATACTCCTGGGCCTACTGCAACCATAATTGCAAAACTTCATCTCCTAATGATGTACATCAATAACCCCTGACCTATAGTATCTATCATTGACCTACATTTAACCTTGAATTACTTACTTAATTTCCCTTGGTTAAGGTATTTAGTCAACCTTGGTTAAGGTTTTTATGCAGGCCGCAGCCACCTTGTTTGTTAAGCCATGTGTACATCGACAACCCTCATAGTCGAGCTATGCTGTTCTCCTACAGCTCTTGTTTCTAATGATTTCAATCATTTAGTTCTAATGCATTCAATTTCGTTCTAACGAATTCAAAATAATTGAAATCGTTAGAACTAATTGGAATGCGTTAGAACATATTCGTATGCGCTAAAATGAATTGGAATGCGTTAGAACAAATTATAATGCGTTAGAACGAAATAATTGAAATCGTTAGGACGAATTCGAATTCGTTTGAACGAAATAATCAATTTGGTCAGAACATGTGTTTCTCTTCTCATGTCTCTTATAAGGCTCCGTTCTGAAGCAATTGGTTATTTCGAAATTTTAATTGGGTAAACTAAAATCACACAACTGTTTACACATCAACATACAGCAATTATAGAATAGTTTGCTTCGAAATGAAAACATGTCTTAGTTTTGTTTGTTTGCTGGAATTTAACGGCAAATCAACAGCTAAGGTCATTTAAGGCCGGGTTAATGGGTTTAGTTGAGACAATTCTAATGAAATACCAAGATGTGTTTTCATGGGAAATAAGAAAAATAAGATATATTTGTGGTCTGTTTATTGTTTTCTGCAGGATGATAAAGGTACCACACATTTGTTATTGCTTTTTGATACTCGCTACTTCTGATTTCAATTGGGTTTTTGGCAATTTTAATTGTGTATTTAAGCAAATACGCAGCTATAAATAAGTATAAATAATTAATAAATATCATGCCACATTTGCATATGAAAATAGCCCGATACCACCGCGAGTCACTGTCAGTAAAATAAATATTACTAAATGATTACCGTATATCTGTATAGCGGGCACTCGTATTTTTTAGAACTGGGGGAATAGTGACACAATGATACACAATTCCTTTAAAGAACACTTTGTGCCTACAGAGTGGGTATGTACCTTTAATGCAGTCCAAGGTCTGAAAATTGTTCATCTATATATTGTGATCCAAGGCGACGAATTTTATGTAACTTGGATTACGGATCCGGCGACCCAATTTTTGCTTTTTTCCAAAAAAAAAAAATGTTTTCTTCATCTTTTGTTTCTTATAAAGGCCGACTTTCTCTCGCTAGACATATTCGTGGAAAGACGACTGAAAAGTCAGCGCGCTAAAATATCAACACTGACAACAACTACTTGAACTTTTTCGGACATAGGCACTTTATGGGATGAACAAAAACCAGATGTGTTAATGATAGGGGGTTCAGTACGCTGTCGTAATCCTGTAATTCGGATGCCTCGTTATGAAAATCAAGTGTATTTAATTCACAAATTCTATATTATAATCAGATTAAAAACCATGTTTTACAGCTGAATTAAATAATATAATCATTATTTTGTTCATTTATTGGACTGTTTACGATAAATAACCCGATTTTAATACCTAGAACTCGATTTGAATACACCGATATTGACCCACTTTCGCCGACGTTGCGAGATGCGCGGACATATTTTTAGCCGTTCCCTTGTATATAATTATGTTCGTGTTTAAATTTCTGACATTCTTGTGAATCTTGTTGTGTTATACACAATTTTACCATTGTATGCAAAATTTGACTACACAATTTAACTAATGCATAACCACAACACTATATATTGAAACTGTTGTGTTGGTGCATTATGATTACACACATACGCTGTACTGCCTATTGTTATGCAACTAAATACAATATATTTAATACCACTTGTATCGCAAGTTACCAACCATATACCCTGGATCTACATTACCATTGTTACAAAAACTTAGCTCGATAATAAAAAAAGAAAACAAGCTCAACACGAATACATCCATCAGTACATAAGATTCCAAAAAATCTTTATTCGGCGAATTTTAGGGAGGGGGTATCGCGCGCCGGGTCCGCCCCCCCCCCCACGCCCCCCCCCCCCCCCCTAAATCCGCCCATGGGCATGATAGTTTTTCTCGAGCCCGCTTGCGGCGGAAAGCCAGACAGTGATCACAATGACGTCCGTCCGTCCGTCGGAAATTTGTATTAAAGTTTTCAAAAATCTGGTTAATTATTAATACTCATTAAATGCGTGGGGTAATTGTGAATGAGTGTTTATTTTGCCCGAAAATGTCTCAGATGATGTCTCTGATATAAAGAACATTTTGTGCCTACTGAGTGGGCATGTACCTTTAAATAAAACAGAATTACATGTATTTGTAACGATTTATAATAGAAAATGTGAACTGGTGAAACTTTAAACCGTAATAGCTACAGACCTGAACATTGGTATGTAGCTTCTTATGATGAGTAGAGACGCAAAGTTTAATTCAATTTTTGTATACGGCGCCTGTGTCATGTAATACAACTCCTGCATGACACACTTAGTAACATCAGGAATCCAAAATCCTTGACTATGATGAATGTTGCTATGTATGGTTTAAACTTGTGATATGACTTGACTTCAGCTGAAATCTTGTGTACAACAGCACATATTCTGAATACAAAATGGGCAGGGCTCCCGATAAGGTGCGTATTGGCTTATCTGGAGCTCCGTAATCAATCGTCTGAATATAATCTTCATTGTTAACCACTTTATTGTATTTTTTGTAATTGTATATACATTGAATGATTTCCTTCACAAATGTATATCAACAAACTACTTCAGTATGGCTTATAACTACTACATACTTACTATGTATGACATTTCTTTGGCCATCTATTAATTGACATATGTCCGGACAATCACCTGGGGTTATGTATATATGAAATCATAATTAAATATTACTGACTATTCGACTGATATAACTTACTGGGGATGTAACCCTTTCACCACCACATACTCATATAGTGTCATGGCAAACAGTGTAGATCCAGATAAGCAGGCTCATATCGAGATATCTCATCAGGATCTGCACATTGTTTTCTTACTTGTACATGTATATCGAAAATGCAGAATTGTCTTCCCTGTTTATCACAGTTTCTGGTAGTATATACTTGAATATAACGCACGTTTTTGGAAAGTTCATCAACTAAAATGGTGCGATTGATTGACATGTGAGACACGCCATGTGATTTTGTACCTAAGGACATGTTCGATTTTTCATGACAAATATTTACAAAATTTATGATATTGTCCATATAATATTTGACTTCGAAAGTTGACGTATTTTTCATGGCAAATGCGATTCCGTATTTGCTATGAAAATTACGTCATCTTTCGACGTCATTTACAGAAAATATCACAGTTTATGTAAATATATTTCGTGAACAATCGCACATGTTCTTATGTACAAAAATCACACTACATGTCTCATAATATGTGGCTGTGACTGGAGAAATGGGGCTTATGGGATTTGTGACCAGTGTCACTCCTGATCACACTCTTGTAGCCCGATAACAATCTATATTGCTTGTTTTAAGCTTGACGGGTGTTTAATTGATGGAATGGTGAACAGTTCAGATCTTGACCAGACTGCTGGTTGAAGTAACGGACCGAGGTCTATAAATACATTAAATATGCCTAAAAGCATAAATAAATTACCCCCTCCATATACTCCATTATACAAGGTTGCTTACTTTTTAATAGGCCGAACCCGGACGGCCTCGATACAACGGACTTATTTTCATATGCTTGTACTGAGCCGTTCAGGGCCTTTAATACAGGCCGATGTCTGTAAATTATTTGTCTATATCGTGTGATCTAAGATATTGTATTCCTCAACTTAGTCACAATGTCTAAAGTCATGTACAGCTGTAGTTACTTTGTTGAATATATTCCTGCCGTTGCCTAACCCGAATTTTCTATCTGTAACGCAGGTCGACTTATACCTGCGTTACAGGCAGAAACTTCGGGTTAGCCATTCCCTTGTATACACTTATGTTCGTTTTTACATTTCTGACATTCTTATCAATCTTGTTGGCATGTCAAGCATACGGAAGCATGTGGAGGGGACGTGTGTTTTTGTTATTTTTTATCTCGTGGCCACGTGATAAATGAACAGAACAGGACAAACCTTTATTACAGAGCTCCATTTAAGCTGAGTATTTGCTTTAATACCCAATTAAAATTGCCAAAAACCCAATTGAAATCAGAAGTTGCGAGTATCAAAACGTAATAAAAATGTTGTTGTACCTTTATCATGCTGCATACAACAATAAACAGACCACAAGTGTAGCATGTTTTTCTCATTTCCCATGAACACATCTTGGTATTTCATTAAGATTGTCTCCTTAGAGACAATTCTAATGAAATGCCAAGACATGTTTTAATTTCGAAACAAACTATTCAATAATTGCTTTTTGTTGATGTATAAATAGTAGTGTGATTTTATTTTACACAATTAAACTTTTGAAATACCCAATTGCTTAAGAAATGATGGAGTAACAATACTCAATTACTAATTCCTTATCTGGAGCCCTGCATCCCATAAGAGGTAAAATACAACATGTATGCACAAATATGGAGTGACGTACAAGTATGGAGAGCATACTGATTGCTAAATATATAAGATCAGAGATCCAGATAAGCTGCGTATTTGCGTAAATACCCAATTAAAATTGCCAAAAACCCAATTGAAATCAGAAGTAGCGAGTATCAAAAAGCAAACCTACCGGTTTGCTGTTTTCGGCCATGTTGAAGGCTCTCTCTCTATATATGTATATACTGTGATTGCTCTCACTAATGTGATTTGACGGCTCTGTTGTGTTTAAATATAGTATATCTGTGCAACCATAAATCATATTAACCTGAACCTTGCAATGATTGTTTATCATCATCCATACTTTGGTATATGTCCAACAGATGCCGCCCGCATGTCCAAGAACCGGAAGGTTGATTAGCCTAACTAGACCGGCTAACTGCGTATACTTTACCTGTCTGTAGCGGATTTCTCCAAAATCTATTCCAGCTAAGTGCACTTTGAGGCAGTAATTATTTATTATAAGTAATCGTCCTTTAATTGTTATGATGGTTATGGTTATTTATGAGTCATGTAGTGTATTTAATACATGACCACAGCTATTGTTTTGATTATAAATAGTTTATTTCATTACATAAAATAGTAATATATGAATACGTTGAAAATTACCCCTATTAAATTTCAATTACCTAGATTAGAGATTGTGGTGAAATCCGCTACAGATGTGTTCACGAGAGACAAAATGAATGGACCCACATCACAATAGTGACCAGTGTAGACCCTAAACAAAGCACATTAGCAGTGACATCCGATACAGACAAATGTTTAGACATTGTGTTCACAACCAGTCAATCAATCACCCAGCCAGTCAAGCAATCAATACACCAATCAATCAACCAGACAATCAATCTATAAACCAATCAACCAGTCAGCAATAATACCTGTGTAGATCCTGATCATGCAGAACACTCCAGCTGGCCGATAGTAATCCCCATTGTTCGCTCGATGACCAATGGATGGCTCTAATTGAACGACCAATACTGTACACCATGATAAGACTGCGCAATTGGGTTAGTCAGTTTGGTCAACACTGTCTAAACTGTCCAATCGATAGTGAAAGTGACCGACTTGATAGTTAGTCATTTCAGCGGCTCTGTCCTAAACGCCCGTATCGCATCACCCATGTGCATTTGGAAAATCCGTCGTATTTTCCGTAGATGACGTCGAAAATTTGACAAAAAAATAGCTCATGCAGACTTTTCAACTAGTCCGCATATCTGCGCTCTGATTTTAGTCATTTTCGATTCAGTCAAGTCAGTCGTACGTTCAAGGGAAGTATAGGGATGGATTGTGGCCTAGGGGTTAGAACACCTGACTTCCAATCCGTAGATTGTGGGTTCAAACCTCGCCTTAGACATCAACAATACTTTCATAGTATTTCCATCCCACTGGTCTGTCGGATGAAACTTTAAACTGTGGTCCCGTCTCCATATGACTAGCTGTTGGTGGGACGTTAAACCCATTCGATTTCACTTTCAAAGGAAGTAACTAAATTTAAACTATGACTGATTTTTAGTCATTTTTTCATTCAGCGGTCATTCGTTCAAGGGAAGTAACTACGTAAACTAGGACTATGTGTACTCCAGCAGTTACCGCCCGTGAATGGTATCGACGAGCTGATCGTGTCATCAGGGACATAGCCAGCCTACTCTATTTATATCTCTGGTTTAATACACGTCCCCGGCTCTTCCTTCCTAGAATGACGTCGAACGTTGACATAAAGCTCAGATATCATACGGAAATGACATCGACGTTTGACACAGAATTCAGAGCTTATGCGGAATTGAATTGAATTTCGCATAAACTCCGAATTTTGTGTCAAGTTCCGACGTCATTTTCATAAAATATGACTGATTTCTTAAATGAAAGGGGGGGGGGCGGTTGGTGTGTCGTTGACTGATTGTTTACAATGAATGAGGACCAATAGAGGGGTGCATGTGTGAATCATCCAGAAGATCCTTGAAAGTTAAGTTAAATTTTGTGAACGCATTAACTATTTAATAAAACTAGGCGAAAGCGTATATAAACCAATTTTAAAGTTACCAGTTGAAACTGGAAGGTGGACTAGAACAGATGGACAGCAGCGATTTTGTAAACTGTGCAAACACGATTTTGGGGACGAATATCATCACTTGCTATGCTGTAAAGAACTAAAACATGCAAATATGTGAAAAATTACTTAGAAAAAGTGTGGGTGGTGGTCGAGCGAACGAGACGGCTTAAATTAACGGTAGGGGTTCCTCCTTGTTGGAATCACGATTTGCCTGGTTTGTCCCTCGGGTGAGTTTTTGTCTTTGGCTCTTTTGTTACCTGGGAGTTGAATTGGGTTATTGTCCATTATAAAAGTAGTAAGATTATTACTGATCCTGCTGCTTTTGGGAGGGGCCAAGTGATTCTGGTGTGGCGAGGACCTGGCATCAAATCAGGATTATTCTGATTTCAGGGCTGAATATATAGTTTTGTAATTGTAAATATTCAGTTCTGATTTTAGGATTTTCCCCCCGTTTGTATATGTACTTGAACATGTGCATGTACTTGTACAGGTAACATATGGGATTTAGTACTAAACCCATTGACCCGGCCTTAAATGACCTTAGCTGCTGATAGGCCGTTAAACCCCAACAAACAAACAAACAAACAAACGAACTTATAAAAAGTCACCAATGGACGGTTAAGACTCCGGAAGCAAGTTGAGCAAACATACGTCTGGACGGTGAAGACATCGACAGTTTCACACGGATTCTGTACGGTACAGATGCCGAAATGCAGGTGAAACAGGAAGTTGGCTATACTGTGTAAGTACCATAAGCTTGACACAGTTATTCGGTTATATATGAAGGTTTACCCGAAGACACCGGTAATACAGTAACTTAGGCCATACAAAATACAAAAGTACTCTGGTTTCTCAGATATCACTGCGTAGAGCAATTTATCGTACTGGATAAATAAAATAGTAGTGTAAATTTGCCACATGATCAATATGTTAAATCAAATTGTGTCTAACATCTAAAATAGGTTAAAGTAACTTTATAGAACATATATACATCTGGCCATTTGAAAAAATCGGAGATGAACATCTCAAACAAAAGAAATATATTACATAGATCCGCCCTCTCGCGTCACATTCCACAAACCCCGTGTCTGAAAACCAACGTAATTGTCATGATATTAGCTATGTTGTTTCAAACATTGTAAGTGTCGATGATTTCAAAATCGAGTTGGACCCAAGCTACATGGTCAAGTAGCAACTATATCCTGGTTTAATCGAACACTCGTCACCTGTTTGTAGATGCAGCTCCAGTTACACACCGATAACATAATGATGTGCAAATAACAACTTTATTCTGGGTTTATTCGAGGACTCGTCATTACTAAACATGTATCCACGTGAGTTACCGGTTTCCGTGCCGCGTCCATAAGAAGAAAAGTATAAAACAAGTAGCATAAACAACTTCCTTGAACAGATGTAAATGATGAACACAGACTGCAACCATTCCTCCTATATTAAACATGTACATGTATATCAACTTGTACCACCGTTTGCAAATGTATAAATCATTGAGATTTACAAATAACGTAATGAACATTATATAAATGTTTTGTTTTACATTATCGGTGTCTTCTGCCAGTGTTGTTTTTTGTTTTTTTCCTTCATACACAACCGAATAACTGTGTCAATCTTACAGTGCTTACATGGTTGGAAGTCGGCGTGATGTAAACAGACCACGTGACACAAATTTGGTCATCGTAACTTGGGGGAAATCCGATAGATAAAAATGTTCGTACGATTATTTTTACATTGTTACCTAGTACATTATTTGTGTTCACTAATGCTACCATTAACTACCGACATGTAAGAGTTATTAAATATGAACACATCCTCCAAATGTTTCACACAATCGTCTGTTAATGTGATTTGTTGGAAGCTTTACATTTACTCTCACGCATTTCTTTGTCATACGAAGGGCCCGTTTCACTGAACTTCTTACAACTAAAATGTTCGTAAGTGCAAATTTATGATAGTCTGTAAATTTCACATTAACATTGTTTTCTTGAAAATAATTATTGGATTTACATTTATTGAGCATAGGCTGCATATGCAGCCTATGCTCAATACATGTAAATCCATAAATTGAAATTTACAGACGATCTTAAATTTTAACTTACGAACATTTTAGTCGTAAGAAGTTTAGTGAAACGGGCCCCAGGTGACCAAAAAAAAAGTGAAAGGGTTTAACGTCCCAGTAACAGCTAAGGTCATATAGAGACGGGATCACAGTTTAAAGTCTCATCCGACAGACCAATGGGATGGAAATACTATGAAAGTATTTTTGATGCCCTAGGTGAGGTTTGAACCCACAACCTCCGGATTGGAAATCAGGTATTCTAAACCCTCGGTCACAATCCATCCCTTCTAGAATGTCTCTAGTAATGTGCCAACCTTGACGATACGGAGCCACGTATATTATTTACTTACTCGTCCCGACAGATCGTCATTTCACGGGACTCGTTGAAATTATGACCACATGCTTGCCAAAATGTGGCAGTTTACATGCGAGGACCCAGGATTTCGGGTTAATGGGGCGGGACTTCTTAATTGATATAGTTTACTATATTTTTGTTTGTGGGTGGGGGTGGGTGGGGGGTGAGGGCGCGCACCAGGTTTTCCCCTACGTAAATCCGCTCTTGGGTTTACCGCACATATATATGTATAGTAAATCACGATTATGAAGCATAGCTAAAGACAACGCATTTAATATAACGCGGCAAAAGTCAACCATGTGTAGGTATAATTATAAGGATTAATACATACAATTATCCCGTCAACACAGCGCGTATGTGCTGTGAAACACGGTGCCGTGAAACATTTTTGATATCCAGTCAATACTATTTTTGCATTTTACAGCCATTTGTAGGTGTTGACCGGATAAATAGAATAGTAGGTTAGTGCCGTGAATGGGAAAAAATATCTGGCGCGGCACGGAAACGGGATGTGCTCGGCAGAGCCTCGCCCATCCCGTTTCCTAAGCTTTGCCAGATATTTTTCCCATTCACGGCACTAACCTACTATTCTCTATTACTATATCACGAACAACAGAGCAGATCGTGTACGATTGATCGCCGATAAACGTTCATGACTGGTATGCACTGCGGATACGGTACAAGCCACACTATTACGTGATGTGTATTGGCAGGTGTGGACGTCTATATTCTCACCTTTAGTCTACGCGCCGCGTGGCGTTTATTCCTTGGACTCGATGTGTTTCATACAAAGTAACAGTACATGTAATAATGAGATGCAAATCGTGACAGAAACCTAGCACGACAAAGATACTGCTTTTAAACCAGAATTGACATATATCATACGGGTATATGCCCACTCAGTAGGCACAAACTGTTCTTTATAAAAACAAAATTGTCACTATTCAGCCAGTTCTAAAAAGTACAAGTGCCCGCTATACAGATATAATCATTTAGTAATATGTATGTTACTGATAGTGATTCGCGGTTGTATCAGGCTATTTTAATATGCAAATGAGGCATGATATTTTTAAATTATTTATACTAATTAAATGCGTCACCTTAAAAAATAATATGTTTGACATATTATAAAGTATGTATGATCATTGCACATCAAAAACTAAATACAGAGAATAAATTGTAATGTCCGTTAACAGTTTAAGGAAACACGGTTATTCCCCCTGATATCAGTGTGTAAATGTTACGTCAGTATAAAATGTATAATAATGTCAATCAATGCTAATGGGGAATGAATGTTTATTTTGCTAGAAAATATCTCAGATGAAGTATCCGATATATAGAGAATAGTAGGTTAGTGCCGTGAATGGGAAAAAAATATCTGGCAAGGCTTAGGAAACGGGATGGGCGAGGCTCTGCCGAGCACATCCCGTTTCCGTGCCGCGCCAGATATTTTGTCCCATTCACGGCACTAACCTACTATTCTATTTATCCCGCCAACACCTATAAATGGCTGTAAAATGCAAAAATAGTATTGACTGGATATCAAAAATGTTTCACGGCACCGTGTTTCACGGCACATACGCACTGTGTGGACGGGATAAAAAGAAATTGTGTGCCTACTGGTGTACCTTTCATGTCACTAATTTCAAGCATCTCTTATATTGCTACTTATCTTTGCCCGCTGTTCTCATGGTGAGTCTGATAACGAGTATAGTACATAGTAGACATACTCTCGTATTCAGATTGCTCTTCGTCACAATGGAATGTTTCATTGAGTGTTTGTTTTGTGATTTCGGTGTGACGTGCTCATATGACGAGGTGCCGCGATTTAATCTCAGATGGCATATTAACCGTGATTGATATGCTGAAGTTTGTGTAGTGCCTGGATTCCTGAACACTGGCGTTTTTTCAGAAACCATTGTCTCTTTCGTGTTAGATAGTCATTCTAAGATTTGTTGAATACGATCACGGCATATTTTAGACATTAACCTCGTATTTCTACTGCCGAGAGTATTGATAACATATCGATGGTCTAGTAACATAAGGTCGTAACTGCTATTCTAAAGCATAGCACTTACGACCTTATGTTACTAGACCATCGATATGTCCATTTCAATACTTAGATCTGCTTTAGAGAAAGACAAAATACATGGCTGATAAATGACACAACCAGTATTGCTGGCGTCAATGTCTTTCAGGAGGTTATCTCTATACAAAAATGTAGTAGAAAAGGGAAGTAACTCCGCCTAGTCTCGTTCCTTGTCGAACTGGAAATGTATCCGATTTGTGTCCCTTGTATAGAACGTAGCTGTCCATATAAGTATACTATAGGGTTAACTGTATTGTAATTTTCAAATTTGCGGCGTATATCAGAAAATTTGATGGGGAGTGTGACTTTTTGTTATTGATAAAAAAGTACTTACTTTTAAATATTTTTTAGATTTAATGTGTTTAATAGCCGAAAGTTCGTCGGCAGCAAAACGTGGAACAGACAGTAATTTCTACGCTAATACTCGCCCGAAATTAGTGTATTAAAACTTCAATATATGAATTACAACTATTATATATACATGTATGGAAGCGGTTTTATAAATACTATTGCTGTTCATTGTAATAACTTTTCAATAGATAAAAAGGAACGTGTTTGATGAATCTATCAATGACTTAATTATCAACCATTCAGGTCTAGTAGTTAAAAGTATTTCCTTGATTCTGTGCGAGTCATGATAATGTAATCCCCATGCTGTCCGTAAGATACAGAGTTTTGCTTGCTTCAGCAACTATGTGGTGTGTTGTTATTACATCGTCGATAGGCAAGAGGGGATATAGCGTTAGTCTATGTACGTACGTACGCTAGTAACGTCTTTCATGTTTCAATAACTCATGAACCGCTTCACCGATTGTGATAATATTTAGCCACAATGTGTTTCTAGGGATTCGGTGCAATAGCAATAGAAGAATGAATTAGCTACTAGAGGTTAAATTAACCGCCTCATCGCCTCCTTCATGTAATGCACATATTTCCACTGTATCGCAGATAATAGTAAATACGGAAACAAACGGGCAAAATGCCACTGGCCTGACACCTTTTGAGCGCAAATGCCCGGGTTTGGAAGGTCCTCGAGCCAATTCCTACCCTTAAATATAAGCTAAATAATGTCTAATGATTGTGCTTTATTTTGCATACGACCCAAGGTCAAAGTCACTGAGGACTTGTGTTCACCTTGCTGTAAGGCAAAAATGTTAAAGTGTTTTTATTATCCAGGGCTTATGGGTTTTGCGACCAGTGTAGATCCCGATCAGCCTGTGCTCCACAGGATCTGCACTGTTCGCCACCATGTCAATGAAACACCTGCCATGCATCTAACTAGGCTACTAGATCAGGAACCATAATCCCCATTTCTCCAGTCACATCCACAGATGACCCAGGTCGTCGTACCCTCCTCTTTGACGCGGAACGTCCTGAGTTTTGTGGCCATTCTCTTCTTTGCTTGAGCGTGGCAATTCCAAAAGTGGGAGCTCCCGATGTGTGTCCAGTGTTTTCTTAGTTACATCATTTTCAAGCTGTCTTGTCAGGTTTCGGAGTCAATTTCCAAACAAGATCGTGTTTTGGGAAGAGTACTTACTTTTAAATATTTTTTAGATTTAATGTGTTTAATGGCCAACTGTTCGTCGGCAGCAAAACGTGGAACAGACAGTAGTCAACGTGGTATTGTGTCATCAATTTGCCATAATGTGGCAATTCTGCAGTGAGTGATGAAGTAGTTTCACTAAACTTCGTACGATTCACAAGTTCGTAAGTGCAAACTTGAAATCCACAATAACATTTATTCTGAAAGCCGATATTGGAAATTCTTTCGTAGATGTGCTACATTTAATGACGTGAACCCGTAGGTACAGAATGGTAGCATTAGAGAAACACGTTAATGTGGGAAGCAAATTCTTCTTCGTAGGAAAATTTTAATCTTAAGAAGTTTAGTGAAACGTGCCCTAGGGCCCGTTTTACTAAACTTCTTACGATTAAGAAGTTTGGAAGTGAAAAACTAACACTTACAGCAAAGTTGGCATTAGTTGCCGATTTGGGGAAATCTTTGGCGTATTTGGTCAGACTTTAACCCTTTCAACCCGAAAGCCCGCTATATCGATTTATGCAAACAGTGCAGATCCAGATGAGCCGGCTCGTAACGAGCCATCTCATCAGGATCTGCACTGTTTGAAAGTAATTTTCATATTTTTGAGAACAACAAATACCCCCTTTTCATAAATGGACGGATCTGAAAATCATTTTGTGACCATTGGATTGGTCGGAACATTAGCATATCACAGTCCATTCCAGTTCCTTAGGGTTGAAAGGGTTAAGACATATAGGTGGATACAGTTAGCATTAATTAATCATAGTGATGTATGAAGTAATTTGATAGAAATCTTCGTACGAACAGTTTAACGTATGGAATTAAACTGCGTAACACTAAGAAGTTCGTACATGCAAACTTAAATTTTAGAATAGCATTTTATCCCGTCAACACAGTGCGTATGTGCCGTGAAACACCGTGCCGTGAAACATTTTTGATATCCAGTCAATACTATTTTTGCATTTTACAGCCATTTGTAGGTGTTGACGGGATAAATAGAATAGTAGGTTAGTGCCGTGAATGGGAAAAAATATCTGGCGCGGCACGGAAACGGGATGTGCTCTGCAGAGCCTCGCCCATCCCGTTTCCTGAGCCTTGCCAGATATTGTTTCCCATTCACGGCACTAACCTACTATTCTCTATCTATTTTCCTTATTTCTGAACCAAAGTATATGTTGTGACCACTCATCTGAACCGTCTCGGCGAGACGGTTCAAATGAGTGGTCACAACATATACTTCTGATGAGAAATAAAGAAATTATTGAGCCTTGCCGGATATTTTTTCCCATTCACGGCACTAACCTACTATTCTCTATTTCACTGTCAGCCGATGTGGATGTGTTCACACGTAATGCTGTATGTGCAATAGGGTAACGTTAGTTGCAGGTACATGCCCACCCAGTAGGAACAAACTGTTCTTTATAGGAATTCAATAAGTGTATAATTGTGTTACTGTTCCACCAGTTCTAAAAAATACGAGTGCCCGCTATACAGATATAATATAACTACCATAAGTCCCATGTCTCCAGTCACAGATCAGGAGCTAAACTGGTCACAACTGCCATACTCCCCATTTCTCCATTCACAGATCAGGAGTTAGACTGGCCATAATGTCATAGACCCCATTTCTCCAGTGACAACCACAGATCAGGAGCTAGACTGGCCACAACTGCCATACTCCCCATTTATCCAGTCACAACCACAGATCAGGAGCTAGACTGGCCATAATGTCATAGACCCCATTTCTCCAGTCACAACCACAGATCAGGAGCTAGACTGGCCACAACTGCCATACTCCCCATTTATCCAGTCACAACCACAGATCAGGAGCTAGACTGGCCATAATGTCATAGACACCATTTATCCATTCACAACCACAGATCAGGAGCTAGACTGGCCATAATGTCATAGACCCCATTTCTCCAGTCACAACCACAGATCATGAGCTAGACCTGCCACAATTGTCATACTCCCCGTTTCTCCAGTCACAACCACAGATCATGAGCTAGACCTGCCACAACTGTCATACTCCCCATTTATCCAGTCACCACCACAGATCATGAGCTAGACCTGCCACAACTGTCATACTCCCCATTTATCTAGTCATACTCCCCATTTATACTAGTCATACTCCCCATGCATACAGTCACCGCGATCACGCTTCAAACAAGCAATATAAATAGTTATCATGCTACATAAGATAAACTGGTCATACACTCCATAAGCCCCATTTGTCCAGTCACAGCCATTAAGGAGATAGTGGAAGAAGAGAGCTAAGTCCATGAGGGACTTAGCCTCCTTCATCCGCTGAACCATTCATTTGTCCACCGCTACACTTCTCACAATGACCATAAGCCCCATTTTACCAACCACAGTTACATGTTGCGAATGAACAAAGTTTTGCCAGTCACCGATTTCAATCAAATCTTGTATGAAGATCGATGAACTATTTGGTCATTGCGACATAAATCACATTTGACAAATAACATATAAATAGATCCATCACTTTGCAACAAACAGTATTTTCAGGAACGCCGTATCTTCTGGTATGGGATATAATTCTGGTATTCGGCTATAAGAATTAAGGCAGGCTCACTCTAATATATTTGATTTGATTGATTGGGGTTTTGTGTCCATTCAATAGCAAGGGCATACAGAGATGGGCCGCACAAAGGGAAGTAACGTAAAACTAAGAAACTTAATGTTCATGTAATATTCATTTGAAACACGCCATGTGATGTTGTACCTTCGCACATAATTATGGATAATTTCATTAAATGCGTTTACAAAATTTACAATATTTTTCATTAATAAATACAAAAGTTGATATATTTTCAGATATATTACGCATGTACTCTGAAAATGTTGTCACCTTCTGACGCCATTTACGGAAAATATTATACATTTTGTAAACGTATTTCATGAAATTACGCAGGTATAATGTCCGAAGGTATAAAATCATCTGGCGTGTCTCATTTGTACATTTACAAATATATGTCTTTGAATGTCGAACAGTGTAAACCCTGATCCGGGTCTAAACTAGTCGGAAACGGCCCATTTATAATTTACTCAGACATATACATCATATGACGTCAATGATAGAGCGATGGACGCGCTCTCATCTGGTACAAATAATACTATTTATTTGTTAAAGGTACATGCCCACTCAGTAGGCACAAACTGTTCTTTATAGGAATTAAATAAGTGTAGAATTGTGTCACTAATCCACCAATTCTAAAAATTACGAGTGCCCGCAATACATATATAATAATTTATTAATATTTATTTTACTGATAGTGACGCGCGGTGGTATCAGGCTAGTTTCATATGCAAATGAGACATGCTATATTTTTAATTATTTATACTAATTATATGCGTCACCTGAAAATAATAATAATATTCGACAGATTATAAATTATGATCATTGCACATCAAAACATAAATACATAGAATAAATAGTAATGTCCGTTAACATTTTGACGAAGCACAGTTATCGCCCCTGATATCAGTATGCCAATTTACGTTTGTTATAGAATGTATACTAATGCCAATCAATACGTGGGGTAATGGTGAATGACTGTTTACTTTGCTAGAAAATGTATCAGATGATGGCTCTGATATAAAGAACATTTTGTGCCTACTGAGTGGGCATGCACATTTAAAGTACTCCAACGGATTGCTAGGATTTTATAATTCTTGAGTGTTACCTTACTTTGTGGACACCCTGTATGTGACCCTGACTATATCAATTGGGCTTAAATATTTTGCGACCAGTGTAGATCCACATCAGCCTGTGCCTCAGCACAGTCTGATATGGATATATAGAGGATATTCAGATGTTTGCAACGAATATCACATATATGTTCATCGAGTGGTGTCATATTTTCATATTTCACGAGTGCTTCGCACTCGTGAAATATGGACATATGACACCACGAGATGAACATATATGTGATATTCGTTGCAAAAATCTGAATTTTCTGTGTATTACTTTTTTTTATGAAGACGTTTCGTTAAATTTCCCATCGTTTTCATTATTTTTGGCTATATTTTCACTGGTGAAAGCACGTGCAGTGAAATATGACATGTTCACTGCATAACAACGCATTTCACTGCTGAAAAAGTAAACACTGTTCAACTTCATGCTTCTAACATGCTTCTAACAAGCAAATATAACCAAGGTGCATGATCACGTGGTTACAACAACAACAACAATGGCTGGAAGTGTTGAAAGCACGCCCACTTTAAAATAAGTATTAGTTGATATTTTCCTTAATAGGCAACGGATTGATATAATATGGCGCAGCAAACGCGTCATCATGAGCTGCATTTGGTGCATACTTAAGTCGTTTTTACGAAGACTCCATATCCGTGTCAGTAGACATGGAATCGTTTGGTGCGCCATATTTCATCAACATTCGTTACATAATAAGGACAAAATAAAAGAATACGTACTTTGAATCGGAGGGCTTCTGGAAGTTTCAGTACTTGTTGTTGTTGTTGTTGTAACCACGTGATCATACACCTTGATAATTATGTACTATGGGGGGTGGTGTATAATTAGAAATGACACTGTAGCCATAAATGAGAAAAATACCTCAATAAAGACACAGACAATATCAGGCTACAAGAGTAGACATTTTCAATTTAAAGATAAATGTATTAATTTTTATTATACTGAATTTATAAATGAGTGTATAGCACCAAGGAGCACGTGGTACACTGACTAGACAGTTCAAACAGACGGCCGTATGTATTTTACGGGTGACATTTAATGCTATCAGAATTACCACATTGAACCGGTCCCCATTGATGTGAGGTGCTTGTCAAAATATGAGTATGCACCTAGTAATACTTTATTTAAAACCTGCGGAACAGGCCATATCGTTATACTGGTCACAAGGACGTTTGCCCATGTTCTCCATTTCACAGCCACATTGATTATTGTCACGTTCATATGGCGAGAATTCAAAATCACGAAAACGCGAAATTTCGAGCCGAAATTTCGTGTTTTCGCGGATTTCGCCTTTTATACGGTAGGAAGTCGTCGCGACACGAAAACACGCATGGATTTCGCGTTTTAACTGTATAAAAGGTGAAATAGAGAACTCACAAGGGACCAAATCAGCAATCACAGAAAAGCACACAGGTCGGGAAAAAAAATCTTATTACAATACATGTATATAATATATTATTAATATTTATACAATGAGAGACTATCAGAGTATTTTCACATCACCTGTGAAAAAGCCTTAAGAAACCTACAGTGAAACCTCTCCTCTCTAAACTGGACACAGGTCCCCAGGGTGTCCGGTTTAGTATTTGATCATTCTGAGCCATAGTTATGTGCTATACGATCACGAACGTACATTATCACCCGAGATAAATGACCAAGACACTCAATGTATTTTCTTGGTGTCCGATTTAGAGGGGTTCCACTGTATATTATATGCAATTCAATAGTCCACCAGTAGTGAAAAGACGCACACAAAGTACAAAAGAAATGCGAAACATCAAAATCACTAAAAGGATAAGCATTCTGAGCATTGAAGTACAAAATCGCAACACGAACACTGGCCTATAGCAAATATCGTATTTCACAACCACAGAAACAGTTAACCCTTTCACCCCAAATGGATTTTGATAATGTTAATTTGCAGTCTATCCAATCGTCACAAAATGATTTTCAAACTATAGTCCAGTTAGGAAAACGAAATAGTTTTTGTTCTAAAAAATATAAACATTGCTTTCAAAAAGTGCAGTTCCTGATGAGACAGCTCGTTACGAGCCGGCTCATCTGGAGCTGCTCTGTTACATAAACCGCTATAGCGGGCTTTCGGGTTCAAAGGGTTAAGAAGTAATTATATCATATTTAATTGAATAGTCCATCAACAGTAAATAGACAAAAAAATACGCACAAAAAAGTAACAAAAAAAAGAGAAAGAAACACCCCAAAACTATGATTGATCGCAGTTTTAAGCCTGTAAGTTAATGATGCTGGCGATGGATTTAATGGACGCTTAAATGATTTTTTGAGCGATCATTCACCATCGTAAGAATGAACCCACACACAGTGGAACGTTCCATATTAACGATCTGGAGTACGCTACAGGGTTTTTGGACGTTTTAATAATTCCCAAATTGCAAAATAAAGTATGCTTTTTTCCAAATTCTCAAACGACCCACTCCTCCCCCCCACCCACACCCCACCATAAAATTAATAAAACAAATAGAAAATTCTGCCATTACTTTCTGTGTCGGAGTCATTTAGTATTCAGTTGTATTACTGTCATTAGTGGAAGTGTCTACCAGTAGCATATTTCACCAACATTGCAAAGTATACTTTACTAGCAAAGTATACTTTGAGGGAGAAATTTTCAATTTTATGATAAATTTATTAATTTTTATTATACTGAATTTATTACATTATCACAGCCAATTTGGCTGTGATAATGTAATAAATTCAGTATAATAATTATGCATACTTTTAATCATGAAATATATGCATTTGTTAGTTCTATATGAAATAATGCATTTCAGGAAAAATAAATGATTACTCCCTCAAAGTATACTTTGCTAGTAAAGTATATTTTGCAATGTTGATGAAATAGGCTACAGGTGTTACTTGTATACGCATTAATATATGATATGTTCAGTGTCATCTTAAAGAGTTTATTAAAGTTAAAACTGTTTTTTTATAAACTATTATATTTTCCCCAATTTGGATGAATACGCCGCGAAAGTTCCCAATTCCAGGGATATGGGTCGTGTTCCCAAAATGGCGAAATTAAACCCTGCAATGCGTATTGTCTTTCGGACTCCACGCACTTTAAACATACCAAATGTATTGACCATCCCAGTAAACGCAACAGCCCATGGTTTTATTCCTTAAATAATTTGTATAGGGCTTTCGTTGCATTTGTCTTACGTTTGATATGCATTCAACGTACCGTATCACTTATTTGAGCGGCAAAAAGCAAACACTGTTTGATTTTTGCCAGTTCCACTAAGTAACTTTTTTAACTTTACTCCATCATTGTCACTACTCAGTTTCAAAATCAATGCGTATTTTCAAATTGCGTAAAATACGCCAATACGCAGCTTATCTGGATCTCTGTCTGTATCATGGTTTATTGTGGTAGTTTTTTCTTTACTCGTTCGTCCCTAAGTAACTGGAATGGATTTTTATATGTTAGTTTTCGGACCAATCCAATCGTCACAATCTGATTTTCAGACTGGTCCATTTATGAAAAAGGGGTGTTTTTGTTCTCACAAATATGAAAATGAGCCGGCTCATCTGGATCTACACGTTTTGTCAATACCACTATACAGGCATATGGTGTTGAAAGGGTTAAACCGGTTCATGCGTCTCATTTGGGCATCTTGTTCTCTATTTTCCCCTTTGAACCTAGAAACTATTATCTTATATTCAGCCGTCAATCAAAATTTGTTTAATATTATAATTGTAACAATTATTCATGTTGTTAATTAATTATGCATTTAATATATAGAGCATGACCACACGTACGTTTTATAGGTTATGCCGGGTTCAGGGAACGATACTGCTCTATATTATCACATCCATTTTATACACGCAAGGTGTATGATCACGTGGTTAAAACAACAACAACAATTACTGAAACTTCCAGAAGCGCCTCCGATTCAGGTACGTATTCTTTTATTTTGTCCTTGTTATGTATCGGATTTTGGTGAAATATGGCGCATCAAACGCGTCTTGTTAAGCTGCATTTTGTGGTTTCGGTACTTTGGCCCAAAGTATATGCCGAATTCCCGGGACCACTAAATGCAGCTTATGAAGACGCGTTTACTGCGCCATTGTTCATCAAAATCCGTTGCATATTAAGGAAAATATCAAATAATACTTACTTTGGAGTGGGCGCGCTTTCAACACTTCAGCCATTGTTGTTGTTGTTGTTGTAACCAGGTGATCATGCACCTTGACACAGAAGGCAACAAGAACGAAACCTAAACAAAAAATGTTTCAGTAAAATAGTTTCTATTTTTCAAAATAGTTTCTAGTTATAGTGCCGTTTCGTGCGAAAGTCAAGTTTTGTTGTGTCATGATCAGGAGCTATACTGGCGACAACAGTAGCCGATTTCACCAACATTGCAAAGTATACTTTTCTAGCAAAGTATACTTTGAGGGAGAAATTTTCAATCTTAGGATAAATTTATTAATTGTTATTATACTGAATTTATTACATTATCACAGCCATTTTGGCTGTGATAATGTAATAAATTCAGTATAATAATTATGCATACTTTTAATTGTCAAATATATGCAGTGGTTCGTTCTATACGAAATAATGCATTTCAGGAAAAATACATGATTACTCCCTCAAAGTATACTTTGCTACAAAAGTATACTTTGCAATGTTGGTGAAATCGGCTGCTGAAAGAAATGTCTCATTTTCTAGTCAAAATCACACATCGGGAGCTACAATGGCCAGAACTGCCATACCACATGTACAAAGTACGTTGGTTGTCAGATATCGCCGCGTCTGAATAATCCCTGCGCGTCGAGCATTTAATCGTCATGGAGAAATAATATTGTACTACAAATTCGTCACATGATAGTGACATAAAAATAAAAAACACTACCATGCAAAAATATGTTAAATCCAACCATGTCTGACGTAATGTCATATCCAAAGTACTTATTTTACCCCGTCAACACACTGCGTATGTGCCGTGAAACACGGTGACGTGAAACATTTTTGATATCCAGTCAATACAAATTTTGCATTTTACAGCCATTTGTATGTGTTGACGGGATAAATAGAATAGTAGGTTAGTGCCGTGAATGGGAAAAATATTTGGCGCGGCACGGAAACGGGATGTGCTCGGCAGAGCCTCGCCCATCCCGTTTCCTTAGCCTTGCCAGATATTTTTTCCCATTCATGGCACTAACCTACTTTTCTCTATGTACCATATGGAAGTTTTCCAAGTACATTTTATTACGCCGTTATGACATGTGTGGTCAGTGTAGACCGTGGTTAACTCAAATGTTCTGGCTGTGGCATGTGTTGCCAGGCCTGAGCTGTGATTGTGACTGGAGAAATGTGGTTTATAACTTATATACCCAGTCTACTAATCGACTACAGATCAGGGGCCCGTTTTACTAAACTTCGTACGATAAAAATGTTCGTGCGAAGATTTAAATAAATTGGCTTCTCACTTTAACGTGTTTCTCTAATGCTACAATTGTGTACGTAATAATTCATATCATTAAATATAGAAAATCCACGAAAGATTTTTCAAAATTGGCTGTTAGAACCAATGTTATTGTGGATATCAAATTGTACTTACGAACTTCTTATCATACGAAGTTTAGTGAAACGGGCCCGTTTCACTAAACTTCGTATGCCTAAGAAGTTCCGTTTCTGTTGTATTGCGAGGTTAACTACTGTCTGTTCCACGTTTGGCTGCCGACGAACTTTTGACTATTAAACACATTAAATCTAAAAAATATTTAAAACTTTTTCATCAATAACAAAAAAGTCACCCTCCCCAAAAACGATTTGAAAATTATTGCGAAAAAAAACGATTTTCCTATGGGAATTTAACATGGGGAGCCAATTGACTCCGAAACCTGGCGAGATAGCTTGAAAATGATGTAACTAAGAAAACAAGAGTTAGATTTTGAAAATCGGTCCACAAATAAATGTTCGCAATAAAATCAATATTTGATGGAATTTCATCAAATACATTTGTTTGGGAAGGGTGACTTTTTTGTTATTGATGAAAAACTACTTACTTTTAAATATGTTTTAAATTGAATGTGTTTAATAGCCAAAAGTTCGTCGGCAGCAAAACATGTAACAGACAGTAGTTAACCTCGCAATACAACATCTTCTACATGTTTCCCGGCACAGCTTAGTATTACCTGGATTTACCTGGATCCACAACTGGTTCCCCTTAGTTTGACTGCCGCTGTAATGGTGTAAGCGGTATGGTATCCATTATAACCCGATACGTTCTCTTTATGTGTTTACACATGCTGTTTTCGCTCTGTCTAGCTAGGATCATCCGAGAGTTTCTATTTTCCCAAAAAGCCGGTACGAAGCCTTGCTGCTGTGCTGATACAGAAGGTCCGTTTTGGTAGAGACGCGTTTCTGGTTCGGACATTCTGTAAATTATTCGCTGCGCTTGTTCGTACCGGCAGTGTTTTCCTTTTTGGTGGACAACTGAGCGATTACCAGTATAAATTTCCTGACCCCCACCCCCACCCACCCCCCCCCCCCACCCCCATCACACAAAAAACGCTGCGAGCTATGCTCTGCTGGGTAAAACACTTAAGAAAAAGTAAGTTATGGTACACAGGCGTTTAAAAAAGCTTAAATTTCCCGGTTATCACCAAAGACACAGTACGAGGTTGTATTGGTAAAAAAGAGGTGTTTTGGATAAAACCGTCTATCAAATCGGACTTTTTGTAAATTTTACCAGTATATGTTCGTATCGGTTGCGTTTTGTTTACATTCCGTCTACGAAGAAGCTATTGCCAGCATATATTTCCTGTTTCACCCCCTAAAGCCGCCGATACGAAGTATGATGTACTGGACAAATACAGAAAGTCCGTTTTGGTAGATATGCGATTTTGATAAAACGCCTCTTTACCAAATAGGACTTTCTGTAAGTGTTCCCAGCATAGGTTCGTACTGGCTGTGCTTTTCCATTTGGTCTACGAAGAAGCAATTGCCAGCATATATTTTATAATTCGCCCCGAAGCCAGTACGGCGTTCTGCTGGTGAAAAGTAGGGAAATACCGTTTTGGTACTCTGTGTCAAAACGGACTTTCTGTAAGTTTTTCCAGCATGGGTTCGTACCGGCCGTTTCCCTCCTTCGTTAGGTATGATCAGCTGTCAGTGACGTGTCATGTTAACACGCTGTCAAGGATAGAGTATATTTCCCTTTGATCACCGGAACGTGACGTCATTAACCCATCATAACAATGACTAGAGATATGCGGGATATATTATTATACTGGGTTATATATATACTATCTGATATCTTGGGTGTCTTAATTTCTTGTGTATGGTATGTGCATGCCACTCCCCCGGGATGGAAAGAAACACGATTATGTCTGCTTGCCTGCCTGCCTGCCTGCCTGCCTGTCTGTCTGTCTGTCTGTCCCCTCTGTCTGTCTGCCTGCCTGCCTGCCTGGCCTGTCTGTCTGCATGCCTGTGTCCTGCCTGCATGCCTGCTGTCTGTCGTCGTCCTTCCTGTCCATGCCTGGCCTGCCTGCCTTGCCTGTCCTGTCGATCTGCCTACCTGCCTGCCGGCAGGTGCCTGCCTGCCTGCCGCCTGCCTGCCGTCTGCTTGTGTCTGTCTTGTCTTTCTGTCTGTCTGTCTGTATGTCTGTCTGTCTGTCTCTGTGTCTGTCTGTCTTGTGCTTGTCTGTCTGTCTGTCAGTCTGTCTGTCTGTCTGCTGTCGTGTCTGTCTGTCTGTCTGTCGTGTCTGTCTGTCTGTCTGTCTGTCTGTCTGTCTGTCTGTCTGTCTGTCTGTCTGTCGTGTCTGTCTGTCTGTCTGTCTGTCTGTTGTCTGTCTGTTGTCTGTCTGTCTGCTCTGTCGTCTCTGTTTGTCTGTCTGTCTGTCTGTCTGTCTGTCTGTCTGGTCATCTGTCTGTCTGTCTGTCTGTCTGTCTGTCTAGTCTGTCTGTCTGTCTGTCTGTCTGTCTGTCTGTCTCTGTCTGTCTGCTGTACTGTCTGTATGTCTGTCTGTCAAGGTCTGTCTTCCTGTCTGTATGTCTGTCTGTATGTCTGTCTGTGTCTGTCTGTCTCGTCTGTCGTCTGTCTGTCTGTCTGTCTGTCTGTATGCTGTCTTGTCTGTCTTTCCTGTCCCTTTTGTCTTGTCTGTCATCGTCTGTCTGTCTGTCTGTCTGTCTGTCTGGTCTTGTCTGTCTGTCTGTCTGTCTGTCTGTCTGCTCTGTCAGTCTGTCTGTCTGTCTGTCTGTCCTGTCTGTCTGTCTGTCTGTCTGTCGCTGTCTGTCTGTCTGTATGTCTGTCTGTCTGTCTGTCTGTCTGGCTGTCTGTCCTTGTCTGTATGTCGTCTGTAGTCTGTGTAGGGGTCTGTCTCTGTCTGTCTGTATGTGTCTGTCTGTTGTGGCTGTCTGTCTGTCTGTGTCTGTCTGTCTGTCTGTCTGTCTGTCTGTCTGTCTGTCTGTCTGTCTGTCTGTCTGTCTGTCTGTCTGTCTGTCTGTCTGTCTGTCTGTCTGTCTGTCTGTTGTCTTTCTATGTCTTTTGTCTCTGTCTGTCTTTGTATGTCTTGTCTGTCTGTATGTCTGTCTGTTCTGTCTGTTCTGTCTGTCTGTCTGGTCTGTCTGTCTTGTCTTGTTCTTGTCTGTTCTGTCTGTTTCTGTCTGTCTGTCTGTCTGTTCTGTCTGTCTGTTGTCTGTCTTCTGTCTGTCTGTCTGTCTGTCTTGCGTCCGTCCGTCCGTCCGTCCGTTACGGTCACGGTTGATTTTTGCATTTCCTTTATTCAAGATAGCATGCATTATTCAAGCTGTTTCCTTGAATTTTCAAGATGTTTTCTTGAATAATCTAGATATTTTCTTTTATTGTTTAAGAGATGTTCTTGAAATGTAATCCCCTCGCTTGTAGCCTTGAAAATAAAACTAATATTTGTAACGCATTTGCCTTACAAACAAGGTGGACAGTGATCTTGACCTTGGGCAGTCGGATATGAGTCGTATTCAAAACAAAGCACCATCCTTAGACACACAGTGTGGATTGTCAAAATCGGTATAGCGGCTATTGAAAAATGAAAGGTGTTACTAACGCACGCACGCACGCACGCACGCACGCACGCATGTACGTAAACGGATTAGCAACATATCCCGTTTTGCCTATTGGCGAGGGGATAATGAAATACAATCAATAGATAACAACAATGGTGATATGTGTCTTATGAAACGAACGAGTGTGATTCACAAAATACAAACATAATAAAGGTATTAACAATGCATCGTTAACATGTTATATAAATATATCCGTACTCCATTTTCTACCTTACCTCTTTAAACCCGACACCCCGGGAGGTTACCATTGACATTAAAACACATTTGCGCCAGTTTTTCTGCGCATATGTGCATACATGTGTGTGTGATAAGTTCATTTCATATTTAATTTGTTTTTATATCTGTCGCGCGCCAGAATTCATCCATTGTTCATATTAACTTTTATGGAGACATGTTTTAAAATTTCATGCTGTACTAGTATCTCTGCAGTAATAACATTAGTTACAAAATGTTTCAGGTAACCTGCCCTGTATTGATCGAATACGTATGACTGATAACATAGTGTTGTATCAGGCATTGACCTGATACAAACATATGGGTTACAACGGAACGTAGTGAAAACTGACGTTCCATTGGTCGGATGACGTCAAGTGACGTTACCGAATAACGTCAGTGTAATGACGCAACGTAAACATGTCCGCGTTCTGTCCATATATAGCGACGTCATATGTGGTCATTTTCGAGCCTAAAACGATACTTGATAAATAGAATACCATGCTACTGTCTTTTGGTATCAAGTTTTATCAGGCTCGGCTCGGAAACGGTAGGAATTCCTCTACAAGCCTAGGAATTCCTAAGCGTTTCCTAGCCTTGCCTGATAAACTTGATACCAAAGACAGTAACATGGTTTATCCCGTCAATACAGTGCGTATGTGCCGTGAAACACGGTGCCGTGAAACATGTTTGATATCCTGTCAATACGACCTAATCACCGCGTATGAATATGTGCGGTGGCTGGGATTATTTTTTTTGCATTTTAAAGCCACTAGTAGGTGTTGACAGGATAAATAGAATAGTAGGTTAGTGCCGTGAATGGGAAAAATATCTGGCGCGGCACGAAAACGGGATGTGCTCGGCAGAGCCTCGCCCATCCCGTTTCCTGAGCCTTGCAAGATATATTTTCCCATTCACGGCACTAACCTACTATTCTCTATATATTTTCCTTATTTCTGAACCAAAGTATATGTTGTGACCACTCATTTGAACCGTCTCGGGAGACGGTTCAAATGGTGGTCACTACATATACTTCTGATGAGAAACAAAGAAATTATTGAGCCTTGCCAGATATTTTTTCCCATTCACGGCACTAACCTACTATTCTCTATATCTCTATATACGTATACACCAACTTCCTGGAAGGAGAAACCGTGCACATTACAAGACAATGTCAAACGGTCCTTTTGATCCTTTTGAAACTCTCAGAATACGACTACCGTAAAACATACATTCCAAGTGCGACTTTAGTGCACTTTTCTTGCTAAGTACACTTTGAGGTAGAACTTTTTTAAGTTAAGGATAATTTTAGTAATTTGTATCATACTACATGTATTACTTTATCACAGCCATTAAATATATGCAGTCGTTAGTTCTATATGAAATAATGCACTTCGGGGAAAATAAATGATTACTCCCTCAAAGTATAATTAGCTAGATACATGCAAGTATGCTTAGCAATGTTGGTGAAATCAGCTACATGTGTCAACGTAGCAGATTAAACGAAATTTTGAAATTTCACACCACGAGATGAACATATATGTCATATTCGTTGCAAAAATATGAATATTCTATTTATTATATACCGCTCCATGGAAATTAGCAGTTTATGCAGCCTATTTGTGCTGTTTTCCCGAACATAGATTTTATGAATATAGATAGCGGAAGTAGTCGTATTTTCACCGGAAGTTGTTTATTTCATCGATGAGAACATATGACTTTTATTTACATCGTATAACTATATATTTCATGGGTAGGTATATAATAAATTGGGATATGTTGACGAGTGATATATTCATACTATGTGTAATAATTTCTATATAAGTATTATCAAGGTGCATGATCACGTGGTTACAACAACAACAACGTCGCACACTCCAAAGTAAGTATTAGTTTATATTTTCCTTAATATGCAACGTATTTTGATGAAATACGGCGCAGCAAACGCGTCTTCATGAGCTGCATTTAGTGGTTTAGGGAGTTTGGAACAGCCTAATGTCGTATTTGCAAAGAATACAGACACGGAAATCGATTCTTCGCGAAAATACAGAGACCACCAAATTGCAGCTTAACAAGACGCGTTTGATGCGTCATATTTCATCAAAATCCGTTACGTAATAAGGACACTATAAAAGAATACGTACTTTGAATCGGTACTTGTTGTTGTTGTTGTTGTCATACCACGTGATCATACACCTTGATTATGCGACAACACGTCTTCTTATTATCGACCACAGTACACTTATCGCAAAAGCAATGTTACACCTGTATAATATATCACATACCATAGCAGTTAAATATGTTGACATATATGTATTAAACTCATTGTGTCATTTATCACCATTAACAATATCTATATAAGACATATAGAGTTATTTATATACCAGATTTGGAATGTAAATTGCATTAATTTGTATAATGAATTGCAAAATACAACTTCTTGCATATGAATTATTGAATGGGAATGTCGATTTCGGTTGCTACGCTGTGTCGTTTCTAATGTATTACATAATATGTTCTACATGTATTTACATAATTATGCCCTCTTTATCATAGCTAGTCTACTTATCATGCAAAAGTATGGTTACTTTGTCTACACTTAATTTTCATATATGTAGATATCACTCAATTCGACAGACAAGATTTTAAATAAACGTGCGTCGATGCATTTTAATCAGTGGTCTTGCCAACCCATCATCAACAAGTATGTTAGCAGTAATAATTTCAGCTCAAAAATATTTACACAATTCCCTAACATTTGATTGGTCCGTAGCAAGTAGCTGTCCAAAATGTATATCCCAGTAAACTCCCATGCCGAGCTACTTTCCGTAACCGTCAGGCGCAGTTAAAATAAGTATTAAGAAAACGGAAAATAAACACATTTTCTTGATGAATTTATTCCAAATGCTGGAATTATAGGGAATGAATGGCCTTTTTGTGGAATTTATCGGGGATATAAACTTGGAAAAGTCGCGGGAATACTGGACGAGGCCTTCCGGCCTTCGTCCAGTATTCCCGCGACTTTTCCATGTTTATACCCCGATAAATTCCACAAAAAGGCCATTCATTCTTATAATGACTCAATCGTACGATATAACCAATTGCTTTTTTCTGTTGTTATTATTATTTATATATAAATATCACTTAATTTGAGAGGCCATTTGTAATGAACATGCTTCGATGCATTTTTATCAAGGGCGTGTATACTGTAATGCATTGTTATCCCGTCAACACAGTGCGTATGTGCCGTGAAACACGGTACCATGAAACGTGTTTGATATCCTGTCAATACGACCTAATCGTATTAATATGTGCGGTTGTCATACTAGTCGATTCTCCGATTTTGATGCGGCTGGGGTTATTTATTTGCATTATAAAGCTATTTGTAGGTGTTCACGGGATAAAGATAATAGTCAAGTCTATATGTAATATCAACCTGTCATCCAAATATAATCACTCAATATGGCAGACCATTCTTTAACCCTTTCACCCCTAAGTAACTGAATGGGCTGCGATATGTTAATCTTTCAACCAATTAAATCATCGCAAAATGATTTTCAGACTATTCCATTTATGAAAAGGGGGTATTTGTTGTTCTCAAAAATATTAAAATTACTTTCAAACTAGATCCTGATGAGACGGCTCGTTACGAGCCGGCTCATCTGTATCTGCACTGTTTGCATAAACCGATATAGCGGGCTTTCGGGTTCAAAGGGTTAAAGGATCATACATAGATATATATTAATCTGGATCAACACTAACTGCTCGGTCTATTAAATAGTGGAGCATACATATTACGTTATGTTAGACAACTATATTAACTGGAAAGTATATTGATGAAAGTCATGTTTTATATTCGTGATACATGTGTAAACGTGCTAAATACTTCGCCTTGCATAACACCACTTTCAAACACAAACATTATTATAGACACCTATATTAACTGGAGAGTATATTGATGAAAGTCATGTTTTATATTCGTGATACATGTGTAAACGTGCTAAATACTTCGCCTTGCATAACACCTCTTTCAAACACAAACAGAATAGTGTGACGATGCAGAAAAAAACCCACTGACTCTTTCCATTAAATCTACGAATAAAGATACAAACCGATCGATAACCATCAATTCTGAAACTGGGTCATTTCAGAGAGGCGCAAACTTGGAGTTATTTGTCTTAGCACCCCGTGTATCACCCGGGAGTAATACAATGACCTTATTGTTATATTACCCCTTCCATACTAGCACCGGAATGAATAGAAAGTTTATGCCAAAGGGAGATCGAAGAGCCTACTGTCTGTTTCGCGAAAGCTGCCCAAATTGTACGGCCATATAAACAATTCAAAAACAATATTGTGTTCGATAATATTAAATTAAAGGAAAATTTGAGAATGAGCCTTCTTTTTATTTCGTGAAATTTGGTCAAATATTGATTTTATTGTGAAAAAACAATTTCCCGATGTTAAATCCCCATGTTAAATCCCCATAGACATCTTAACATGGGGACATTTTTTAGAATTTCAGTAATCCTGGACCGATTTTCAAAATTTAACTTTCGTTTTCTTAGTTAGATCATTTCCAAGCTATCTAGCTAGGTTTCGGAGTTAATTTCCGATTATTTTTTTTCGTTTTTTTGACTCCTCCCACACTCCTCTACCTCTTTTTCCCCCATGTTAAATTCCCATAGAGAAATCAATTTTTCGTAATAAAATCAATATTTGACCAAATTTCACGAAATAAAAAGAAGGCTCATTCTTAAATTTTCCTTTAATTTAATATTATCGAAAAAATATTGTTTTTGAATTGTTTATATGGCCGTAAAATTTGGGCAGCTTTCGTGAAACAGACTATAGATAAACCGAACAATAACAATCCAAGACAATATACAACAGGCAAGCAATACATCATCCTTTTTGTGATTGTCCATAATTGCGATGCTTTGCACGGCTGTCTTAACACCCTTTCTCAAGGTGCACGATCACGTGGTTATAACAACAACAACAGTGGCTGAAAGTGTTGAAATCTTGAAAGTATTATTTGATATTTTCCTTAATATGAAACGGATTTTGATGAAATATGGCGCAGCAAACGCGTCTTCATGAGCTGCATTTGGTGGTCCAGTGAGTTTGGCACAGACTTAGACACGGAAATCGAATCTTCGCAAAAACGACAGAAGTTTAGGCGAAAATACAAGAAACCAGCAAATGCAGCTTAACAAAACGCGTTTGATGCGCCATATTGCATCAAAATCCGTTACGTAATGAGGACACTATAAAAGAATACGTACTTTGAATCAGATGGATACTGGAAATGTCAGTACTTGTTGTTGTTGTTGATGTTGTTGTTGGTACCACGTGATCATACACCTTGTTTCTACCATCCACGGAATAATCAGCTGACCTTATTGGTGCACCGCCATTTTAACTACCATTCCAAAGCATTGAAATAATACCATATTGTGTGAGTATCCATTAATGCCATCCGCTACACTGGAGTCATATGTTCCCATACCCACTGTCTCATCATTGCAGTAACCAGCCGACATTATTGTTCTACCAGTCCACGATATCATCTACCTTTAAAAACCAACATATTACCATTAGTTCTGCACTGGAATACGTGTATTTTATCCCGTCAACACAGTGCGTATGTACCGTGAAACACGGTGCCGCGAAACATGTGTTTATATCCTGTCAATACGACCTAGTAATTAATATGTGCAGTTGTCACACTAGTCGTTTGTCCGATTTTGAGGATGCGGCTGGGGTTATTTTTTGCAGAGCCTCGCTCATCGCGTTTCATAAGCCTTGCCAGATATGTTTATCCATTCACGGCACTAACCTACTATTCTCTATCTATTTTCCTTATTTCTGAACCAAACTATATGTTGTGACCAATCATTTGAACCGTCTCGGCGAGACGGTTCAAATGGTGGTCACTACATAATATTATACTTCTGATGAGAAATAAATATATTCTTTAATTTTTTCTCTATAACTCTCTTTTGTATCATTCCTGACTTTATTGATAACATACCGTTGCAGTCCAACACATATCGTCATATTTTGTGATTGTTCATGATAGCCATTCGCTTCACTGGAGTCATATGTTTCAACACCCATTTTCTGATAATTGGAGTAATCAGCTGACCTTATCGTTCTACAGTGATGTCACTCATCGTTACAAACCAACATTAACCACTTATGATGGTGTGATGATCTACTATTGGCCTACATTACATTATGATACTTCTCTTAATGCATCATCCACTGAATATTCAACTGACCATATTGTTCTACCGCAATTTTACATATAGCATTAACCAACACATCGTCAATGCTACACCTTGTCTACGTCTGGCATACTCTACACTGGAAACTGCGGTCTTAACACCCATTGTATCATCCGCGGCGTGATCTAATGACCTTATTGTTCTTCAGCCATGTCAACCACCGTCGTAAACCAATACATCACCAATGTTTCCGCCTTTCACACGTTAAGCCTCATTACCATTTGACCGCTTTATAATTCCTATTCATCTGCGGATATCCAGCCGCTGTTACATTGTCTTATAATTAGGGAATACAACCATGGGCTGTTGCGTTTACTGGGGACACAATACATTTGGTATACAATACAGTTGGTCTGTTTAAATTGCGTGGAGTCCGAAGGACTCCTCGCAAACTTTAAACAGATCAACTGTATTGTTCATCACAGTAAACGTAACAGCCCATGATTGTATTACTTATATTTATACTCCATTTTCTGATAGTTTCAAAACTGTAAATAACCTAAAGTGATGTTAAAGGTACTTGCCCACTCAGTAGGCATAATATGTTCTTTATATCACAGACATCATCTGGAACATTTTCTGGTAAAGTAAACATTCATTCAACATTACCCCACGTATTTATTGGCATTATTATACATTTTATATCAGATGTAACTTTCCAAACTGATATCAGGGTCGATAACCGTGTTCTTTAAAATGTTAACGGACATTACTATTGAAACTCTGTATTTATTTGTTGATGTGCAATTATCATATTTTATAATCTGTCGAAAATATTATTGTTTCAGGTGGCGCATTTAATTAGAATAAATAATTAAAAAATACCATGCCTCATTTGCATATGAAAATAGCCGGATACCAACAGAACTGGTGGAATAGTGACACAATTATACACTTATTTAATTCATATAAAGAACATTGTGTGCCTACTGAGTGGGCATGTACCTTTAGAATTAACAATAATCTTGTTTTACGTCATTTTGTCGCAATTCCTGGAACAACGACGTTGCGACATCACGCGACATCACGTGTGGCTAATGTATTGTATTGGGATGTGAACGCAATACGTGGAATGGGCGTTTGCATTTTATCCCGTCAACACAGTGCGTATGTGCCGTGAAACACGGTGCCGTGAAACATTTTTGATATCCAGTCAATACAATTTTTGCATTTTACAGCAATTTGTAGGTGTTGACGGGATAAATAGAATAGTAGGTTAGTGCCGTGAATGGAAAAAAATATCTGGCGCGGCACGGAAACGGGATGTGCTCGACAGAGCCTCGCCCATCCCGTTTCCTGAGCCTTGCCAGATATTTTTTCCCATTCACGGCACTAACCTACTATTCTCTATCTATTTTCCTTATTTCTGAACCAAAGTATATGTTGTGACCACTCATTTGAACCGTCTCGGCGAGACGGTTCAAATGAGTGGTCACAATATATACTTCTGATGAGAAATAAAGAAATTCTTGAGCCTTGCCGGATATTTTTTCCCATTACCTACTATTCTCTATATGAATGTATTGAAGGTATTGCCGCATAACATCTTGCGCGTGGTCGAGAGGTCTGTGGCGTAGGACTGCTGATCTTACAGGGTTAGAGCTTCACGGGAGGCGTGCGTTGTTTTCTTGAACAAGACATCTTATCGCAACGCATGGTAGAGAGGTCTGTGGCGTAGGACTGCTGGTCTTACAGGGTTAGAGCTTCACGGGAGGCGTGCGTTGTTTTCTTGAACAAGACACCTTATCGCAACGCATGGTAGAGAGGTCTGTGGCGTAGGACTGCTGATCTTACAGGGTTAGAGCGTTGTGTTTTTGAGCAAGACACCTTGGGGCCGTTTCACTAAACTTCGTACGACTAAAATGTTCGTAAGTGCAAAATTATGATAGTCTGTAAATTTCACATTAACATTGTTTTCTTGTAAATAAATATTGGATTTACATTTATTGAGCATAGGCTGCATATGCAGCCTATACGCAATAAATGTAAATCCATCAATTGAAATTTACAGACGATCCTAAATTTACACTTACGAACATTTTAGTCGTACGAAGTTTAGTGAAACGCACTCCTTATCCACACTGCTTCAGTCCACCCAGCTGTAAATGGGTGTCGGCTAATTACAGGTAATCTCGATTGTATGTGGGTGTATGTCCTTGCACTTATGAATAAAATATGATCCTGCACAACTTTGCAAATAAATTAAGGGAAAACTCTACGAAAAGGGCTTTACAACGTGTATGATCACGTGGTACTAACGACAACAACAAGTACTGAAACTTCCATAATCCATCCGATTCAAAGTACGTATTATTTTATATTGTCCTTATTACGTAACGGATTTTGATGAAATAAGGCGTCTTGTTAAGCTGCATGTGGTGGTCTCGATAAAATCGATTCGTCGCAAAAACGACATAATTGTGGGCGAAAGTACAGAGACCACCAAATGCAGCTTAACGAGACGCGTTTGATGCGCCATATTTCATCAAAATCCGTTACGTAATAAGGACATTATAAAATAATACGTACTTTGAATCGGTACTTGTTGTTGTTGTTAGTACCAAAAAGATCATACACCTTGATTAACTAATAGCTAACATAGCTTTGCGAATTTCACTCCAGGAATTATGTTCTCACTACCATTACATTTTTGGGTTATGTAAGATATTTAAACGTTGTTTATGTTTAATGCTGAATAAAATTATTTGTATTATTATTATTTGTAAAAGGCCATCATCACTAATTTGATTAAATATTGATTTTTTTACGAAAAATTGATATCTCTATGGGAATTTAACATGGGGAAAAAAGAGGTAGAGGAGTGTGGGAGGAGTCAAAAAACGAACAAAATTGGAGATTGACTCCGAAACCTAGCTAGATAGCTTGGAAATGATCTAACTAAGAAAACAAAAGTTAAGTTTTGAAAATCGGTCCAGGATTACTGAAATTCTAAAAAAAATCCCCATGTTTAATCCCCATAGACATCTTCACTCTGTGAAGATGTCTATGGGGATTTAACATGGGGAAATTGTTTTTTCGCAATAAAATCAATATTTGACCAAATTTCACGAAATAAAAAGAAGGCTCATTCTTAAATTTTCCTTTAATTTAATATTATCGAAAAAAATATTGTTTTTGAATTGTTTATATGACCGCAAAATTTGGGTAGCTTTCGTGAAACAGACTATAGTGTTGATCCGGATCATCCTATATATCTGCTCAATTTGATCCGCAACTGCATTACTTGCTAGATTCATATTTTCAATCAGTGTTTATTGAAATATATTGCAATCAGTGTATACCCAGATCGGACTGCACATAAATGGGTCTACCCTGTTTACAGTCTTTATTTTCGTTATTCAGCTAGAAAATAAACCAAAGAACCGGATGTATATGAATAGATTTGCAAAGGGAAATAACTAGCTTTCTAATGAACTCTATAAATATCACGCAGTCTGATTGGCTGATGGTCATACATTACAGGTATATCATTGTTGATGAACGGTCGCAAAATATTTCAATATGTATTCCTACGGCATTAGTAAAGGAGTGCATTCTAAATAGGTTAACCGCATTGTAATTTTTAAATTTGGGGCGTATATCAGAAAATGATAGGTATTGATTACTATGCATTTGATATCAGACGTGAATTTCCACACCGATAGCAGGGGCGATAACCGTGTTTCCTTAAAATAATATAATACCACCGCGCGTCACTATCAGTAAATTACCTGTATCTGTATGGCTAGCACGATGAGACGGTTCAAATGGTGGTCACGACATATACAACTAAACAGATATAAAGACAATATTTAGCATTTTTCACAAACAAAATGACATATAGAAAGCATGAACTGGGATAAAAACAACCCCGTAAGAGATATGATACCCATATTCACGTTGATATAAACAATGTAACTTAGTTTATTAAAAATTCACTTTGTGAACTATAACTTACTTATTGGTTGCCCCACCTTCTTCGCGTGCATGTACACGTCCGAACATGATGCATGACACGTACATTTTCTCATTTTCTGACAACAAACCGTGACGTCGGGGTATAAATATACCTTTCTACGTATTGGAACATTTAATGAATAAATTTAGTATATATTGAGGAAATAGTCGCAATATGTGATTAATTGAGACGAAACGCAATGATTTCATTGGTGAGAGACATAAATACTATACAAATACTAAACTTTAACAGACTCATTGCATTGGTCGAGAAACTAGGGCAAACAATAACATAACAATATGGTCAACACATAGAGGTACACACACACGTTATACATAACTTCTTCATATAGCAATCAATACGGTTAACACTTCATATATTAATTACGTTTTATGTGGCTGAGACTGAATACATAGAGTCTATGGGTTTTGAGACCAGTATATATCAAGGCCAGTCCGTGCATCCGCACAGTCTGATCATGAACACACAGTTCGCCATTCCATGAAATAAACACCCGTCGTGCTTCTAATAGGCAATATATATAGTTATCAGGCTACAGGAGTGTGCTATTTGACCTGTAGCCGATTTCATCAAAATTGTAAAGTATACTTTGAGGGAGTAATAATTTATTTTTTCCAAAATGCGTCATTTCATATAGAACCAACCACTGCATATATTTGATGCAGAATTATTATACTGAATTTATTACATTATCACAGCCAAAATGGCCAAAATGGCCAAAATGGCTGTGATAATGTAATAAATTCAGTATAATAAAAATTAATAAATTTATCCTAAAATTGAAAATTTCTCCCTCAAAGTATACTTTGCTAGATAAGTATACTTTGCAATGTTGGTGAAATAGACTACTGGAGCTACACTAGTCACAAATCACATAATCCGCACTTCTCCAGTCACAGCCACATATGAATACCGTCCACCGCACACACGTGTACTGTAACATTCTGCTCAATGGATATGTTCTTGTAATCCAGGCTTTTCCTTATTCTTTCCACAATAGTACAATATGTTCAACAATTCTGCAAAAACATGGAACCCACTTTTCCGACGTTTCGGCACGAAGCCTTTATCAAGTAATTAGTTTCTACTAAACGCTAAGTGGCATCCATTTTATATTTCACAATGTTTATGCACAAGGCATTTATCCAGGAATTAGTTTCTACCAAACGCTAAGTGGCAAAGTGCCATCCATTTTCGATTTCACAATGAAATCTAAAATGGATGCCACTTAGCGTTTAATAGAAACTAATTGCTTGATAAAGGCATTGTGCCGAAACGTCGTAAAACTGGGTTCCTAGTTTTTGCAGAATTGTTTTCCTTATTGGTTGGAGTCGCATGGGCAACTACACGAATAAACAACATGGCTCAGTTCTGGGCTAGCACCAATTAGTGAGTGTGCAATACTCTACTCTGAATTCGTTCTCCATTTGCAGTCAGTGTCATGTCGTGAACTGCCTACCGCGTTCGGTTCCTAGATTGGATATGTTGGACGAATTTCGAAATACCACTTTTCATCTTCAAACCGTTCATCACTGTCAACTGCCTTTCAAACACTTAGCAATAGTGTTATGCTATTGCATCCACGCTACCGTCATCCCGTTAACGAGTTCTGGCTCTTTCCAGACTTCAATCGTACATTCCTATATCTTCAGTATTCAATACCGGCTCCTCCTCTCGCTTGATTTACGAAATCCATGAAAGACATAGGCAAGCGTGCAACACACGTCCAACGTGAATTGGACGCGAATTGTCTATAATTTAAATAAACCTAAATGCTAGCACTAGTATTAAGATGGTCCATTGATTTGAATATGTCCTGAATGCTTGCCTATTCGATGTCCATTGTTTGAAACGGTATTGGGCAGTACGTGCGATGCAATGTCTAACTGACCTACATGACGATGTGTGTCTCTATTACTCAATACTTCTGATGTAGCGCTATGAATCTTTGGCGCAAATGGTGAATATGTAGTCATCCTATTAGGTGGCGCCGGTGAATTAGTATCAATCACTGAGGAGGATTTAGAGCCTTTGGACACGATAGGTGAAATCGTAGCGGGTTCTGTGTTTGACATCAATGATGGAGAAGCAGTCATGGAGGATAACACTTTCTGCACCGACTCCAGCGCAGCTAGAAACTCACTCGCAGACACGCCAGAGGTGTTTGAAGCAAACATTTTGCTTAGTTCTGCCGCGGATGGAAATGCTGATCCCAAACTCCCAGCAAATGATGCAAGTGCGCGTTGAGGTGATTGTGTACTTGCAGGATAAACCGGTGTTCGTATGGGACCTGATGCACCATGTTGTGAGACTGGTGGCGGTTGATGAGGGTGGGATTGAAATTCACTCGGCGATTGTACGAGATCTAAGCCACTAGAGGAAACTGATCCTTGCGATTGTGGTTGGAATTGTCTCCCTTGACGGTCATGTAGGTGCGGCTGGAACTGGCTTAACTGACTATCACGTGATGGGTTATGGGAATGTAGCATTGTTGCGTCACGTGGTGATGGTCTATGCGCCTTGTGAGCTGCACGTAATACGCCGCCGCGTATATGTGAATCAACTCGCGCTCCTTGGGGTATTGAATCGTGTTGATGTCCAAAGGATGGTTGTCCAATTGGCTGTTGCCCCATTGAGTGTTGTTGTTGTTGTTGTTGGTCAGGTCGTTGCAGCATTGCGCGAGCCCTCTGACGAGCCGCCACCTCATTTGGATGAAGTATTCCCTGCGGATCATGATGAGGCGATTGAGAGATGAATGTCTGTGTACGAGATTGTTGACCCGCCGAGTGGCTATGCTCATGCGCACTGTGAGACTCAGAAATGGCGGCGCTTATCACCTGACCGGAACTGCCAATTGCGTTTTGTTCTTGTTGTGCGTGAGAGTGTTGCGACTGCGATATAGTAGCTGAATTGTTAGTGTGTGACTTAGAGACTGAGCCGCTTACCACTTGGCCGAAACTACCAACCGATTGTTGTTTGTGTTGTGTGTGAGAATGTTCCGATTGTGAGATGCTAGCCGATTTCTCACTGTTGGATTTAGCGATGCCGTTGCTTACCATTTGACCGGAACCTCCAACCGATTGTTGTTGTGCCTGCGCATGAGCGTGTTCCGATTGTACAGTTTGTTTACTGGCCGATTTCTCGCTGTGTGTTTTAGAAGTGGCGCTGATCACCACCTGACCGGAACTGGCAACCGTTTGTTGTTGTTGTTGTACCTGCGCTTGTTCCGATTGAGATGTAGCAGACTTGGAGATAGTCTGAACAATGCGTGTTTCAGACTGCGCCAATGAACGATGCTCTTGCACACCCGCGAGATTAGCTGTATGGTGGCCTATAACTGCACCGGGGTTTACTGATGTGCTCGACGCAGGTCTCGGTATAGCATGTGGTACATTTGGATGCCTTACTGCCGTGGGATTTTGGAGTGTTGCCGGAGTTGTTAGCATATCCTCTGGTTCGATTTCAACCTCCTCTCCAGTAGGCGTCATGGGGTTTATCACAAACTGAATTTTCCCTGACGGTGAGATAACGCGCTCGATTTTCACCGGACCTCTCGCTCGAAGAATCACAGGCTCCCCTTGTCCATCCGAAAGAGTGATGGTCGAAATACCGTCCGGACTACGGTGGACGGATATTGAGCCAACGGGACTCGGCGTCGCTGCTGGAAGGGCGCCACCACTAGCAACGGCGTTAGCCACCGCTTTCTGATTGGCCGTTGCTGCGGCAACGCTTGCTGGATCGTTACCCTTGACAACTGTGGTGACTTTAATTGTTCTGCTTTTCACAGATTTCTTACTCGATGTGGTTGTATTCGTGGCTTTGGCAGAGCTTTTAACGTCAACACTTGCAGATGCTGATACGCCGCTTCCACCAGCTGCGGCGGTTGACGACGTCTGTGATTTAATGTCAGTAGTTGCCGTCGCATTTGCTGCCACTGTTTCAGACTTGGTCGACGTTGTGGATTTCGAAATAACGCTGCTGTCAATCGCCTGAGCCGACCCTGAGCTAGTATGACTGATTGTCTTGGACTGTTTACTTGTAGAAACACGACTTTGATTCGTTTCCTTTGTTACCGTCGATGTGGCGGCTGCCCTGGCGGTCCCTCTGGCGTTTCCGTTTACTTGAACTCCAGATAAGTCCAACAAACCTAACCCGAAATGTGAACTTGCCTGGTCGCCTGTTCGAGGTCCATGACTCGGAATTCTCGGAGCGCCTAATCCTCCAGACGCTTGTTGTGCTTGTTGACGAAGCCGATTTAACGCCATCTCAATCGCACTGGGCATGTTTAACTCGCCGAACCGTTTGCCTTTGGACGTGAGTGGCGGTAAAGCACGTGGAATTGTGTCGGACAACCGCGCGATGTTTGATACAGACGACACTCCTGTTCTTGCCCGACTTTGCCGCCTTTGAAGGATGTCTCGCAAACTTGGCGTTCTCGGATCTACCACTGCGGCTGCGCCTGTACGTCGCACTTGACTTCCGGTCCGGATGCTGTCTATGTTGGTGGTTCCCCGCCTCGTGGCGCTCGGTGTGAACAGACGCGGCGATGTGGATGATGCTGGGGACCTATAGACACAGGAAGCAAAGTAAGCATGTTGTACATATAAGACAGGCCATGTGATTTCGCACCTAAGAAAATGTGCCATTTTTAATGAAAATATTTACAGAAACTGTGATATGTTTTGTAAATGACGTCAAAAGTTGACAAATGCGGAAATCTATTCAGCATTTGCTCTGAAAATTTCGTCTACTTTCGATGTCATTTACAGAAAATATCGTATTTTATCCCGTCAACACAGTGCGTATGTGCCGTGAAACATGGTGCCGTGAAACATGTTTGATATCCTGTCAATACGACCTAATCACTGCGTATGAATATGTGCGGTGGCTGGGATTATTTGTTTGCATTTTAAAGCCATTAGTAGGTGTTGATGGGATAAATAGAATAGTAGGTTAGTGCCGTGAATGGGAAAAATATCTGGCGTGGCTCGGAAACGGGATGTGCTCGGCAGATTCACGGCACTAACCTACTATTCTCTATTTTTAAAATACCTATCATGAGATATCGATCGTCTTACAAAATCACATGGCTTCAGGCCCGTACGCAGAGGGGGTGCGACGGGTATGCACACTTTAGCCCTTAACCCTTTCACTCTTAACCCGCAGGCATGTATAGTGGTATTGGCAAACAGTGTAGATCCAGATGAGCCGGTTCGTAACGTGCCGTCTCATCAGGATCTGCACTTTTTGCAATTTATTTTCATAATTTTGAGAACAAAAACACTCCATGTTCATGTTTATGTTCATTTTGTGATGATTTAGATTGGTTGCCAAATTAACAAATCAAAATCTATTCCAGTTACTTACGGGTGAAAGGGTTAATCTACCGAGGTCTGTCCGTGGAAGTGCAAAAACAATGTTTAGCCCTTCGCGCCGTCGATAACGCACCCCCTAAAATAAGTCCTGCGTACGGGCCTGTAGCCTATTTCACCAACATTGCAAAGTATACTTTTCTAGCAAAGTACTTTGAGGGAATAATCATTTATTTTTCCCGAAATGCAATATGTCATATAGAACTGACGACTGCATATATTTGATGATTAAAAGTATGCAGAGTTATTATACTGAATGTATTACATTATCACAGCCAAGATGGCTGTGATAATGTAATAAATTCAGTATAATAAAAAATAATAAATTTATCCTAAAATTTAAAATTTCTCCCTCAAAGTATACTTTGCTAGATAAGTATACTTTGCAATGTTGGTGAAATATGCTACTGGGCTAGTCTCATATGTGGCTATGCGTCATAATGGTGTGTTTCGCTATGTTTTACGAGTAATGTATTATAAGGTCCGACAATGTCTAACCGTGGTTAAAACGTTTGTCATGGCACGAGGAATTGTTTGAACCGAAAATGCCGTAGTTCCCTAGGGCCACGGCAAACGTTTACCCACGGCCGGACATGGTCGAACATTATTGTTACATTTCTGTCGGAATATCATGCAATTTGAACATGTATGCAGTACTTTCGGTACTTTGATCGACGGGACGGTAATGGGACTAAGCCCTATTTTCCCGGTGACGCCTTCAATTATGAAACATCCTATGTATCGTATTATATTTGCCGACAGGAACTGCACGGTACATGGGGCTCCAGAAGCATCATAAGATTGGTCTGGCGAATCTCGTATGTGTCCTCATTACCCACCCAAAGTGTATGTTGGTACCACTCAGTTGAACCGTCTCGCCGAGACGGTTCAACTGAGTGGTAACAACATACACTTTGAGGGGGCGTGCGCCGGAACCCCCCCCCCCCCCCCCCCCCCGCCTGGATTCACACCTGAATGGTACAGAGCGAGTCGTGATGAGCCGGCTCATCTGAATATACACCGCTTAGAAACATTATAATGATTTAATAATGTTGCGGCAAACTGAAAACCGTTAAAGTACGGAAGCCCTTTAGGGCCACTTCACTTTTTTTTTTTATCTTTTCTTGAATTTTCAAGATGTTTCTTGAATTTTCAAGTTCTTTTCTTGAATTTTCAAGACCTTGAACATTCAAGAAAAGAACTTGAACATTCAAGAAAACATCTTGAATAAATGGAAATTAAAAAAAAGTGGAATGGCCCTAATGGGCTTCCGTAGTAAAGGTACATGCCCACTCGGTTGGCACACAATCAGCTGTATAGGAATCAACTAAGTGTATAATTGTGTCATTATATTCCACCAGTTCTAAACATTACGAGTGCCCGCTATACAGATATAATCATATAGTAATATTTATTTTGCTGATAGTGACGCTCGGTGATATCAGGCTATTTTCATATGCAAATGAAGCATGACATTTTTTGATTATTTATACTAATTAAATGCGTCACCTCAAACAATTATATTTATAAGTATGAGCATTACACATCAAGAAATAAATACAGAGAATGATAAGTAATGTCCATTAACATTTTAAGGAAACACGGTTATCACCCCTGATATCAGTGTGGAAATATACTTCTGATATGAAATGTTTAATGCCAATCAATACGTGGGGTAATGGTAAATGAATGTTTTGTTTGCCAGAAAATGTCATATCTACAGAATATACAAAGCTATAAGTCTCCCTATATTATAACCTACTGAGTGGGCATGTACCTTTAACAAAACACGTGTTAACACGTGTTATTACATAGATACACGCAGAGCTCCAGATAAGCTGTGTATTTGCGTAAATACCCAATTAAAATGGCCAAAAAAACAATTGAAATCAGAAGTTGCGAGTATCAAAAAGCAATAACAAAGCTGTGGTTCCTTTATCATGCTACATAAAACAATACACATACCACAAATATAGCATATTTGTCTTAGTTTCCATGAAAACACATCTTGGTATTTCATTAGAATTGTCTCCAAGGAGACAATTCTAATGAAATACCAAGACATGTGTTCATTTCAAAGCAAACTATTCAATAATTGCTGCCTGTTGATGTGTAAACAGTAGTGTGATTTTATTTTACCCAATTAAAATATTGAAATACCCAATTGCTTCAGAAATGATGGAGTGACAATACTCAATTACTAATTCCTTATCTGGAGCCCTGTACACGTGTACGTACATTTAATAGCTTACACATTAAACATGGTATTTTTTCTTATCATTTTGTGTTTTTCAATGCCCCGGGCGAAGTATTCTAGATTCACAAATCAGTATATTTGTGGCTGCGGTGAAATGTATGATTGATTTAGAGAAGTTTTTTATTAGAAAAAAAAAACATTTTATTTTCGTTCATCTAAACGTATTCATGGTACATGCATATCAATTAAATGCATGTACATGTATTAATATGTACTATATAACTTTATCACCAGTAGCCGATTTCACCAACATTGCAAAGTATACTTTTCTAGCAAAGTATACTTTCAGGGAGTAATCATTTATTTTTCCATATCATTTACTGCATATATTTGATGATTAAAAGTATGCAGAATTATTATACTGAAATTATTACATTATCACAGCCAAATTGGCTGTGATAATGTAATAAATTCAGTATAATAAAAATTAATAAATTTATCCTAAAATTGAAAATTTCTCCTTCATAATGGATGACAGGCTATGTTGGGCAATTATTGGCAAAATTTAAAACGAACAGATAAAATAATGTTGATAGCGAGGTGAAGAAAACCGATAGCAGTAGGACACTCATACATTTTAAGTCATTCCATTATGTATTTCGATATTCCATAAACAAGGTGCATGCTCACGTGGTTAGAACAACAACAACAATGGCTGAAAGTGTTGAAAGCGCGCCCACTCCAAAGTAAGTATTATTTGAAATTTTCCTTAATATTTATTTTTATGAAATATGGCGCAGCAAACGCGTCTTCGTGAGTTGCATTTGGTGGTCTCGTGACTTCGGCACATACGTATTTCGTTTTTGCGAAGAATCGAGTTCTGTGTCAGTAAACACGGAAATCGATTCTTCTCACCGACGTTTGGGCCAATGTACCGATACCACCAAATGCAGCTTAACAAGACACGTTTGATACACCATATTTCATCAAAATCCGTTACATAATAAGGAAAATATAAAAGAATACATACATTCGATCGGAGGCGCTTCTGGAAGATTATGTAATTGTTGTTGTTGTTGTTGTAACCACGTGATCATGCACCTTGATAAAGGAAACATAAACTAAATTATACACTACCTTCGTTCAGTTGGTTCCATTCTTGAGCTCGGGATGAATCGTGGATTGGCAAGAACGATAACTCTGTTTCCCTGTCCCATTCCGGCGGGCGGACGGATAACGATAAAGCGCGGACTTGACCGCGGGCCGCTCCCTCGCTGACGAGTCTGAAATAACCGCGGATTGTACTAAAATTGGACACGACTCAGGAATTATACACATTTCGCAGACGTTGATTCCCAAAACGAATACTAGTGTGTGTTGAATTAGATCGAACGTTAATATTATTGACGAAATATTCAGAGATAGAAAGTTGGTAAATCGAGAAAACGTATATTCAGCCCTGAAATTAGAATAACCTGACCTGTTGCCAGGTCCATACCACACCAAAATCACTTGCCCCATTCCCTAAAATCGGATTACGAATAATCGCATGCAAAATGCCAAAGACGTATGTGAGTGCCAAACCAGGTATCCAATCGGAATTCCGGTAAGGATAAACCCCGATCGTCAAATTACCCATCGCATGCTCCCACCTGCCACCCACATGGGGCACGTTTCACTAAACATCGTACGACTAAAATGTTCGTAAGTGCAAATTTAGGATCGTCTGTAAATTTTAATTGATGGATTTATATTTATTGAACATATGCTGCATATGCAGCATATGCTCAATAAATGTAAATCCAGTAATTGTTTACAAGAAAACATTGTTAATGTGAAATGTACAGATTATCATAATTTTTCACTTTCGAACATTTTAGTCGTACGATGTTTAGTGAAACGGCCCTCTGATATACATGTATGTAGTAGAAAACCGGGGCCGTTTCACTAAACTTTCTACGACTAAAATGTTCGTAAGTGTAAAATTATGATAGTCTGTAAATTTCACATTAACAATATTTTCTTGTAAACAATTGATGGATTTACATTTATTGAGCATATGCTGCATATGCAGCATATACTCAATAAATGTAAATCCATCAATTTAAATTTCCAGACGATCATAAATTTGCCCCCGAAGTATACACAGTCATTGTGAAGTTTACGCATCGGCGTATGACTTACGGTTAAAACAAACAAAATGTACGCACACACAATTGTTTTGGACGAATCTTTGATAAGAAATTTTATCGCGGCCATTTTTAAACTGAATTCCACTCGAAACAAACTATCCATACGTTTAAAGCACGGTTTATAAACACACAGTCATCTATTGGAGAAATGGGGCTATGGGTTTTGTGATCAGTGTAGATCCAGAACACTGCTTCTGACAAGAAATGTTGTCTGTTATCAGGCTACATGAGTGTGATAATTGAGCAGGAGATACACTGGTCACAAAGCCATAAGCCCCATTTTGTCAGTCACAGCGACATATACGTGAATTATAGTGGAACATCTAACTAATAAGAAAGTAAAAGTTAATTTTGAAAATCGGTCCAGTATTTCTGAAATTCTAAAAAAAATCCCCATGTTAACTTCCCCATAGACATCTTCACTCTGTGAAGATGTCTATGAGGATGTAACATGGAAAAATTGTTTTTTCGCAATAAAATATTTGACTAAATTTCGCGAAATAAAAAGAAGGCTCATTCATAAATTCTGCTTTAATTCAATATTATCGAAAAAAAAATAGTTTTTGCATTGTTTATATAGCCTTAAAATTTGGGCAGATTTCGTGAAACAGACGGTAGAACACTTATTTGCTAAAGCTAGTGTACTGCATGTCAGCTAGCATGTCAAGTTTCATCTCCCCGGTGTCAGTTTTAGAGAGGATGCACTGTAATCTTAGTTCTAACAATGCGCATGTACTTTAACGACAATAGCAAACTCGTTAATCAGTGAATTAAGAGTCAATTAACATAAAAATATAATTTCGAGGTTAGTATGTCACGTTACTTCAGAAGTTAAGATGGCGTGATGTTCTTATTGTTTAAGTTGCTTTATGCAAAATGCACATGACAACGCATAAAGAAACGGCCAGAGCAATATATAAAACATATTGTCTATTTATCATAATCACGTTGTTATGTGTGTATCACCAGAAATGAATTCGATTATGTTTGGTGAGCATGAGCACGGCTGTAATTTAGACAAATTGCACCAGAAATGAATTCGATTATGTTTGGTGAGCATGAGCACGGCTGTAATTTAGACAAATTGCACATTATCCCTATGTTTGGTATTCCAGTGATGTTATTATTTCACTGATCGTCGGTGATAGTTGAGAATTTCGACTGTCATTTCGACAAATGTCCACATTATATGCATCGGCCTAAAGAAAAAGTTGTGGTGCGTCAACTTTCCAGAATATACTAGGAATCTAAGGGTGGGACTTTTTTTTTTAACTTTTTTTTTTATGGTACTACTAGTTCGACTAGTGACTCCGAACCCTGACTAGATAGCTTGGAAATGATGTAACTAAGAAAACAAAAGTTACGGTCGGTCTACGAATTCAACAATTATTTTTTAAAAATCTATTTTAGCCCCCATGTTAAATTCCCATAGAAAAAAATGTAGTTTCCCTACAAAATCAATATGTGACGAAATTCCATGAAATGACTATATTTGGGGAGGGTGATTGTTTTGTTATTGATGAACAAGTACTTAACTTACATTTAAATAGTTTTTAGATTTAATGTATTAAATAGCCGAAAGTTTGTTTTCGATTCGGTTAGGCTCATATTTAAGGGTGGGATTTTGCTAGAACACCTTCCATACTCGGCAGAAAAACGCGGAACAGACAGTAGTACATTTTGATAAAGAAAAAATTAGACAAAACCATTCAGAGATTATTATAGTAATTTCTAATAACCTCCGAAGGGAAGCCCATTTAATACACATTGTTTTAAAGTCACTCTTTTTATTAAATTTTCGACCACATGGTCTTTATTAAAATACAAATGTAGTGTGAAAATCTATTGGAAGTCCTATGTGACGTCCATAGTGTAGCTACACTATGGACGTCACATAAGACTGCCAATACATTTTCCCATGTGGATGGTCTTTATCAAAATAGTGGGAAAATGTATTGGCAGTATTTTGATAAAGACCATATGGTCGAACATTTAATAAACAGAGTGACTTTTAAAACAATGTGCTTTCAGAGACTTGCAAGTGCAAACACCAGATGTTACATTGCATTAAAACACGGCGAAGTTATGTAATAGCTGCCACTTAATTATAATATTCACATTCAGCGCATTAATTATTGGTATTAAAAGTAGTCCGGCATTAATTTACGATACATATAAACGTGTGTTGCTGCATTTTTACATATCTTTAGTGTAAATACGTTATTAATGGTGATGTATGGTGTACATATCGGTGCTAATTTGCATTAACTGTTTTCGAATGCATGCCTTATATAAAACAAACATACCGATCGTATGAACCCTACGGAGCCCCGCTGGGGACGTAGACTTTTTTATTATTAATTCGTTCCCACGAAATAACAATTAGTTCCCTCAATTTAACAATTCGTTCCCACGAATTAACAATTAGTTCCCACGAATTAACAATTCGTTCCTTCAATTTAACAATTCGTTCTCACGAAATAACAATTCGTTCCCACGGGAACGAATTGTTATATCGTGGGAACGAATTGTTAATTCGAGGGAACGAATTGTTGAATTGAGGGAACGAATTAATAAAAAAAAATAGTTTTTCGTAGGAACGAATTGTTATATCGTGGGAACGAATTGTTAATTCGAAGGAACGAATTGTTAAATTGAGGGAACGAATTAATAATTTTAAAGCATGTCCCCTGCGGGGCTCCGTACGTAGCATCCAACTGTTTTAGAATGCATACATTATATAAAACAAACATACCGATCGTATGAACCCTTACAATGCTGAATTAGTTTTGTCGTCTGCTGTTTGTGTTTTTATTATCCCCTCGCCGACAGGCAAGAGGGGATATAGTGTTGGTCAATGTACGTACATACATACGTTCGTGCGCGTGCGTGCGTGCGTTCGTATGTCAGTAACACCTTTCCCTTTTCAATAATTTATGTACCACTTCACGTATTTTGATAATATTTAGCAACTATGCGTGTCTATGGATGGTGCTTTGTTTTGCATACGAACAACGTCCGACCACCCAAGGTCAAGGTCACTGAGGACTTATGTTCACCTTCTTTGTGAGGCAATTTTATTATTAATATTATTTATTATTCATTATTATTATTATTATTATTATTATTATCCAGGCTACCAGCGAGGGTATTATGTTAGTAATAACGATGCCCTTGTTTAACTGTTTTTATATTAAACAAATAAACCAGTAATGAAATTGTGTATGATGAGAATTAAGTGTATAAAGTGTCAAGCCAATCCGCAGGTAGCCGAAAACTTTAACGCAAATCTCGGACAGACATACGGACGTTCTAACATCTTGGGTTTATGTGTGGTTTGTTCTTTAACCCTTTGAACCCGAAAGCCCACTATATCGGTTTATGCAAACAGTGCAGATCCAGATGAGCCGGCTCGTAACGAGCCGTCTCATCAGGATCTGCACTGTTTGAAAGTAATTTTCATATTTTTGAGAACAACAAATACCCCCTTTTTATAAATGGAATAGTCTGAAAATCATTTTGCGATGATTGGATGGTTGCAAAATTAACATATCGCAGCCCATTCAGATACTTAGGGTTGAAAGGGTTAAAGGAATAGCCCCTAAACAACACTAGGTTTAGGGGCTATACGGAATAAGTATATTGTATTATTTTCTCTTATGCTTCTCCCACTAGCCCCTAAACCCTCAATGTTTGCCCGGACAGACGGACAGATGGACAGACAGACAAGGACTTAAGTGGCGACTATATGAACCCCAATTTTGTTCCGGGTTACACATAAATGAATACCTGCGTTAATCTTACACAGGTGTCAACGTTTCTGAACATATACACAGCCGCCTGCGTTAATCTTACACAGGTGTCAACGTTTCTGAACATATACACAGCCGCCTGCGTTAATCTTACACAGGTGTCAACGTTTCTGAACATATACACATCCGCCTGCCTCATCTTGCACAGGCGTCAACGTTTCTGTAGTCGATTTCACCAAAATTGCAAAGTATACTTATCTAGAGAAATTTTCAATTTTAGGATACATTTATTACTTTTTATTATACTGAACTTATTACATTATCACAGCCATTTTGGCTGTGATAATGTAATAAATTCGGTATAATAATTATGCATACTTTTAATCGTCAAATATATGCAGTCGTTAGTTCTATATGCAATAATGCGTTTCAGGAAAAATAAATGATTACTCCCTCAAAGTTTACTTTGCTAGATAAGTATACTTTGCAATGGTGGTGAAATCGGCTACTGATCACCTACTGGCAATATCAACAAGCAATGAAACACGGCTCAGTCTCAGCCAATCAAGCTGCTTTTTTGCAAGCACAATATCCAAATATTTTGAAAACACGTGACAATAATAGAACAGGTGGTAGTGTAGTCATCCAGCCACGTCGACTTCCTGTAGTTATTTTCTATTTCCGTGGTTTATATAATAGTTTTATCATAGTGACACAGTCAGAAAATGATGACAATTCTTGTCAACAAGGACGACAAAAACAGACACAAACCGCAATATTGCATAATAATTATCAGGAACGAATGACTCGGTAAAAATAGCGAAACGTCATGGTGACGAATGCATTCAAATTAAAAGCAAAGTAATAAAAGTACTGACGTGTGTATATTTCGTATTTGTTTATTCATGGCGTTTGTTTCAATTATGCGCAAAGTTTATACTGTCCAATAAATGGACATGAAGTCGCAATAATTGTGTCTTTATTATACGAATGAATGGCCTTTTTGTGGAATTTATCGGGGCATAAAGTTGGAAAAGTCGCGGGACTACTGGACGAAGGCTGGAAGGCCTCGTCCAGTATTGCCGCGACTTTTCCAAGTTTATATCCCCGATAAATTCCACAAAAAGGACATTCATTCTTTATAATTCCAGCATTTGAAATTAATTCATCAAGAAAATGTGTTTATTTTCCGTGTTCTTAATAATTATTTTAACTGCGCCTCACGGTTACGGAAAGTAGTTCGGCGTGGGAGTTTACTGGGATATAAATTTTGGACAGAGACTTGCTACGGGCCAATCAAATGTTAGGGAATTGTGTAAATATGTTTGTGCTGGAAATATTTCCTTCTGAGCTCGACAAACTAATAAACACAGTCAATGTTAGCATCGAAAATAACCATTTAGTAGTGTGTATGCTAATAGGAATCGTAGCTAGTTGTCTCCCGTTGAATTTATTTATAGAAATCCGGTCCAAATTGTATAGTTTATGGCCTTATTGCTTGTAACAAGAGCGAATTTATAATGATTTGTTGTGAAAAGGAATCAGTATAATAGTGATTTCGAATAGTCTTGGTCCAAATCATTCTACATATCTACGCAATCTGATCTGGGACTACATTATTTGCCAGATTAATATGTTCACACTTATTAATGTTATTGCAATCAGTGTAGACTCAGATCAGACTGCACATATGTGCAGTCTGATCTGAGTCTACTCTGTTCGCAAAACTCTTTGTTGTGCTATTCAGTAAGAAATAAACGCTGAACTACAGCGAAGGACCGGATCTCTATAAATAGATTTGCAAAGGGAAATAACTATCAACAATCTGTCAATGGTAAGTGTTGATAAACGAGATAAATTCATGTATGATGATAGCACACATTTACATGTGTTGCTATGAATGGAGAAATTGGGCTTATGGGCTTTGTGACACGTGTAGATCCAGATCAGCATGTGCATCCGCAGTCTGATCAAGATGTTCACTGTTCGCCAGTATATCAGTGAAACGATCGTCATGCTTCTAACAAGCAATATAGATCGCTATCAGGTTACAAGGTGACCGGGTTAGCTCAGTAGGTAGAGCGTCGGACTGCGGATCGGGAGACCCCGGGCTCGATTCCCACCCCGACCTGCTGGCTGATTCGGCGTGTGTGTCCTTGGGCAAGACAACTTTGTGCTAGCCTAGTCGTATCGGATGGGGACTTAAATAGTCGGTCCCGACATGCAAGGTCATCGAGTCAGTGCCGTCGCTAAATCAAAGCATTTACATTTACTATCAGGATACAAAGAGTGTGTTATTTGATCAGGAGCTACACTGGTCGCAAAACCCAAAAGACCCATTTATCCCGTCAACACAGTACGTATGTGCCGTGAAACAAGTGCCGTGAAACATTTTTGATATCCAGTCAATACTATTTTTGCATTTTAAAGCCATGTTTAGGTGTTGACGGGATAAATAGAACAGTAGGTTAGTGCCGTGAATGGGAAAACATATCTTCTGGCGCGGCACGGAAACGGGATGTGCTCGGCAGAGCCTCGCCCATCCCGTTTCCTGAGCCTTGCCAGATATTTTTCCCCATTCACGGCACTAACCTACTATTCTCTATTTCTCATGCCACATCCAAATTTAGCTCACACGTCATCACTTGACATAAATTAATCAGCACAACTTTGAAGAACAGCTTAAAAAAGGTGTTTGACTATCATAGAGCAAATATACTAGTATGACATATAGTGCACAGCTATCATCGCTTTCAATTATCATATATAAATCATCTGGTCAGGTGCTGTAAAAGTGTCTCCTGTGGTCATTTAATGGCTCGATTCGTATTAAATGACAACGATAATTGCTAGTATCTGTATATAAATAGATATACATGTATAGGTTGCAGAATTAGCAGTGAGAAATGCGTGCGCCATCAAGAGAAAATTGAAATGGGAGTGTTTTTCTTTTAGATTAAGTTTAACCCTTTCAACACCACAGGCCTGTATAGTGGTATTGGCAAAACGTGTACATGTAGATCCAGATGAGCCGGCTCGTGACGACAACACCACATGCCTGTATAGTGGTATTGGCAAAACGTGTACATGTAGATCCAGATGAGCCGGCTCGTGACGACAACACCACATGCCTGTATAGTGGTATTGGCAAAACGTGTAGATCCAGATGAGCCTGCTCCTGACGACAAAGCCACATGCCTGTACAGTTGTATTAGCAAGCAGTGTCGATCCAGATGAGCCGGCTCGTGACGAGCCGTCTCATCAGGATCTGCACTTTTTTGCAAGTAATTTTCATATTTTTTGAGAACAAAAACATCCCTTTTTCATAAACCGAAAATACGTTTGTGACGATTGGATTGGTTGCAAAATTAACATATCAAAATCCTTTCCTAGGGGTGAAATGGTTAAACAGTATTTGATTTCATTAGAATAAACACATGTCATATATACACATTAGTGTCGGAAGATTGTGAAGAAACCAAATATTATTTAGAACTTCTTTTTCTCTCTCAATTTATGAACAATGAATAATCTAACCTAATTGAACTAACCTCACTATTTTATTTGTTTAAATTCTAAGCGGTTTGTCTTTTATTCTCATATATTTATCATTGACTGTGAAAACATGGCGATAATGTGGTAATGAGTTTCCAAAATTGCTTTACAATGAAGCACAATTTGTGAAACATAACACTTTTCAATCGACAATTCACTGTTGATTAATGAGACTATGAGAAATGGGGCTTACGCCATTTGTGGTTATATCAGCCGTGACATGTGCTGCATACCTGTTTCTTGATGACATTTGTTGAATTTTTAAGCAATGTAGCCCCAGCTCAGAACAATTAATACGCGATATGCTATAATGTTATCGTATTAGTTTTACTTGGGTAACATTACCAAAGTCAAAATAATATGATTGTATCATAGCATATATTGTGTAATTACGTGATAAATTATATTTCACTCCAGTAGCCTATTTCACCAACATTGCAAAGTATACTTTTCTAGCAAAGTATACTTTGAGGGAGTAATTATTTATTTTTCCCGAAATGCATTATTTGATACAGAACTAACGACTGCATGTATTTGATGATTAAAAGTATGCAGAATTATTATACTGAATGTATTACATTATCACAGCCAAAATGGCTGTGATAATGTAATAAATTCAGTATAATAACAAATAATAAATTTATCCTCAAATTAAAAACTTCTCCCTCTAAGTATACTTTGCAATTTTGATGAAATATGCTACAGGAGCCCGTTTTACTAAACTTCGTACGACTAAAATGTTCGTAAGTGCAAATTTAGGAACGTTTGGAAATTCCAATTCATGGATTTACATATATTGAGCATAGGCTGCCTATGCAGCCTATGCTCAATACATGTAAGTCCAATAATTGTTTACGACAATACAGTGTTAATGTGAAATTTACAGACTATTATAATTTTGCACTTACGAACATTTTAGTCGTGCGAAGGTTTGTGAAACGGCCCCCAGAATTCTAAATGATTGATTACGTGTCTGTAGTCGTCATTTCGTCATGTTCAATCGCCCCACCTAAATTTCACGAAACAGTATATTCCTCACCTTTGACGAAAGTGTGTATGTTAATAGATGTATTCATATTATTAGCATAACTAATACGCTATTATATACATGCCTGTACTACAAAATGAGGACGTTGGCGAAAACTGGATCATCTGAGTTTGAATATTCCATGTTGCGCGAATTTACATTTGAGAAACGAGTCCGCTGATTTCTGCGACTGTGATCGGGGGAAATTTGGCTTGCAGTATTCGTAACCAGTCTAGCTGATATTGGTTTGATATCACGCTTCTGAAACCCGACAATGATCAATACTGTTTGTCACCAGAAGAGTCTCTTTTTTACGAAATGAATGACGAACAATGTATACCCTGATCAAACTGCGATGTGTTTCATAGAATGAGTGGTGAACAGTATATACCAGGATCAGATTGCGCAGATGCGCAATCCGATCCTGGTATGTACTGTTCGCAAACGACAAAGTCGAAATTTTACAGCGACAGCTAAATGTATGGATATTTTCGTTGCCATGGTTATGACAAAACTTAGAATATCAATCAATTTTACAAGGTCACGTAATCTGTGATTTGTCTACGCCCGAATTAAGCAGATCTTGTGATCACCATATACGTTTCACCTTGTCTGGAACCTCTCTAAGACGAACAACATAGTAGTTTTGCAATCATACTTTATCGGCACGCAATCGATCGTATAGTGGAATTAGCGTACATCTCAGAGTCCCGGGTAGGCACCCGTGCCTAGACTACCAAACGGCGTCCCAAGGCGACCCCGCGTGGGTCCAACCTTACAACCAGAGTGTATATTGCTAAGCGAGCAATCGATACAATGCTTAGCCATTCCCAACAGGCGGCCTTATATATTCTTTGGATGACATGTAACCACAGTATCTGGTTTCAGCCAGCTACAACTAGTATTATTTACCAACACGTATGTCACACCGACATGAACCGTCGGGAACAGGCCATATCGTTATACAATTACCTGTTTAGAGGCAATCGGAATGGCGGCCATTTTTAATATAATGTTTACATTATACGAGATATACACAGCCCTATGCAATAACTTAACTTTTAGTTGACAAATCTTCACCAAATATTCATGTTTATAATTTCATAGAAATCTGTTATATCGCATTGTCAGCAGCCACTTTGATGTTCGTTTTCTGTACCTGTTCCCGTGAGTTATCTCCCCTTGTCAAACGTAATGACCATGCATTGAAGGGAGCAAATTGTGACATGCGGCACACTTGTTTACTTTATAGCTTTAGTAATGTTTAGATTAAAAAAGGGTGCATATTGTGACATGCAGCACACTTGTTTACTTTATAGCTTTAGTAATGTTTAGATTAAAAACACATTATACATGTAACACGTATACTATATTACCCTGACTACATACGATATATGGATCTCATTAGAATGATGCTTTAATGTGCTTCAGCTCAGGCTCAACCAAACAGACTGCTTGATTGCGAGTTAATTGTGATTGCCAATGATTGTTCAGAAACGTTGACATATGTAGCCTATTTCACCAACATTGCAAAATATACTTTTCTAGCAAAGTATAATTTGAGGGAGTAATATTATTTTTCCTGAAATGCATTATTTCATATAGAACAACCGACTGCATATATTTGATGATCTGCAGAATTATAATACTGAATGTATTACATTGTCTCAGCCAAAATAGCTGTGATAATGTAATAAATTCAGCATAATAAAAAATTAATAAATGTATCCTAAAATTGAAAATGTCTCACTCAAAGTATACTTTGCTAGAAAAGTATACTTTGCAATGTTTGTGAAATAGGCTACTGATTAACACAGGCGGGTGTGTATTATGATGTTTAATACACTGCGTTAATACATTGAACAAAAACACATGTTATGCAATAAAATATAGCTATTTCCTAAAAGACGAATATTAACTATTTGCATGCTTGGAAATGTGTGGGTGGAATTTCATTAGAATTGCGTCCAGAGGGCGCAATTCTAATGAAATTCTAAGACATATTTACAGAGATATAAATAAGAAACATATTCATAATTTGTTGGATGTTATTTTCAGTTAATAAAAACTTTATACTTACAATCGGCACATGCCTAGCATCCAATAAAACTGTTCCAAGAACAACGATTAACAGATTAAACCAAAACATTGTGACCGTCCAGACACCGGTAACTTATCCACTAATTCCTCGGCGCTATCCACACGGTAACCTAGTCCCGATGTGGAAATCTTACGTTTGACACGGGCTACATTGATATTCAAAGTATGTTGATATGTTAATTAATGACCGATCGACACACAGGCACTCGTAACGTTATTTACCGACAGCTGGATATTGAAACACGTATCCACAGATGAATAAGTTTTAGACCAGACCGTGGTCGAGGGGTAACACCGTCGGACTGCCACGCTGGCGACCTGGGTTCGATTCAGGGTTCAGTTCCAGGGCGTCAGTATTTCTGAGATACTTTGCATTTCCTGCTCTACTAGTCCTTTCAGATGGGGACTTTAAACGGCAGCCCCGTGTATCAGATTTGAAGGAGAGTATGTGCACGTTAAAGACCCAGAGGGGACTATTCTAATAATAGTTTGGTCCCGTGGGGCCGGTTTCCTCTGTATCCACCTCCATTACAATGTTGCTGTGGGTTTTTTTTCATGAATAACAATGTGTTTTTTATTTATTGAATATTGACTCTAAGAGTACACTTCTGATCAGAATTCACGCTGGTAAGAAATATAGAGAATAGTAGGTTAGTGTCATGAATGGGAAAAAATATCCGGCAAGGCTCAATAATTTCTTTATTTCTCATCAGAAGTATATGTTGTGACCACTCATTTAAACCGTCTCGCCGAGACGGTTCAAATGAGTGGTCACAATATATACTTTGGTTCAGAAATAAGGAAAATATATAGAGAATAGTAGGTTAGTGTCGTGAATGGGAAAATAATATATGGCAAGGCTTAGGAAACGGGATGGGCGAGGCCCTGCCGTGCTACGCCAGATATGTTTTCCCATTCACGGCACTAACCTACTATTCTATTTATCCCGTCAACACGACAAATAGCTTTAAAATGCAAAAACAATAACCAGCCGCATCCACAAAATCGGAGAATCGACTAGTATGACAACCGCACATATGTATACGCAGTGATTAGGTCGTATTGACAGGATATCAAAAATGTTTCACGGCACCGTGTTTCACGGCACGTACCCACTCTGTTGACGGGATATTTTATAATTTCCCCTTTCTCCGTTTATAATCATATCGGTTGGAGAATATGTTTTAACCCTTTCAACCCTAAGTAACTGGAATGGACTGTGATATGCTAATATTCCGACCAATCTAATCGTAACAAAATGATTTTCAGACATTTCTAAAAAGGGTGTATTTTTGTTCTAAAAAAAATATGAAAATTACTTGCAAAAAGTGCAGATCCTGATGAGACGGCTCGTTACGAGCCGTCTCATCTGGATCTGCACTGTTTGCAAACCCCACTATAGCGGGCTTTCGGGTTCAAAGGGTTAAGTCATTCGTGTCATCACTGTGTTACCCACATATGTACATCTAGTTACGCACACATTATGCGCTTCATGCGCCTGTGGGTTGCAGTATACCATAAAATCTGTGTGAAAACGACACGCTCTCCTGGCAATAAACCCGCCATGAATGATGGACAATGATAGACTACACTAAAACTCTATAAAAACTGTGTCATTTTTGTCATAGTGTGTCTTATAGTTCGTCCTGCTTTCTAAGCCAATCGCTGGCCAGAATTGTGCTCCACTTATTTCAAATAGTGCAACGTTTAACCCCTATGAGTTTTCTAACCCGATTACATTATTAACTGTTCCACGGGTGGGATATTGCATTGTACACTTGGCTGAACTATACGTATGTTATTGTTCACATATTGGATTTTTAAGAAAGTAAATGCTGCGGTCGCTATAACTGTTTAATTGTATTCGGGTGTTTTTGTTGGTGTTTTTGGAAATGATAAAAATAAGCCGCACCACAAAAAGCACAATTATGAATGTGAAATATTCAAATGAAGTGTAGGTGTCGCGTATAATGAATTGTATCCCGTCAACACAGTGCATATGTACCGTGAAATACACGGTGCCGTGTGAAACATTTTTGATATCCTGTCAATACAATTTGGAGAAGCGGCTGGGGCTATTTTTTGCATTTTAAAGCTATTTGTAATGTTGACGGGATAAATAGAATAGTAGGTTGGTGCCGTGAATGGGAAAACATATCTGGCGCGGCACGGAAACGGGATGTGCTCGGCAGAGCCACGCCCATCCCGTTTCCTGAGCCTTGCCAGATATGTTTTCCCATTCACGGCACTAACCTACTATTCTCTATTTATCATACTTGTTGTGGAGTATGCATTTGTGGAATATTCATTTCATCATTTCATCATTGAACATACCTACATCGTTTTGCCGAAAATGTCCTACTGACCCTTAAACAGCGATGTCACAGATTAGTTCAAATAGTTTAAAGGCACATGCCCACTCAGTAGGCACAATATGTACTTTATAGGAATTAAATAGGTGTATAATTGTGTCACTATTCCACCAGTTCTAAACATAACGAGTTTAATAACTATAACTAATAACTATACAGATATAATCATTTAGTACTATTTATTTTACTGATAGTGGCTCGCGGTGGTATCAGGCCATTTTAACATGCAAATGAGGCATGATATTTTTCAATTAGTTACACTCATTAAATGCGCATGCGTCACCAGAAAACAATAATGTTTTCGACAGATGATCATTGCACATCAAAACATAATACAGAGTTTCAATAGTAATGTCCGTTAACATATTAAGGAAACACGGTTATCGCCCCCGATATCAGTGTGGAAATTTACGTCTGATATAAAATGTATAATAATGTAATGAATACGTGGGGTAATGGTGAATGGATATTTATTTTGACAGAAAATGTCTCAGATGATGTCTCTAATATAAAGAACATGATGTGCCTACTGAGTGGGCATGTACCTTTAAATTTAGATTTGTATCGCATTTCTAGGCCAAAAAAGGTATTATTTCATAGATATATTTCTAATGATAATGTGTGTTCATGATTGCAAAGGATATGATCATGTCACGGAGTTCTCATAATATATGCAGGGAGCACAGTGGAGCCTCTCTAAACAGGAAACCATGGTCACTTTAACCCTTTGAACCCGAAATCCCGCTATAGCGGTTTATGCAAAATGTGCAGATCCAGATGAGCCGGCTCGTAACGAGCCGTCTCATCAGGATCTGCACTTTTCGCAAGTAATTTTCATATTTCTTAGAACAAAAACACCCCCTTTTCATAAATGGACGAATCTGAAAATCATTTTGTGAGCATTGGATTGGTCGGAACATTAGCATATCACAGTCCATTCCAGTTCCTTAGGGTTGAAAGGGTTAATAGAGAGGTTCTACTGTACTAGGAAAACGTTTCCTATAAATTAATCTTTTAAAACAGATTTTCCGACCTATCATTTTCTGATATACGCCGCAAATTTGAAAATTACAATACAGTTAACCCTACAGTGAACAGACGTAATTTTCTTCCGTTGACACTCATTTAGGCGTGTTAAGTATTGTTTCTGACCAACTGTGTTATTATACTTGTTCTGTAGCCGATTTCATCAAAATTGCAAAGTATGCTTTTCTAGCAAAGTATACTTTGAGGGAGCAATCATTTATTTTTCCTGAAATGCACTATTTCATATAGAACTAACTACTGCATATATTTGATGATTAAAAGTATGCATAATTATTATACTGAATTTATTACATTATCACAGCCAAAATGGCTGTGATAATGTAATAAATTCAGTATAATAAAAATTAATAAATTTGTCCTAAAATTGAAAATTTCTTCCTCAAAGTATACTTTGCTAGATAAGTATACTTTGCAATGTTGGTGAAATAGGCCCCTGGTCAGACTGTAGATGTGCAGTCTCATTTGTCACGGTCAATTATGATTGAACATTACAATCCCTATAATACTTACAAGTTCAGTTGCATTCGGTATCACTCCTGCCTCGGTCGCGATCATAACCGCGATCATGAAAGGAAGGGAGGTTGTCCTAAACATGACGAACAAAGTTGTGGTCATCGTTCTTTGTTAGCACCTTCTGATACACAAACTGAGGTAGTTAGTTGCAATCCAAACACTAAATTATGTCTCTGTATGACGATGGTCTTTCACGACGTGTAACATCCATGCAAGTTTTGTTTTGATTAACCAAATTTTTTTTCAATTTCGGTCCCTTTTCTGCGCAAAATGTCACTACTTTCTAGCAGAACTATCGCAACACATACATATGCATGTCTACTCTATTAAGATGCATCACCTTTCCCGTCTGATTCTAAGACAAACTTAATCCACTTATCTCTGCTAAAAATAGATGATCCACATACGAAGGTTCTCCGGATTCCAACTGCCGTATACAGGAAACACAAATTCAAAATCCAACAAAAACGTCTATCAATGTTTGTACGTGTAACATACGAAATTCAACCACAGCGAGATGTAAAATTAATTCGTATTGATTTTTTTTACCGCAGTCAGGTGTGAATTAATTCTTAAATTTAGTAGTCAAGTGTAAATTAATTCACTTCACGAATTTAAAACAACGTGAATATTTGTCTGCATCGACGACGTATTTGAATACCGTGAGCATTAACTGATGTAAGCAACATGCATGGTCTTGTATTTAACAGCTTGACAAAACGTGTCACCGTGCAAAACCGATTTACTGCCAAACTGGTTCAGAACTAAGTGTCTTTGGAAAATAGGCTTGTTTGTCATGATGGCCAGTAACGATCCTGATCAGACTGCACGCAGTTATATATGGACCTACACTGTTCGCAATTCCGTTTTGAAAGCACCCATGGTCCATTCCGGAAAAAAAACCAATCATGCTGTAGTTGAGAGCTAGAGCGAGCTCTGCGTTGGTTAAAAAATCGAAAGCCTTTTTTCTCTCGCGGATGAATACAAATGACTGAAACTGACAGCCTCCCACACCATTGCTGTCAACTAGTGAGTATTTAATCGGTGTCCAGAAACATTTATATGTGTGTGCGGGAGGACAATAAATACATGAACTGGCCTTTATTAAATGGTCATAATAATTATGTGCCTGTGACTGGAGAAATGGAGCTTATGGGATTTGTGACAGGTGTAACTCCTGATCAAATAACACACTCATGTAGCCCCATAATGCTCTATATTGTTTGTTAAAAGCTTGACGGGTGTTTCACTAATCGAATAGCGAACAGTGCAGATCATGATCAGACTGTGCGGATGCACAGGCCAGGCCCGTACGCAGGGGGGTGGGGGTGGGGGGTTGCGATGGGTGCGTACTCACCCCCCTAAATTCGCCGAGTTCCGCTATTTTTCAAACAGTAATCTCAACAAATCTTGAAATGCATTAATATACAGGTAATTTGCATGAAAATGTCACAATTTACCACCGTTGAAATCCGAATTTAAATGACATAAAATGCAGGAGAGTGTATTTCAGGCCATCTAGGTTTAAAAAATTTCAGGCGGGTGAGTCAGGGGCGAGCCCCATGTAGTGGCGCGAGTACGCTAGGGGGTACCCCCCTAGCGTACTCGCGCCACTACATGGGGCTCGCCCCTGACGCACCCCACTGAAGCACCCCCAATAGAAAATCCTGCGTACGGGCCTGAAGGCTGATCCGGATCTACACTGGTCTCATAACCCAGAAGCCACATTTCTCCAGTCACAGCCACAAATGTGTTTCCAAATTTCCATTACTAATTTGTGTTTTACTCCTGTAGCCTGGTCTACATTAAGTGAATGTCGAACAGTGCAGATCATGATCAGATTGTGCAGATGCACATACTGATCTAGATCTACACTGGTCGAAAAACCCAGAAGCCGCATTTCTCCAGTCACAGCCACAAAATTAATGTGTTTCCAAATTTCCATTACTAATTTGTGTTTTACTCCTGTATCCTGGTCTACATTAAGTGAATGTCGAACAGTGCAGATCATGATCAGATTGTGCAGATGCACATACTGATCTAGATCTACACTGGGCGAAAAACCCATAAGCCATATTTCTCCAGACACAGCCACATATCTGCAATGTATGGACATGAGGATGTGATAACACAGCTAGATCACGTTCGCCCGCATGTACGATCGATAATCCATTCGCTAAAGCTCGCGTATTATCTCCTCGTACATGCGGACGAACCGAGATCTAACTGGCTTGTTTACTGTTAAAGGTACATGCCCACTAAGTAGGCAAAACAATCGTTATTAGAACGAATTGTTAAATTAAGGGAACGAATTGTTATTTCGTGAGAACGAATTTTCAATTCGAGGGAACGAATTGTTATATCATGGGAACGAATTGTTAATTCAAGGGAACGAATTATTAAATTGAGGGAACGAATTGTTATTTCGTAGGAACGAATTAATAAAAAAAAATCAATGTCCACTGCGGGGCTCCGTGTCGTCCTATGACTATGAGATGTACATTTCAAGTATACATAATTACATCCATGTAGCTGTGACTGGAAACATGGGTCTGGTGTAATGGTGGGACGTCGAATTTTATTTATTAATTCGTTCCCACGAAATAACAATTCGTTCCCTCAATTTAACAATACGTTCTCTCGAATTAACAATTCGTTCCCACGATATAACAATTCGGTCCCTCGAATTAACAATTCGTTCCCACGAAATGTTATTTCGTGGCAACGAATTGTTAAATTGAGGGAACGAATTGTTAATTCGTTAGAACGAATTGTTAGATTGAGGGAACGAATTGTTATTCGTGGGAAGGAATTGTTATTTCGTGGGAACGAATTGTTATTTCGTGGGAACGAATTAATAAAAAAGAAATTCTACGTCCACTGCGGTGCTCCGTAGATTTGTGCCCAATCTAGCTCCTTATCAAATAGTACACGCCTGTAGCCTGATAACGATCTATATTCTTTGTTACGCACGATTATGGAACGCCATGACTGCAAAAAAACAAACAATAAACAATAAATTCACAACGCGAACACGTAGAAACGTGCCTTGAAACTTGTAAAAAATCTTTACTGGCAAATTTTAGGGGTGGTGGGGGGGGGGGGCGGGTTAGGGTTAGGGGGCGGACCCCGGTCCCCCCCCCCCCCCACCCCCTCCTCCAACCCCTGAATCCGCCCTTGGGTAGGTATGTAGGCGAAACTCGAATTTCTTTTCTCGAATTTTTTTTTCCGCTCACGACACACTTTTTGTACTTGATATGTTAACCCTTAATTACTACGCTGAATTAAATGTCGTCTGCTGCAAATGTTTTATTTTCAATATTTCTCGACAAAAACTTGGTTTTGACACAGCACATGAGAATCGTCTCCAGTGGGGACGATTCTCATGTGCTGTCAAAACCAGTTTTTTGTTAAGAATTAAAGCAAAAATGAAAAACAGCAGACGGCAATTTCCGTTAACAGCGCAGGAAGGGTTAACCCACTATGGGTTATTGAAAATATACTGTTTTTATCCAAAAAAAATACCGATATGACGAAAAATAGTGTAGGGTCGGCGGGAAAAAATAGGGTCGGTCGGGTTAGTGGAAACAAACAATTTTTTTGTTTACGCCTAAGTATAATTCAGTGAGTCACTAGATTGATATCGTGTTAATAAATCATTAAGACGAGGTGGCCGAGTGGTTAAGGCGATGGACTGCTAATCCATTGGGATCTTCCCGCGTGAGTTCGAATCTCATCCTCGTCGTAAACTTTTTTTTTTTTATACCTGGATAATATTTTTTCTCCGTTGTTATTACTCAGTTACTATTTTGTGTCAATTACAATTAAGATGGGCTTATGTTACAAGTCTTACGCAATTATATATGGGGTATATATGGGGTTAAATAATGTTACACTGTACGATTTTGTTTAAGTGTGGTTAATTAAACTGGGTCATCTGAATTAGGATCACCTATATTGGTTAAAACAATCAGTGGTAACGACAGCGGCTATCCTGTAATGCAATACGATGCTAGATACACGAATATTCAGGTTTCTGGTACATGGCGTTAATCGTGTCCAGCTTTTCAACGTTTCTGAATATTTATTCGCAGTGCCAACTCGCAGACAAGCTATTTGATTGTCTGAGACTGAGCTGTAGCACACCTCAGGCTCAACTAATCAAGCTGATTAATTTTAAGCACAATGTTCAAAATTTTGAAATAAAGAACTGGACAAATACAGTATTTGCAAGACAGAAATGTATGTTGTTACCACTCAGTTGAACCATCTCGGCGAGACGGTTCAACCGATTGGTAACAACATACACGATGGGTGGGTGGCGGGTGCACCCACTAAATTCGCCGGACCAATTGTATGATGCTTTCTGCGCCCCTGTGGGCCCGTTTCACTACACTTCGTACGCATAAAATGTTCGTAAGTGCAAATTTAGGATCGTCTGAAAATCTCTATTGGTGGATTCACATTTATTGAGCATAGGCTGCATATGCAGCCTATGCTCAATAAATGTAAATCCAATACATGTATTCAAGAAAACATTGTTAATGTGAAATTTATAGAGTATCATAATTTTGCACTTGTGAACATTTTAGTCGTACGAATGTTAGTGAAACGGGCCCCTGGATATTAGCGGGTTGTACAGCGACACCGGCGTTGAATACAATATACGGTAGCACCTCTCTAAACCGAAACACATGTCGTCTCTGTGTCCTTAATTTGATGTCATTGTCATCTATATCTGATAATAATGCCTGTTCAAGTTCGCAAAGCACACCCGCATGCTTTGACAAGGTCATGTGTCTGATTTGCAGTGGAACATCTCTAAATCGGACACCCTGGGGACCTCCCAGGGTGTCTGGTTTATAGAGGTTTCACTGTACATACATAATAAATACATACATACAGAAATGCAGAATCTGACAGAATAGAGCAATAACGCAAATTAGTAGATATATATATTCAATACAGGTTGCTCAGTCCAAGATTATTAAAGGTACATGCTCACTCAGTCGGCATAAACTTTTCTTTATAGGAAATAAATAAGTGTATAGTTATGCCACTATTCCACCAGTTCTAAAAATTACCCCACGTATTGATTGTCATTATTATATGCCAGACTGCTGTCAATAACGATAACCGTGTTTGCTTAAAATGTTAACGGACATTACTATTTATTCTCTGTATTATTTGTTTGGTTAATGACGATAAATCACTTCTTTAAATCGTACACGCTGAAAGATCCCCAATGTGTCCGGATCAAAGGTTTGAATTGTGACTGTTACTGGAGAAATGGACCTTATGGGTTATGCGACCAGTGTAGCCCCAGATCATCCTGCGCCATAATTCAGTCAATGAAACACCCGTAATGGTTCTAACTTATATTGTTGATGGATATCAAGCTTGATCAGGCTAGATGACACCTGATATCCACAAATCCCATAAGCACCATTTCTCTGGTCAAGATCTCAATTGAACCATATGAAGTAAGTATATACTGGTATGCGATTGTGAGTCCAATCATGAAAACACATTTGAGACGATATATAGTTTAAACATAGTCTATTGCATACAAGTACAATGGGCTTGGGCTATAGTATATACTTACTTCATATGGTTCAATTGAGATCTTGACCAGAGAAATGGGGCTTATGACATTTGTGGCTATTCAAAGGACGAAGTATAGTGAAACCCATCAAAATAAATTGATTCCACATTCATCTTCAAACACCACTAGCAATAAAAAAAACACACACACATCGCAACTGCCGTTTTCATGCACCTGTTCAATTCTGTTAACGGACATTACTATTTATTCTCTGTATTTATTTGTTGATGTGCAATGATCATTATTTATCATAAAGAACCTTTTGTGCCTATTAAATGGGCACGTACCTCTACTGCGGGGTTTGGCTTTGAGCATTGCCTGATGCTAGCGTTGTGTACAGGACACCTCATCCACGCTCCATGTCCCCTTAATACTGTAAATGTATACCCGGGACCATTGGTTGTATGTACGTGTGAAAAGTTATCCAATAACCGACCACCTCAATTGACGCCAACTACAGTGTATCTGGGAATATGTATACATTTAACAAATTCCATGCCAAAGATAAACTATTTTCTAAGTAACTTGAATATAAACATAATATAATATAGATTGTAAAATGTCTAAGTCATATGCACGTATCATATATAAATACATAATATATGTATATTATGTATTTGTATATGATACTTGCACAAGACTTAGACATTCTACAATTTATATGTTTTATTAAAATTGTAGAATGCAGTATCATATATAAAGAAAGTAATAACTTCATGACTTATTTCATAATAATAATAAGTCATGAAACCTGCAACAAGAGTTATTACTTGTAACTTAGAGTTATTCCTTTCTATATATATTCTTTATATATATAAGTAAAATGTTCTATGTTCCACCAATATAAAAATATTAGTAATTTCCAATAACCTCCGAAATTAAAATAATAAATGTATAAATATTTTTTTTTTGTTACAACTCAGTTGAACCGTCTCATCGAAAAATACAGCAACTAGAAAGGAATGTTTTTGTGAGTCTTAAACTGATCTTTCTTATCAGTAACCAGTTATGAAGTGGTTATAAAGTACATTGTATTTTAACCACGTATACTGCAGAATTACAAATTATGGGTGAAGCAAATATACTGCCGTGTCAACTTTGCATGAAAACATATCTCACGGAGATGGAGAAATATCCCTTTCATATTGCAGCCGCCAAGGGGTTTGCTTATAGTCTTTGCTAGATAAATAATGTGTTGGTTTGCTTTGATTTATATTCAAATTACACTATTTATACGTACACTGATACTATATTCAAATATATCATGTACTTTGTGTACACTTTTAAATTAGTTCGCGAACTATTTACCGGAATGCGCATGCATACAAAGCGGAAGTGTTGTTCGGCTTCATATTTTCCAATTAATTAATTTAATTGACAAAGACACGGTATTATCGATTCCTTTGTGCGAACTGTTATTTGTATCTGCATGTTATTGGTAGGTAAATTATTTTTAAAACATTCTTTTTCACTACTTACTGTGATTATGGCATCAACAGGAAACCAATTGAAGTGTATCGCTATAAATCCTATTTTTGTTTGTTTATTTTTCTTGCCAGGGGAGATAACTCGTGTTATGTTGCTAACATTAATAATTTACATCAATCCATTACATGCTTAGGTTACACATTTTATCATACAAAGACATAAAAATAATTATGCACAGAAATATATGTTTTTAATATGTTGTTGCTGCTCATTTTTACCACCTCACCAAGACGGTTAAAATGAGTGGTCCCAACATTGGCCGAAATTTTTAAATAAAAATATCAAATCATATGTAGTGTCCTTGTGTGGTGGTGAGACATGATTGCCCTGTTAGCTCATTGGGTATTGTGTTGGTATTCCACCAGTTCTAAAAATTACGCGTACCCGCTATACACCATCACCCACGTATTGATTGGATTAATATGAATTAGGTACTACCTATGACGGGCGACGTTAGTGTATGAAAGTAAATTTACCAATTGATAGCTTTACCATGCAGAGCTAATTCCCGCAACTACCACTGTGTTACAGCTTCTCTATTATAATTAAATGGTGTCATTGGCGCACTTCTCTTATTTGAAGCAATGATACAATTTAGATATTTCCTTTTCATATATAGTACATTAATAGCCTAGGCATTATAGAAACTGTATTAGAATTTAAGGAAAAATAACAAGGCTAAGCATCTTCAGTGATATTATTCCCAATTTTCGCAATCTCAATCGTCATTGAGCACGACTGTCACTTCGAGAGTTATGCACATTTTGCCCATTGTATCAATTGTGTTTATATTTACTTTTGATTAACCCAGTGCTGTGTCAGATGTGTTTGTACTAGACGCACGCCTGCAATGTATACTTTGTTCTGGTAGTCGTGTTCCCAAATTATCCCGGCTCGCTTGATTATGTCTTGTATTTTTAAACTCACATCAGCGAAGTTAGTGCAGCGTGGCGGCTATATAAATTCTCCAGGTGCGTCCTTCCAGTGAAGCTATTATTTTCTCGATCCCTGGTGGTCTTTGAACACATTTTGACTATTTTTTCGTATTATAATAGTGGTGTCCTTTTTACATACAGCTTCACTTCAGCTGTTGGTAAGAGGTACTTGTGTCATGGACTGTGAATACAGCACAGGCCGTGACACAACCGAACAGGCGCAATAAAACAGCACTTGCAAAGTATACTTGTTTCTGTTAGTCATGTCCTCAGAGTATCATGTATCGCTTGACTACATGTTTGTCTTGTAAACAAAATCACAACAGGTGCGGTATTGTACCTAATGATGTTGAGAGAGATATTGTGTCCTTCTATCTAATGATGTTGAAAGATAGAGAGAGAAATAGTATGGTTTATATCTAATGATGTTGAGAGAGGGAGAGAGGTGAGTGGAGAGGGAGGTAGAGAGAGGGGGAGGGGAGAGATATATTGTGGTTTCTAGGTAATGATAGAGAAAGAGACAGACAGAGAGACATAGAGAAACAAAGAGAGAGAGAGACAGACAGAAAGATAGTGAATGAAAGAAAGACAGGCATACAGACAGAGGGAGATAGAGAGACACAGAGAGACATGGGTGTGGGAGAGGGAGAGATGTGTTAAAATACATCAGATAGGAAAGGTTGCAAATTATTATATTTTTTTTTTCTTCATAAAATATTCAATGCGCATTTAAGGCATTTGTACTCCGATCATTTGAAGCGCATATATTGAAGCGTCTCTCGAGTGTTGTTAAGGACAACAACACAAACTATTTTTTAAATTTAATAACTAGAATAGTTCGCCTGCTATATTCAGTATGTTTTCTGAGGTAGCATAAATCGGGCTAAACACTAAAATAGCCCAGATACAACGACTGGTTCTGCCTTCCGTTACTTTCGCTGCATTCGGCCCATTCGCACAGTTCCGCGGTTTGTCAGCTGTTGCAACAGAAAAATTAGAATTATCGCCCATGGGGGACTCTCTTCAGCATTGTGATAAAAGAAAATTTAGTCTTGAAGGACAACAAAAATATTTTGAAATGCATCACTTCGTAAACTATATTCAGTATACTTTCCGATGTTATCTACATTTTGCTTTAGAAGCATTTGGCCCTTTGGGCCAAATTATTCATTGCCCGTATTAGTCAAATCCCACCTAAAAAATTTTTACACTTTCAATCATATGTTCAACCTAGTTTCACTGAATGGTAAGTTTTCATATATGCGTAACATAAAGTGGGCTACTTCGTCACCCGTATTATACATGTTATATCGGACGTAAATTTTCACAAAATGAACTTTATATCAGAGACATCAACTGACATCAACATTCATTCACCATTACCCTACATATTATTGGCATTATTATACATTTTATATCAGACGTGAACTTCCACACTGATATCAGGGGCGATAACCGTGTTTCCATAAAATGTATCGGACATTACTATTTATTCTCTGTATTTATTTGTCATGTGCAATTGCAATGATCATACTTTATAATCTGTCGAAAATATTATTTTTTAAGGTGACACATTTATTAGTATAAATAAAATATCATTCCTCATTTGCATATGAAAATAACCTGATACCACCGCGAGTCACTATATGAAAAATAAATATTACTAAATGATTAATATGTAGCGGGCACTTGTAATTTTTAGAACTGGTGGAAATAGTGACACAATTATACAGATATTTAATTCCTATAAAGAAGAGATCCCGTCTCTATATGACCTTAGCTGTTGCTGGGACGTTAAACCCTTTCACTTTTTTTTTGGTCACCTGGGGCCCGTTTCACTAAACTTCTTACGACTAAAATGTTCGTAAGTTAAAATTTAAGATGGTCTGTAAATTTCAATTTATGGATTTACATTTATTGAGCATAGGCTCATAAATGTAAATCCAATAATTATTTACAAGAATACAATGCTAATGTGAAATTTACAGACTATCATAAATTTGCACTTGCGAACATTTTAGTCGTAAGAAGTTTAGTGAAACGGGCCCCAGGGATGTTTTGCATATGGTCCATGTTCAACATGTACAGTACGCTCAGTGTTTTTACCTGTATTACCACCGCGGACGGAGACCAAGCTGGACGAACATCCAATAGCCATAAAACGGCCACAGTGTTCCTCCGTGATACGACCCCGCGTTCCACCGGGACGGCTTACCTGTACAGTAGTACCCAAACATTTACACTAATGGGGCTTATAGAAAATGGGCCGACAACTGAGAAAACGGATTTTAGAACGTGTATGTCCAGTGTAGATCATGATCATAATTGTACTGTTAGTGACATTGACCAAAAATTAGTATTCACTGACATTTTGAAATTTATCACTATTTTCTAAATCGTCTAACACACATGTACTTGTTTTCTGTGATAAATATATTGGGAAACATTATTTTAAGTGTTATGGTTTCACATTATAAACTGGCATTATAAATGATTTCCGTTAACTGTTCAAACCAGCATACCGGTATGGCGCATTCACCCAAATAATAATCGTGCCATAAATTTCTACCATAACAGCATCCACATACTAACTAGCCAATTATCACTCGCTTGTGTTCACCCATATTTTTAGCTCGACTATTCGAAGAATAAGTAGAGCTTATGTTGTCACCCCGGCGTCGGCGTCACCGTCACGCCTTGGTTAAGGTTTTTAGTCAAGTTTGTATATGGAATACTACTGGCCCTACACCCACCATACTTGGACAACTTCATCTCCTAGTGATGTACATCAATAACCCCTGATCTATATTTGACCTTGACCTACATTTCCTCTTGAATTACTTGGTTAATTCCCCTTGGTTAAGGTTTTTAGTCAACCTTCGTTAAGGTTTTTAGTCAAGCTTGTATATGCAATACTACTGGCCCTACACCCACCATACTTGGACAACTTCATCTCCTAGTGATGCACATCAATAACCCCTCATCTATATTTGACCTTCACCTACATTTCCTCTTGAATTACTTACTTAATTCCCCTTGGTTAAGGTTTTTAGTCAACCTTGGTTAAGTTTTTTTTTCAAGCTTGTACATTGAATACTATTGTGCATCCAGATACCATACTTCGACAACCTTTTCTCATAGGTATGTACATTAATAACCCCTGATCTATATTTGACCTTGACCTACATTTCCTCTTCAATTACTTACTTAATTCCTTTTGGTTAAGGTTTTTAGTCAACCTTCTATATGGAATACTACTGGCCCTACACCCACCATACTTGGACAACTTCATCTCCTAGTGATGTTCATCAACAACCCCTGATCTATATTTGACCTTGACCTACATTTCCTCTTGAATTACTTACTTAATTCCCCTTGGTTAACGTTTTTAGTCAAGCTTGTAGATGGAATACTCCTGGCCCTACACCAACCATACTTGGACAACTTCATCTCCTAGTGATGTACATCAACAACCCCTGACCTATATTTGACCTTGACCTACATTTAACCTTAAATTACTTACTTAATTCCCCTTGGTTAAGGTTTTTACTCAACCTTGGTTAAGGTTTTTAGTCAAGCTTGTAGATGGAATACTATTGTGCATACAGACACCATACTTGGATAACTTTTTCTCATAGGGATGTACATCAATAACCCCTGACCTTTATTTTACCTTCACCTACATTTAACCTTGAATTACTTGCTTAATGTTTATAGTCAACCTTGTATATGGAATATTTCTGGGCCTACATCAACCATACTTGGACAACTTCATCTCCTAGTGATGTACATCAATAATCCCTGACCTATATTTGACCTATATTTGACCTTGACCTACTTTTATCCTTGGATTACTTAGTTACCTCCCCTTGGCTACGGTTTTTACTAAAGCTTGTATATGGAATACTCCTGGGCCTACAGCAACCATACTTGGAAACTTTTATCTCCTAGTGATGTACATCAATAACCCCTGACCTATATCTGACATTGACCTACATTTAACCTTGAATTACTTACTTAATTTCCCTTTGTTAATGTTTTTAGTCAACCTTGGTTAAGGTTTTTATGCAGGCCGCAGCCACCTTCTTTGTCAAGCTATGTGTACATCGACAACCCTCGTAGTCGAGCTATGCTGTTCTCCTACAGCTCTTGTTACGGAATACAATTAATGTAAATGTAGTAATTTCGGGACCAGTTGACGATTAATGAGCGGTATATTACCGACACGTAGCCTATTATCACTCTTTCAATTTAAATCGTCAATATTAGATAACAATTAGTCATTAGTTACAAATGAACTATTAAATACAATTTCTAACTTAAACATTATAGAGTAATTGGAGAAGGAAGGCCTCGTCCAGTATTCCCGCGACTTTTCCAAGTTTATATCCCCGATAAATTCCACAAAAACGCGGTCTACCACTCTAGCTCTGACCATTATAGAGTAATTGGAGATTAATGCGGTCTACCACTCCACAGGTGGAAGACTCGGACCTATGACACCAAAAAAATGCCTATTAAAAAAAAATCCCATTACCCCACCCACTTGGTCTCGTACAGTACTATACATTAATTAACGTATAGTACTGTACGAGACCAAGTGGGTGGGGTAATGGGATTTTTTTTAATAGGCATTTTTTTGGTGTCATAGGTCCGAGTCTTCCACCTGTGTACCACTCTAGCTCTGACCATGTTACATTTATTATTCCACCTATACGATAGCAAGGGGGACATATTGCATTGCTCTTGAGGTTCCAAACGTCCGTCCGTTTGGTGTACATTTACGTCAAAAGGTTTGTAAGAGTTTCTCTAGTTAGAGTCCAGTGTGCCATGGGAAATATCCATGTTTTACAAACATAATGTCTAGTTTAGTAGATGTATATTATTCACTATAGGAATGAATGGCCTTTTTGTGGAATTTATCGGGGTATAAACTTGGAAAAGTCGCGGGAATACTGGACGAAGGCCGGAAGGCCTCGTCCAGTATTCCCGCGACTTTTCCAAGTTTATATCCCCGATAAATTCCACAAAAACGCCATTCATTCCTTATAATTCCAGCATTTGAAATAAATTCATCAAGAAAATGTGTTTATTTTCCGTTTTCTTAAGAATTATTTTTACTGCGCCTGACGGTTACGGAAAGTAGTTCGGCATGGAGTTTACTGGGATATAAATTCTGGACAGAGACTTGCTACGGACCAATCAAATGTTAGGGAATTGTGTAAATATTTTTGTGCTGGAATTATATACATTTATCAACCGTTTCTAGACAGTAATTTAGTTGTTGGCAGGCTGTTTCAATAATTCAATAAATAATTAATTAAATACAGTTGATACGATGCAAACTGTGATTTACAATATTGCAATTACGTTTCATCACGTTTTATAACGGTTTCACAGTTTCTGCTGGATGTGAAACCAGTTGGGTTATAATAAATAACTAATCATGTAGTGGAATCAGACTTTTATTTCTTATAAAAATATTTTTTAAAATATGCGCTGTTATTATTTATTTTGGAAACAAATACAACGTACATGTATATCTTGTGCATGTACATGTATGAAAATTTACTTTTTCAAAGAACAAAATTGCACTCCTCGCTAACCGTATTACCTGTATGCTGGCACGGGGACGCGCCGTGGATCTAACACTGGGGGGACAAATCTCCATTATTTCAGCCATATATGCACTCCTCTCTGCCATATTACCTGTACGCTGGCACGGTGATGCGCCATGGGCTAATACGGTGGGTCACAGGGGATTGCGGTGTGCAGCAGATTCGGTCTTTAAAATATTCCCACGGTGGTGATTTTTGCCTCTCCCCCGCGACGGGTGGGATTTCCACCCGACACGGTGGGAGGAATGTTTATGCCCACTCTCCATCTGATCACGGGGTCGAGTGGGAGAAGGCAAAATTTGCGCTGAGCGTTCTGTACTGTACCTGTTCACCTTGTTTGTAAAGCAAATGAGTTAAAAAATATCTTTATTCAATAACTTATTAATCGCTTCACCACAATGTGTGTCTAGGGATGGTGCTTTGTTTTGCATACAACCCACACCAGAAAATCCAGGGTCAAGGTCACTGGGGACTTCTGTTCACCTTGTTTATAATTCAAATACGTTACTTTTTTATTCCTCCTATGTGATAGCAAGGGGTACATATTGCTTTGCTCTTGAGGTTCCGTCCGTCCGTCTGTTTACATTTACGTCGAAAAGTTAAAAAAAGTTTGTATAGGTTTCTCCAGTTAGAGTCCAGGGGGCCGTTTCACTAAACTTTGTAGGACTAAAATGTTTGTAAGGCAAATTAAGTTTTTAATGTTTTCTCAATGACTCAACTCCTTCACCAATTTCAATAATATTTGCCCACAATGTCTGTCGAGAGATGATGCTTTGTTTCGCATATGACCCATGCCCGAACACCCAAGGTCAACGTCACCAGGGACTTATGTTCACCTTGTTTGTAAGGCAAATGCGTTTTAAGTTTTTAATGTTTTCTCAATTACTCCTGAACTCCTTCATCAATTTCAATAATATTTGCCCGTTATGTATGTCTATGGATGGTGCTTTGTTTTGCATACGACCCATGGTCAAGGGGGACTTTAATGTTCACCTTGTTTGTAAGGCAAATGCATTAAAAGTTGTGAATTGTTAGCAATGGCCACCGACATGTATATGATGTACATGTATAAGGTTACAGATCTGTTAGAGATATTCACGCCTCACTGACTATATAAATACATGACAAGAATGTTTGCGATAACCTTTATACTGCTTTTATCATTGATTCATGTTAAGTCAAGTATAATTTCACGCAATAACATGTACATACTGTCATTATTTTTCTATTTTCTTATTTTTCAATGAAAATATACGTTGTAACCACTCATTTGAACCGTCTCGATGAGACGGTTCAACTGAGTGGTAACACCATATACTTTTAGGGAGAAATGAAAGAAATAATATTTTTTCCCATGATAAATGTTGTGTACATGTATGTTGCAGATAAAGGCAGAAAAAAAGGCATATAAGGCTACAGATCTGTTAGAAATATTCACGCCTCACTGACAATGTAAATACCGTGACAAGAATGTTTGCTTTAACCTTTATTCTGCCTTTATCTTTGATTCATGTTAACGTGTCATTTCACACAATTACATGTCTTAAGTGTCGCCAATTATACGCATTATTTGAGCCGTGTCGATAGAGAAAGAGCCCACCTTCTTTTGTGAAGAGGTGAGCTCGAGATTGGCGTGCGTACTTGTATAGTATAATCAGGATCTGCATTTTTATGTGATTTTTTTTTTTACATGTTTTCTGTTTATTATGCACAATAGGAATCAATACAAAATCTATTTATGCAAAAAACTGATTTGCTTTGAAATAATATTTTTCTTATTTCACAATAAGTTCAGCATATAAATTATTTGCGAGAAATGAGAAAATTAATGGTCATGAACCAATCAAATATCCACACACCAGATTAATGGCTTAAAATGACGATTCTTTTACCCACCTCATACATCACTGACACTAAAAGTTCCTTTTTTTTTTCATTTAAATCATTTTTGTAATTTCTCCATGAAATTATATGTTTTAACCACTCATTTAAACCGTCTCACTGAGACGTTTCGAATGAGTGGTAACAATGTTTATTTCGAGAAGAAATAAAGAAAATAGGATTTTTTTCACAGACATTTCATACACACTAAGAAACATTTCTGTTCATGGGTGGTAGGTGGGAGCATGCGATGGGTAATTTAACGATCGGGGTTCACCCCTACTGGAATTCCGACTGTAGACTTGATTTGGCCCTCACATGCAATATATTGCTTAATTCTACATATTAGTATATACTTTCATGGAGAAATGACAAAAATAGAAAAACAGAATTGTTTGTGTCAGTGATGTATGAGGTGGCTAAAAGTGGGCATTTTAAGCCATTTATCTGGTATGTGGAAATTTGATTGTTTCATGACCATTAATTTTCTCATTTCACTCTAAAAGTATATGCTGAACCGTCTCGGCAAGAAATTAGACAAAAAGGAAATTTTGCTGCCCTCGATTCAGTGCGTAAAAATAACGGGTTGTACAGTGGAACGTCTCTAAACTGGACACCAAGAAAACAGCTGTGATGTTATTTTTGATGAGCTTCTTGGTCATTTATCTCAGACGATAATGTCTGCTCATGATCGCATAGCACACAACTATGTCTCAGAATGATCAAATGCCTGATTTACAGTGAAACCTCTCTAAGCCGAGTGTCCGGTTTAGAGAGGTTTCACTGGATAATCCCTTTTTGTCTCGTCAACACAGTGCGTATGTGCCGTGAAACACGGTGCCGTGAAACATTTTTGATATCTTGTCAATACGACCTAATCACTGCGTATGAATATGTGCGGTGACTGGGGTTATTCTTTTGCATTTTAAAGCCATTTGTAGGTGTTGACGGGATAAATAGAATAGTAGGTTAGTGCCGTGAATGGGGAAAATATCTGGCGCGGCACGGAAACGGGATGTGCTCGGCAGAGCCTCGTCCATCCCGTATCCTAAGCCTTGCCAGATATTTTTCCCATTCATGGCACTAACCTACTATTCTCTATATCTGGCATGCTGACATGTGATACTGTTTTGATCTATTACTACTTGAGTTGAGGGCGGCAAACACGATACTGAGATATTGACGTTTCCAGCCTGATGACTCATCGTCCCATGGAAGACTTAACGCGATCAATTACAAATATTGTGTCACTGTGGTACCAACACGTGATACAAGTGACAGGCTGACATTGTCTTGGAGTAGTTATACAGTGTGTTGCTCTACTTGGGAATGAATATTACACATTGTGTCACTGTTGGTTCCAACACGTCAATACAAGTGTCAGTCTGGACATTGTCTTGGAGTAGTCATACAGTGTGTTGCTCTACTTGGGAATGAATAATTAAAAACATTGTGTCACTGTGGTTCCAACACGTAATACAAGTGACAGTCTGACATTGTCTTGGAGTAGTTACAGTGTGTTGCTCTACTTGGGAATGAATAATTACAAACATTGTGTCACTGTGGTTCCAACACGTAATACAAGTGGCAGTCTGACATTGTCTTGGAGTAGTTACACAGTGTGTTGCTCTACTTGGGAATGAATAATTACAAACATTGTGTCACTGGTACACATAATACAAGTGTCAGGCTAACATTGTCTTGGAGTAGTTATACAGTGTGTTGCTCTACTTGGGAATGAATAATTACAAACATTGTGTCACTGGTACCAACACATAATACAAGTGTCAGGCTAACATTGTCTTGGAGTAGTTATACAGTGTGTTGCTCTACTTGGGAATGAATAATTACAAACATTGTGTCACTGTGGTTCCAACACGTAATACAAGTGACAGTCTGACATTGTCTTGGAGTAGTTATACAGTGTGTTGCTATACTTGGGAATGAATAATTACAAACATTGTGTCACTGTGGTTCCAACACGTAATACAAGTGACAGTCTGACATTGTCTTGGAGTAGTTATACAGTGTGTTGCTATACTTGGGAATAATAATTACAAACATTGTGTCACTGTGGTTCCAACACGTAATACAAGTGACAGTCTGAAATTGTCTTGGAGTAGTTATACAGTGTGTTGCTCTACTTGGGAATGAATAATTACAAACATTGTGTCACTGTGGTTCCAACACGTAATACAAGTGACAGTCTGACATTGTCTTGGAGTAGTCATACAGTGTGTTGCTATACTTGAGAATGAATAATTACAAACATTGTGTCACTGTGGTTCCAACACGTAATACAAGTGACAGTCTGACATTGTCTTGGAGTAGTTATACAGTGTGTTGCTCTACTTGGGAATGAATAATTACAAACATTGTGTCACTGTGGTTCCAACACGTAATACAAGTGACAGTCTGACATTGTCTTGGAGTAGTTATACAGTGTGTTGCTCTACTTGGGAATGAATAATTACAAACATTGTGTCACTGTGGTTCCAACACGTAATACAAGTGACAGGCTGACATTGTCTTGGAGTAGTCATACAGTGTGTTGCTCTACTTGGGAATGAATAATTACAAACATTGTGTCACTGTGGTTCCAACACGTAATACAAGTGACAGTCTGACATTGTCTTGGAGTAGTTATACAGTGTGTTGCTCTACTTGGGAATGAATAATTACAAACATTGTTGTCACTGTGGTTCCAACACGTAATACAAGTGACAGTCTGACATTGTCTTGGAGTAGTTATACAGTGTGTTGCTATACTTGAGAATGAATAATTACAAACATTGTGTCACTGTGGTTCCAACATGTAATACAAGTGGCAGGCTGACATTGTCTTGGAGTAGTCATACAGTGTGTTGCTCTACTTGAGAATGAATAATTACAAACATTGTGTCCCTGTGGTTCCAATATGTAATACAAGTGACAGGCTGACATTGTCTTGGAATGAACACGTATTACAAGTGTCAGTCTGACATTGTCTTGGAGTAGTCATACAGTGTGTTGCTATACTTGAGAATGAATAATTACAAACATTGTGTCACTGTGGTTCCAACATGTAATACAAGTGGCAGGCTGACATTGTCTTGGAGTAGTCATACAGTGTGTTGCTCTACTTGAGAATGAATAATTACAAACATTGTGTCCCTGTGGTTCCAATATGTAATACAAGTGACAGGCTGACATTGTCTTGGAATGAACACGTAATACAAGTGTCAGTCTGACATTGTCTTGGAGTAGTCATACAGTGTGTTGCTCTACTTGGGAATGAATAATTACAAACACGTAATACAAGTGACATTCTCTTGGAGTACATGTAATTATGCAGCGTTGTATTTATTGGGGTGAATATTTTTTCATGTATGTGTTTGGTAATTTGTATATTATTGTACTTTTTTTATTGGAAAGTAAACAAAATAATCAGCTTTGTTTTAACCCTTTCCCTGATAGAGACGACTTTTCACGCCTCTGCAGAAGATGTCTTTTGAAAACATTGTAGGAAAAGGATAAATTGCTTGTAACAAGCAATTTCTCCTTTTCCCACAATGTTTTCTACTCTATCAGATAATTTAACCATCATTTGACCCAGCATTTGATTCTTTTATTCAGATGTTTTCGATTTGGAAGAGTCGAAATATCGCAAAACAGGGAAAGGGTTAACACCAACAATTCTAGCCTTATACTGCAATGGATTGATATGAACCATATTCTTTGTTTGTGTATTGCCCTGCTCTGTTGTTGAGCTTATATCGTTTGCAAATTGGTTCTCTTTGTCAGTGAGAGTGTTGCACGTTTATGTATAGAAGAATTTACGGCATAACAGGACCTTGGGATAATTTGTTTACTTTTCTTAATGAGAAACACATTATTATAGCGTAGCAATTATATGATGTGTTAAGTTTGCTATTAAGACGATAGCTATATTGACAAGGTATTGTAAAGGAGTTTACACAAGAAATTATTGTATGATTTTAACCAATTCACATGTACATGCATATTGTAGATGTGCCAGATTAATTTTAGCATTATGATAGTTGGATATGATTTAGGGAGTGTGAAATGCTACACATATTAAGGAGGTTCCACTGTAAATTTACTGAGGGAAATAATGTCAGTTTTGCATCAGCGAAATGTGTTTTTTGTCGAGCCTACTTGCGGAAAGCGAGACATTGTGATCACAATGACGTCTGGGTGTCTGTGCGTCCGTGCGTCCGTCCGAAATCTGCGTTATTGTTTTTAAGTACCTTATATCTCTGCAGTCCTACATGTAAGTTACATTGACTTGAAACTTCATATACTTATTAGTCATGATCCATATATTCATGCTGTGTCCCACTCATGCGGCCCCTGTGCCCAAGGTCAATTGACTTAGAAGTTTGCGTCCCGAAATCTGCGTTAAAGTTTTTAAATACCTTATATCTCTGCAGTCCTAAGTCACATTGACTTAAAACTTCATATACTTATTAGTCATGGTCAATATATTCATGCTGTATCCCACTCATGCGGCCCCTGTGTCCAAGGTCAAGGTCAAATGACTTAGAAGTTTGTGTTCCGAAATCTGCGTTAAAGTTTTTAAATACCTTATATCTCTGCAGTCCTAAGTCACATTGACTTGAAACTTCATATGCCTATTAGTCATGATCCATATATTCATGCTATATCCCACTCATGCGGCCCCTGTGCCCAAGGTCAAGGTCAAATGACTTAGAAGTTTGCGTTCCGAAATCTGCGTTAAAGTTTTTAAATACCTTATATCTCTGCAGTCCTAAGTCACATTGACTTGAAACTTTATATGTTTATTAGTCATGATCCATATATTCATTCTGTGTCCCACTCATGCGGCCCCTATGCCCATTGTCAAGGTCAAATGATTTAGAAGTTTTCCTTAAAGTTTCTGTCAAAATTTGCGTTAAACTTTTCACATACCTACTACATGTATCTCTGTAACCGTAAGTCAGATTTTCTTGAAACTTTGTATGCTTATTGGGCATCAAACTTCAAATAAATACACTCTGAGACCATCAAATGCCTCGGCGGGCTTGACATGCGGGCCGCGGCCATCTGGTATCAGAATAATATAGGTTAACCCGTTACATGTATATTCTGAAGCTGTACTATTTTACAGACGATAAATCTTCAGATAGTTTCTTTATCTCTCAGCGGAAGTATATATTGTGACAGTCATTTGAACAGTCTCGTCGAGACGGTTCAAATGAGTGGTCACAACATATACATTTGGGATGAAGTAAGAAAGACCGCAAATATTCTTTCATGTTTTCCATACCCCACACTTGTGTAATCAACATTTAATGTTGCAAATTATTCTGTCGTTATTTACCTGGGTTAGATAGCCGTTGCGATGCTTGATGTTTTCTAACTTTCAGTTTTGGTTAAAATACTTTGGACTGGAATGTACAAATACAGTTTACATTTATTCTTCCCAGGTGATATGGTCAGCGGATCAAAGATAGTCGTGTCATTGTTGTCAGATCTACAAGTTTTTCGGTACACCTTGGAGATAAAATTGTGAAAATATGACATCGTTGCTCGGCTTACCGTGTAGCATCCTTGTTTCTTAGCTAGTTTCATTAAAGGTACACATGGGTTATACAATTAAGTTTGACGGCCAATATATTGTCTTAAAGGTACATGCCCACTCAGTAGGCACAAAATGTTCTTTATATCAGAGACATCATCTGAGACATTTTCTGGCTAAATAAACATTCAGTCACTATTATCCCACATATTGATTGGCATTATTAAACATTTTATATCATACGTAAATTTCCACACTGATATAAGGTGCGATAACCGTGTTTTCTTTAAATGTTAACTTACATTACTATTTATTTTCTGTAATTACTTTTTGATTGCATGCCTCATTTGCATATGAAAATAGCCTGATACCACCACACGTCACTATCAGTAAAATAAATATTACTAAATGATTATATCTGTATAGCGGGCACTCGTAATTTTTAGAACTGGTGGAATAGTGACACAATTATACACTTATTTAATTCCTATAAAGAACATGTTGTGCCTACCGAGTGGGCATGTACATGTACCTTTAAGTTGTCATAAATGTTGGATTGTATTCATTTCCCCGTCTCTATATGACATTAGCTATTGCTGTCTGTTAAGCTTTCTATAATTGCAATTGCAAAGCATCATGCATTGAAATTACATACAAATCTTGTTTATACTGGATTATTAAATCACACTTCTCAAGATCTTTTTAATAACAAAGTTTTAAATATTATTTCTTTGTTTATTTTCAGAATGTCTCGGAATCATATGGACGAATACATGTACCTGTTTAATGGAATAGGAATAATCTTACGACACCTGCACAGGTAGTGGTGCTATTGGAGGTCGCGGTATTAACTTCCCCTTGGATTATGAGTCTTAATTTGTTCCCAGCGTGATATGGTGAGTAAACAAATCAAATCATTTGTGACTATACTGGATAAAGATTTTATAAATAGCTACCTTGACCCATTACGTTTGAAATACACTTTTGGAACTTTATGCAAATTTTGAAATATTTTCTTTCCAATTTCTCTTATTTCTCAATGAAAGTATATGTTGTATCCACTCATTTGAACCGTCTCATCGAATTGTCAATAGTTATGCTTCTAAGCACATGGAATATTTATGATTTGCCGCAAACAAATAGGCTTTTCCTCAGCATTCAATGACTGGAGTACATGTATTAGAGAATATCTTGATTTGTTCCCAGCGTGATATGATGAGTAAACAAATCAAATAATTTGTGACCAAACTAGGCACTATTTTATAAATCAAATTTTTTTCATTTCTTGATGAGACGGTTCAAATGATGGTCACGACATATACTTCTAAGCACATAGAAAGAAAATATTTTTGATTTTCCACAAACAAAATGGCTTTTCCTCAGCATTAGATGACTGGAGTATTAGAGAACATCTTGATTTGTTCCCAGCGTAACATGGTGAGTAAACAAATCAAATATTTGTAACTGTTAGACAGATGCTTGATATTTTGTAGATAGCTTTCTATTTTGTCTTTCCACCAGGTTTAAAAAGGCCAAGCCGATTTCACCAACATTGCAAAGTATACTTTTCTAGCAAAGTATACTTTGAGGGAGTAATCATTTATTTTTCCTGAAATGCATTATTTCATTTAGAACTAACGACTGCATATATTTGATGATTAAAAGTATGCAGAATTATTATACTGAATTTATTACATTATCACAGCCAAAATGGCTGTGATAATGCAATAAATTCAATATAATAAAAATTAACAAATTTATCCTAAAATTGAAAATTTCTCCCTCAAAGTATACTTTGCTAGAAAAGTATACTTTTCAATGTTGGTGAAATAGGCTATTTTCAATGTTGGTGAAATAGGCTATTTTCAATGTTGGTGAAATAGGCTATTTTCAATGTTGGTGAAATATGCTATTTTCAATGTTGATCTGACATAATAGCTTATGCTGGGGTGTTAACCCTTCCTACGCTGTTGACAGAAATTGCCGTCTGCTGTTTTTATGCCACCGGGTTTCGAAGAAACGGGTAGCATATAGTGTTTTGACCGTCCGTCCGTCTGTCTGTCTGTCTGCCCGTCCGTCCGTCCGTCCGTCACACTTTTCGGTTAGCCAATTTGTCACAGTTTCTCAAATATGCTGCAGGTGGCATCCGCGTTCGACAGACGCATTTCTTGTTCATTTTTGCTTTCATTCTTCACAAAAAAATGGTTTTGACAGCACATGAGAATCGTCTCCACTGGAGACGATTCACATGTGCTGTCAAAACCAGGTTTTTGTCAAGAAATATTGAAAATAAAACATTTCCAGCAGACGACAACATTTAATTCAGCGTATTATTAAGGGTTAAACACCGCACCGTTTGTGTCATTCGATCATTGGTCAATCAATTTAATTACAGTACTGTGTCATAGCAGGATGGGTTGTGGAATATCGGTTAGAACACCTACATTTACCTTCCACTTGAAGGTTGTGGGTTCAAACCTCGCCCCGTCTCTATATGACCTTAGCTGTTGGTGGGACATTAAACCCATTCACTCTCACTCGCTCAAACCTCACCTTGGGTATCAAAACACTACTTTCATCGTGTTTCCATCCCACTGGTCATTCGCATTAAACTTGAAACCAAGGTCCTGTGCATAAATTACCTCAGCTGTAGCTGGGATGTTAAACTCACTTTCACTTTGAAACCAAAGTCACAGCAGTACATGTATCTAGCATTAGATTTTGCTGCGATTTCATGGTCATGACTGACCTGAGGATGTCATTTGTTTGTGATAAATTCAAAATATTTTCTTTATATGTAGTACTTAGAAGTATATGTCGTGACCACCATTTGAACCGTCTCGTCGAGACGGTTCAAATGAGTGGTCACAACATATACTTTCATTGAGAAATAAGAAAAATGAAATATTTCATACCCGTAAAGGTGTATTCCGAATGTAATGGATTAATCACTTCTCCTTTTGTTTCATCAGTCTATCAATTTGATCGCAGTCTCGTGGATTATCTGACACATTTCTGTTTACTTGCTTCCCATGAACCCTCTTTCCCTAGTTTATAATTTGCATTTCATGTTTGCGGAATTACCATTTGAAATTAACTCTGCATGAAAAGTTTCATCAATTTATGCACAAATTATTCATAACTTAAAAACACGTTTCTTGTTATTTGTGTGTTTTGTTGTGCCTCTGGTCTAGGGAGAGCTGGGTCACATATGAGACACGCCATGCGCTTTTGTACCTTCAGACATCTGCGTAATTTCATTAAATGCGTTTACAAAATGTTTCATAAATATTATGTCGAAAGTTGACAAAAGTTTCAGAGTACATGCGGAATATAATTACCATACCATCTAAGCGTATCGTCCCTTAGGGCGCCATTCATTTGTTTGAAAACAATGTGTAATGTAAGAACGTCCGTGTGTTTGTCCGTGTGTCCGGTTAAGAAGTTAGTCGGAGTTTCTCGCATCTGCCACTGTTTCTCGCATCTGCCATTTGTGTGCCGGCAGCCCAGATTTTCGTGTTGTTGTTGTATCTGGAGCTACACAATGGTGGTAATTGGAGAATGATTACTTTGACATAAACGTCTGCCAATGGAAAACAGACACTTCCGCCACTTGCAATATTCTTTAATTCTGTTCAATATACAGTGGAACATCTCCAAACCGGACACCCTGGGTACCTCCCCAGGGTGTCCGGCTTGGAGATGTTCCACTGTAAATCGGACATGTGAGCACTTCATGACACATGCTAGTGTTTTGCAATCATGAAAAGTCATTGTAATCAGAGATACATAACAGCGAAACTCGTCTAAGGTAAACATCTATATTTTCCTGTTTAGAGGGGTTCCACTGTTTGCACATTCAAATGATCTGAGTATTACTTAACAGAGCTCCAGTTAAGGTGCGTAATTTTGTGGTGCGTCACAGTTAAGGTGTGTCAATTTTGGGGAGACTTTCGTTATTTCTTCGCCAAAATTGGCAAGTTGGGAGTGCTTTAGAATCGTCTCGATGAGACGATTCTAAAGCAATCCCAACTTGCCATTTTTCGTGAAGAAATAAGAAAAATACTCGGAATATTTGGTCCAATTAATACGCACCTTAACTGCAGCTCTGACGTACTATTGTGTGGCTCTGACTGGAGAAACGGGTCTTATTGGATTTGTTACCAGTGCAGCCACTGATCAAATACCACACTACTGTATCGTTGTAGCCTGATCTATATTGCTGGTTGCATGTAGAAGCCACAGGTTGAAGTAACGGACCGAGGTCTATAAATACATTAAATATGCCTAAACGCATCAATAAATGAAGAAAAAAAATAAGGTAATTTTTTTATATTTTTTTTACTCCCTCCTTATACTCCATCTATGGAGTATATGTAGGGAGTAAACAAAAAACAATTAGCTTATTTTTTTTATGCCACCGGGTTTCGAAGAAACGGGTGGCATATAGTGTTTGGACCGTCCGTCTGTCCGTCTGTCAGTCTGTCACACTTTTCGGTTAACCACTTTGTCACAGTTTCTCAAATATGCTGCAGGTGGCATCCGCGTTCGACAGACGCATTTCTTGTTCTTCATTTATTGATGCTTTTAGGCATATTTAATGTATTTATAGACCTCGATCTGTTACTTCAACCTGTGGTAGAAGCATGAAGCGTGTTTCATTGACGGAATGGCGAACAGTGCAGATCCTGATCAGACTGTGCGGATGCACAGGCTGATCTGGATCTACACTGGTCGCGAACCCCATAAGCCCCATTTCTCACAGCCACATATGACCTTGCTTTGAACATTCGTCATTGAATAGACGTTAAACACCAATTAATTAATACTGCGCAGTCTGATCTTGGGCTGTGGGTGGTGGTTGGGCGAACGCGACGGCGTAAATTAATGGTATGGGTTCCTCCTTTTAGGAATCACGTTTTGCCTGGTTTTTCCCTCAGATACGTTTTTATCTTTGGCTCTTTTGTTACCTGGGAGTTGAATTGGGTTATTGCCCATTATAAAAGTAGTAAGATTATTACTGATCCTACTGCTTTTGGGAGGGCGCCAAGTGATTCTGGTGTGGCGAGGACCTGGCATCAGATCAGGATTATTCTGATTTCAGGGCTGAATATATAGTTTTTTTATTGTAAATATTCAGTTCTGATTTTGGGACCCCCCCATTTGTACATGTACTGGAACATGTACAGGTAATATATGTACTAAACCCATTGACCCGGCCTTAAATGACCATAGCTGTTGATAGGCCGTTAAACCCCAATTAACAAACAAAATGGGGCTTTGCTGGTCTTAGATGCATTGATATCCATTTTGTCAGTTGATGCCCATAATATGGGCCATATGCAAAATATAAATGTCAGTAATGTATAATTGCAGTAATCTGATAATTACGACTTCACTCTTAATAACGTTAATTGCTTTCGTAAATACCGGTCGGATTTTATGAGCCCATTCATTTCATATTGGCTAATATCGGGCAAAAGATATCTTATTACATTTTTTGGCCAGTTTAAATCCTGATCGCATCTACAAACCAAGCAAAGATTGATTAAGATGATCTTGCATCAGGTTCTTATAATAACAACAGTCATTATATAATGAAGGCACAAAACTGTCTGTTGAAGTGGTTAAATACAAATGTAATGTATATAGGCAAGTATTCAAATAGGTTATAAATAATGGCTGTTACAGAGAGTTGGCTGTTGTATGGAGGTTAAATATATAGCCAGTTATCTAACCGTGATACACTGATCGTGCTAATAGGGGCTATTACAAAGTTGGGCTGTTGTTGACAGGTGGTCGTTCACAGTGATTCAACTGTTCTTGAAATCTTCCAACTTCAATTTATGTCATGCCTAATTGACTGAATTACAAATTGTGTAGACCCTGATATGCGCACCAGTACGTCACAAATTTTGTTAGACACATTTTTCAATGGTCTGTTATGATACATGTATGTATTTATATGAAGAATTTTAATGACACTAATCTAATGTCTCCGATTACTGCTTTGTTGCTGTTTGGGGTATTTTATGAATGAGACTGCTGTTTGCCGGCGGCATGTTTCTGGGTACAGATTTTAGTTTGTATTATTATGACGGGCGAAGGGTGTTTGGGGGTATGCAGAGCTCCAGATAAACTTTGCATCTAAAGCGTATTATTCCGTCAACACAGTGCGTATGTGCCGTGAAACACGTTGCCGTGAAACATTTTTGATATCCTGTCAATACGACCTACTCACTGCGTATGAATATGTGCGGTTGCTGGGATTATTTCTTTGCATTTTAAAGCCATGTATATGTGTTGACGGGATAAATAGAATAGTAGGTTAGTGCCGTGAATGGAAAAAAATATCTGGCGCGGCACGGAAACGGGATGTTGCCGGCAGAGCCTCGCCCATCCCGTTTCCTGAGCCTTGCCAGATATTTTTTCCTAACCTACTATTCTCTATCTATACCCCCTGATTTCAAAATCATTGTGCAGATAACTTTTACAAATGGATTATTGATTTTCTTCATTACTAAATAATGATAAAAAAAATATATCAAATTTAAACATTCACTTAATTGAGCTGCAAAAAACAAACACTGATTTTTTCACATTCTTCTGCGTATTTTACACACCCACTTTTGATAATCAATGCGTATTCCGCTAAAATAATTGCTTAAAATACGCCAATACGCACCTTATCTTGAGCTCTGTTTGTATGTTTTGTATACACAGCTGGTATTTCTGAAAATTCACAGGGAGTCAAGAAACTAAAATTGTCCGTATTTGACCTGGTTGTTGCATGGATATACCACCATGGAAATGATTCTAAAGTGCTATCAAAGCATGTTTTTGAGGAGAAAAATGGAAAATAAAAAATAAACAGCGGACGACAAAATTTAATTCAGCATTGTAAGGGTTAAAGAAGTCTTTGATTGGGAACAAGACTGTAAAATTAACCCTTAGACCGCCACACACAACAATTGTTATCTGCTGTTGCTTTTATATCTTGCCTTATTTCTCAATAAAAACATGTTTTGACAGCACTTCATAATCATTTCGAATGGAAATGATTCTGAAGTGATGTCAAAGCATGTTGTAAATTATTCTAAAGTGCTGTCAAAGCATGTTTTTGAGGAGAAAAATGGAAAATAAAAAATAAACAGCAGACGACAACATTTTAATTCAGCATTGTATGGGTTAAGGCATGTGTACAATGTATGTGCAGGCTGGTATGGGTCTGCAGAAGTTTCAAATGTAAATATTGGTCCACTTCTGTGTTTGTTCATTCATGGCCAAAATTAATTTTAAAGGCTCTCAGTATTGACGTGTATTAATTGGCATTATTATACATTTTATATCAGAAAATGAGATGTAAATTTCCACACTGATATCAGGGGCGATAACCGTGTTTCCTTAAACTGTTAACGGACATTTAACTCTTTATTCTCTGTATTTATTTTTTGATGTGCAATGATCATACTTTATAATCTGTTTTTTTTCAGGTGACGCATTTAATTATTATAAATAATTAAAACATATGCCTCATTTGCATATTATAATAGCTTGATACCACCACACATCACTATCAGTAAAATAAATGTTACTAAATGATTATACATGTATCTGTATACATGTACATGCAAGCACTCGTAATTTTTAGAACTGGTGGAATAGTGACACAATTATACACTTATTCAATTCCTATAAAGAACATGTTGTGCCTATTGAGTGGGCATGTACCGGTACCTTTAGCTCTTTGCATGCTGGGAAACTTGTGGGCTATAAATAGTTCAAAACTAGCGGACAAAAATTCATCATATTTTCTTGTATTTCTCCCCTTAAATAGCATGAATATGTCTGGGAATTTCATTAGAATTGAGTCCTGAGGACTCAATTCTAATGAAATTTCAATACATATTTACAGAGAGAAATAAAACATATACTCCTAATTCGTTTGGCGGATATTTTCGCCGCTAGGGTGCAAAGAGTTAACATTAAAAATTTACACACCATTTGTTGGCATCTGTATTATAATTGAAATCAAGTGGGTAATCAATATTTTCTGGTGTGTTTGCTATCTGTGGGAGAATCTATGCCACAAACCATCTGTCGATTCCAATATTGGGTTATATGTAATATTTCCCGAGGGACTGATCATTGGGAATCCAAGTAGCAAGTGCACCGTATGGCATGGTAACCAGCTATTACTCCAGAATTGATTGTGATTATCATGAAATTATTGGTCATGTTATTAACCCTTAGACCGCTACTTACAACAATTGTCGTCTACTGTTGCTTTTATATCTTTGCCTTATTTCTCAATAAAAAACATGGCTTGACAGCACTTCAGAATCATTTCCAATGGAAATGATTCTGAAGTGCCGTCAAAGCATGTTGTAAATTATTCTAAAGTGCTGTCCGCCCCGTGCAGGCACCGGGGCGGGATCAACTGATCCTGAGAATAGTGCTGCAGTAGCCATTGCTTGTCGTAAAAGGCGACTAAACTGGCTTAACGATTGGGTTCATACTTTCCGGAACCCACCATACCGGATTTGGCCCTCATGTACATTTTTGGCTTTCTTGTATGTGAGAGTTGAGTGTCAGGCTATGCCCCATATATAAAAGTAAGATTAGCGCTAATCCTATTACTTTTAGGGGATGGGATAAATGATGCTGGTGTGGCGAGGGCCTGGCACCAGATCAGGTTGTTCTAATTTCAGGACTGAATATATATTTTGATTGTAAATATTGAGTTCTGAAGTTGGGTTTTACCCCCCTCGGACAGGTGGATACGGGACACGACCCCGTTGACCCGTCTGCGTGTAGACTCCCTGAGGCTTGTACCTCTATGTCAGAAAAGCGGACGTTAAACCCTATTCACTCACTCACTCACTCTAAAGTGCTGTCAAAGCATGTTTTTGATGATAGAAATGGAAAATAGTAAATAAACAGTAGATGACAAAAAAAATAAGATTGCGGGCTAAGGGTTAACATTCTATGTTTCCTGGATATTGGTACAAAATTGTATCTACATGACGAGGTGGAATTGACCACATATAGAGCTGTTTTTGACTCCAAGTATCTCTCTTGTAAAAAGTCTGTAAAAGGCGATTAACCCTTAGAATGTGGGAAACGAAAATTGTCGGATGCCGTTGTTTTATATTTTGTTTTCTTTCTCAATTAAAACATGATTGGACAGCACTTCAGAATCATTTCCATTGGAAATGATTCTAAAGTCGTGTCAAATCATGTTTTTTGATGAGAACAAAAATAAAATAAAGACACGGTTAAATTGCTATACGCTAAAACTTCTGTCAGTTCCAATATTATGTTGTATTTGGAATTGACCGCATATAGAGCTGTTTTGACTTCAAGCACATCTCTCTTTTAAGTCTGTAAATGGTTATTAAAATGTTATCATTGCTATATCACAAACCATCTGTTGATTCCAAATATAACAACAGGTGAAATATGGGATTCGACCCCATTAACCCGGCCTAAAATGACCTTAGCTGATGACAGGCCATTAAACACCATGAGTGGGTGGCAGGTGGGAGTATGTGATGGGTAATTTAACAATCGGGGTTCATCCCGACCGGACACCTGGTTTGGCCCTCACCTCACGTACACCTTGGGAATTTTTGTATGTGACAGTTGAATCTGGTTATACCCCTTATGTGAGTATTGCGATTGTGAGTACCTCTATGTCAGAAAAGCGGACGTTAAACCCTATTCACTCACTCACTTACAGGAATCCCTATAACCCTGGTTTTCCCCTCAGGTACATTTTTGGCTTCCTTGTTACATGTCCAGTTATACCCATTATAAAAGTAGTAAGATTAGTACTAATCATATTACTTTTAGGGAGCGGGGCTTAGTGGATGGTGCGGTGAGGACCTGGCACCAGGTTAAGTTATAGAGAATAGTAGGTTAGTGCCGTGAATGGGAAAAAATATCCGGCAAGGCTCAAGAATTTCTTTATTTCTCATCAGAAGTATATGTTGTGAACACTCATTTGAACCGTCTTGCCGAGACGGTTCAAATGAGTGGTCACAACATATACTTTGGTTCAGAAATAAGGAAAATAGATAGAGAATAGTAGGTTAGTGCCGTGAATGGGAAAAAATATCTGGCAAGGCTCAGGAAACGGGATGGCCGCGCCAAATATTTTTTCCCATTCACGGCACTAACCTACTATTCTATTTATCCCGTCAACACCTACAAATGGCTGTAAAATGCAAAAATGGTATTGACTGGATATCAAAAATGTTTCACGGCACCGTGTTTCACGGCACATACGCACTGTGTTGACGGGATAAATTCTAATTCAGGGCTGAATATATATTTTTTATTTGCTTCTGTAAATATTTGGTTCTGATTTTGAGATAAAAAACATGATTTGACTGCACTTCAGAATCATTTCCAATGGAAATGATTCTGCAGTGCTGTCAAAGCATGTTGTAAATTATTCTAAAGTGCTGTCAAAGTACGTTTTTGATAAAAATGAAAAATAGAAAATAAACAGCAGACGACAAAAAAAAATAAGATACATGTAGCTGTGTAAGGGTTAAAATACGCATAAAATCATCCTCCCACCATTGCGAGATCTAGTAAAATATTGGGTATGGTAAAACCTTTATATGTTGTTATTTTCTGATGAATCTATCTAACCAATTTTTATGCCCGCCACCCCTCCAGGGATTCCGCTGGGGAAAAAAAAAAAAATTGCCACTTCAAAAATCGAAAATTTAATTTTGTTTAATTTAATTTTTTTTCTCGAAAATTTAAATTTTTTATCGTCAACTGTTTTATTTTTATTGCCAATTGTGAAAGTGGTGATCGCCAGCGGAATCCCTGGCCACCCCTCACTCACCCCACACCCCCGTTGTCTCGGTACAACCAAGAAGCAGATACAGTTTGGATTGTGCGTCCGTCCGTAGGTCCGGTTAAGAAGTTTGACAGAGTTTCTCCAATCTGTCGCCGGGGGGTGCGTGCGGGGGGGATTTGTGTGCCGATGGGCCACATTTTCTTGTTAGACAATACATCATAATTTCCACAAACTACAACGGAAACAATAGCGTGTGCAAACATGGTCTTTTATCACGTAACTAATGTCATTAACCCATTTCAGCCTAAGGATACTATGATTTTTGTTGAAAAAATCTCATTATTTTGTTCATTCATCGATAAAGGTATATGTTGTTACCACTCATTTGAACCGTCTCATCGAGACGGTTCAAATGAGTGGTTACAACATATACTTTCGAAAGGAAATAAAGAAAATAGGGATTTTTTTTTCTCTCATAAGGTTCATTATACTACTAAAAGTGTATCCCGTCTGTAATGGGTTAATATAGAAGTAATATTTTTCCCATCATTCAATTATTGGAAATTGTTCCATTATCAAAATGGAGATAAACACCATTATTTATATTGCACAGTTCCAATGTGACAGTCAGAAAATGATGAATATCTGTACGAAACATACAAGTTTGCAGATTTTTAGAATCGTCTCGTTGAGACGATTCTAAATATCTGCAAATTTGTATGTTTTTGTGAAAAGTATAGATGATATATTTGATGAAAAAACTGAAATCTGAAACAAAATTATCTGGACAAAAATATATTGTATCATGTTTCAGATCTGTGTTATTGATTTCTGCTCCGAGCCTCTTCACTTAATATTAGCCTATACGTGAAAAAATTATCAAGTTGGAATATCGGACCAGTGTTATGAATTACAGTTTTATGCTTTAAAGGGACATTTCGGGATTTTTTGAAAAAATACTATAAAAATCAAAACTTGTTTTCATCATGGCCCTGTGTAAAGTGGTTTAATTGAAGATATATGACGATACTAGGACTGCTGGGTTGTTTCAATTTTCACCGATATCGGTACATTAGTATCAGATTTTCTACCTTGTTGAATGCAACACAACAAGATAGGAAATCCGATATTTATGATAGGGTGAAAATTAAACAACCCAGTGGTCATAGTTCCATCATATATCTTCAATTAAACCACTTTACACAGGGCCATAATGAATTTTAGAGTATTTTTTGTTAAAAAATCCTGATAAAAATTATGCCCCTTTAAAGGGACGTTGTCCCATGTTATGTCTCAGATATTCAATTAGCTTAGAAAATCTCAGCTCTACGGATGTGTTTTACTACTTGATCTGTCTTTTATATTTTCTGTATCCATGAGAGATGAGACACTTTAATATAGTGTAAAATTTAGTCACAATAACAGCCCAATTTGTCCTGGCGTTTTGCTACACAGTCTGACGAGTGAGACGTTTTAAACACTTCACAGTCATGTTAAAAACATTCATAGATCAATAGTAGTAAACATGTAGGTATACATAGTTTGACATTGGTTATCATTTTATTCCCATTTGTGTAGCAAAACACCGGGACAAATTGGGCTGTTATTGTGACTAAATTTTACACTATGAGGGTCTCGGAGCAGCTCTCACGGATACATAAAATATAAAAGACAGATGAAATAGTAAAATACATCCGTAGAGCTGAGACTTTCTAAGCTAATATTCAGTATGTGTTTCTGCACCACCAACATCTTTGCATACCACATATAACAGTAGCCGATTTCATCAAAATTGCAAAGTATACTTTTCTAGCAAAGTATACTTTGAGGGAGTAATCATTTATTTTTCCTGAAATGCATTATTTCATATAAAACTAACGACTGCATATATTTGATGATTAAAAGAATGCATAATTATTATACTGAATTTATTACATTATCACAGCCATTTTGGCTGTGATAATGTAATAAATTCAGTATAATAAAAATTAATAAATTTATCATAAAACTGAAAATTTCTCCCTCAAAGTATACTTTGCTGGAAAAGTATACTTTGCAATGTTGGTGAAATAGGCTACTGGTCCTGATTGATCAAGTGTTGATAGGTTGGTGAAATAGGCTACTGGTCAGTGGCAGCAAATTACTCCACTAATGCTGAGTCATCTGTTTTCTCTGATTGGTTTATGTGTGTCAGGTCTGTCTCACATTCTATTTATATACATCTGAGTCTTATTCTCTGTCAGTTACGGCTCTGTCAGTGTTAGGTTCTGTCAGTGGTCGTTGTTTGTCTATGTCGGTTATTGGAATTAGTGTCTGTAGTCTGTGTCCAGTGGCAGACCTACCGTAATAACCCTCAATATTCGGATTTATTTGGGGGGAAACTACAACAGTGAGCATGCCAATATTTAGGGTTAGTATGGCAGGAAGTTCGTTGTTTGCAAGTAAGTGCAGGAATTTAACCGGCTGTTTTAGAGAGTGAATGTTTTCTACTTTCATTAACTCTTTGCATGCTGGGAAACTTGTGGGCTATAAATAGTTCAAAACTAGCGGACAAGAATTCATCGTATTTTCTTGTATTTCTCCCCGTAAATATCATGAATATGTCTTGGAATTTCATTAGAATTGAGTCCTGAGGACTCAATTCTAATGAAATTCCAAGACATATTTACAGAGAGAAATAAAACATATACTCCTAATTTGTTTGGCGGATATATTTTCGCCGCTAGCATGCAAAAAGATAATAGAATTGGTGTCTGTGTTGTGTGTGTCTATCTTCTGGTATGTTATTCAAGGTGTGGGATCACATTTACGCAAATATGCGGCTTATCTGGAGCGCTGAGATTGTGTAACTGGACATAGAGAATATCAGGTTATGGTCTTTTGATATCAAGGTTATCAGGTACCGTAGGAATTCCGAGGCTGATAAACATGATATCAAAAGACAGTAGTCTGCTATTCTATTTATCAGGTAACGTTTTATGCTCGAAAATTACTGCAGATGACGTCGCTATATAATAGGCCATGGGCCAAATATGGAAACCCTCCCCCCCCTGTGGTACATAAGCAGACATATTTTTCTGATAATTATAATCAATTACGAGTGTAATGCAACTTGTCTGCGCTCTGTAACCCGCTGGATGAATGTATGGCACCATTTTGAAGTATACCACCCAGCAACTTTTTGCCATATTAAAAAATCACACTTTTTGTAAAAATGTGACAAAATTATATTGTTAAACACGGAAACTGCTGTTGTTTTGCAGGTTTTGAGAGATGTTTATAGCAATACTTTGCATTTAAGTAGAATTTAGGACCGTCCGGTCCTTTTAAGCAAATAGTTGCATATTTACCCCTTAACCCCACCCACTCCATTTCAATGGTAACAACATGTATTGCCACACATCTCTTCCCATAACCTGGAATATTTATAAATTGTAACTATGGAAAATATACATGCATGTGCTCATGAAACATGTGCAAACTATAGTTCCTGTTTTTCTTATGCTTACTGCACATGATACTAAGTTAACCACAACTGAATTTGAAACCGTTACCCCACCCACTAAATCTACAATGTACATTTTACACATATTGAGTTTCATTAGCTGTCTCCACTTGCATTTACTTTTAACTGGTACATATGAATAGTCAACTACTTCAACATGACACTGGCGTCATTGCATACACACAAATATGGTGAGTTGTCATGATGAAAGTGCATGGAGTGAAGTATGTATAGCAGCAAGTGTGAAGAAAAAAGGGAATTTCCCTACATTATCGGGCAATAAATGATTCGATATTTACAACAAGATCAATGCTATATTGTGAAATAGAACATGTTAAATGTGAGCATCGATATAATCCACAACAACAGTTATAGACATGCGTATACTGATTTGCGCATGCTTATACAACAAGGTAATTAATTTTCAATCAAGTTTTGAAGCATCGCGCCTGTAGCGGGGACAATCCCCACAACATCAGGTAAGAAACTATTCATTATTTGCATCATCACATCAAATATGGTTCATGAAATCATTAACATATATATAGCATCACATATATATAGACATACATACATAGTTTACATATACTCAACAAAACTAGAAACGTCCCTGTTTTATAGCCGGTGTAGCTCTGTCTATGTATGTACCACATGTTCAAAGTACATGTATTTTAAACCGTGGCGATGTTCAGAATACGATCGTGTAGAGTTTAGCCGATACACACGGTTTACATAGCGGCCAGTGACCGGAACGTTGATTTCCACTTTTTGCACGTGCACGCTATACTTGTCATCGATAAGGTGATTCAGTTCATGTCGTACCATTCATGCGATAGGGGCTATTCGGAAAATTAAAAAACTTTTTTAATTTTTCACTGTTTTCGATATGCCACGGCTTTCCGAAAACGAGCGAAATCAGGCAATTGGGATGCTTGCGGGTGGGATGGCCGCCAGGGCGGTCGCGCCTCGGTTTGGTTGCTGTCGGAAGACGATTGATCGTCTTGCAGCCCGGTACCAGCAGACTGGGGCTGTTCACGACCGGCAGCGACCTGGTAGGGGGGGGGCCTCGTGTAACGACGGCTAGAGCCGATCGTTACATTTACGTTGACGCACTTACGTCAACGTCGATTGGCAGCCACAGTCACTGCTAGGCGATACGGTGTCTCAGGGCAGACCATTCGCAACCGGTTACCACGCCGCCCGTACACTGGTCAGATAATGACCCAACGTCACCGTGCTGCCAGACTGTTATGGGCGCGACGTCATCTGAACTGGAGAAGGGCTGCCTGGAACCGAGTTTTGTTCACCGATGAATCTCGGTTCACAGTTAGTCATGCTGACGGAAGATTACGGGTATACAGGCGTATGAAAGATTCACCGATTGTTGCATTGTTGAGAAGAACAGGTTTGGGGGAGGGAGCGTAATGGTCTGGGTGGGATCATGGGAAACCGGAAGACAGATTTGTTGTTTGTACAGGGCAACATCAATGCACAACGTCATGTTGCAGATGTGCTAAATGCACATGCCTTACCATTTATCCGTCAGCATGGTCCTGGTGTGACATTGATGCACGACAATGCCCGCCCTCACGTAGCCAGGGTCACCACTCAATACTTACAGCAAAACAACGTCGACGTCATGCCATGGCCCGCGGTCTCCCCGGATCTCAATCCCATTGAGCACATATGGGATGAGCTGGACCGCAAAGCACGAGCTAACCATCAGATTGACAATGTTCGCGATCTTACACGGGCGTTACAACGGGAATGGAGGAATTTGCCCAACGCACTGGTATTGCGTTACGTCACGTCGATGCGGCGTAGGATCATTGCATGCATTCATGCAAATGGTGGCCACACTCGGTACTAACGAGATTTACTGAATTTGCCACATTACTTATTGAAATTCCATCTCTAAACATTAAGTAACACATTTCTGAGTTTTTGTGATTTTTGATTTTGACCCCTACCGCCCTTGGCCGGTTATCTCTCGAATATTTAACAAGATATCCAAATGCAATTTATTGGCTTTGATACAGAAATGAATGAACTTGTTTTTCAATTTTGATTTTTAAAAGTAACCCTTTTGGTTTTTGATGAATCTTTCCTTAAACATGGAGGGACGTTTCTAGTTTTGCTCAGTATACATACATACATACATACAGTTACATAATGTGTCCAGGGCTTTCATTGTTCTTGATTTGTGCATGATTATACAAGGTAATTAATTTTGAATCAAAGTTTGAAACATCGCGCCTATGGCGGTGACAATCCCCACAACATCAGGTAAGAAACTATTTATTATTTGCATCGTCACATCAAATATAGTTCATGAAATCATTAACATATACATAGCATCAGACACATATACGTACGTACGCACGCACGCACGCACGCACGCACGCACGCACGCACGCACGCACGCACGCACGCACGCACATACATACATACAGTTACATAATGTGTCCAGGGCTTTCAGTGTTCTTGATTTGTGCATGATTATACAACAAGGTAATTAATTTTCACTCAGGATTGAAAGCCTCGATACCAGGTAAGACATATTTCGATATTTTACAATAACAGATGAAATAAAATATGGTACACAATATCATTCATATCAGCATATTCATATCAGCATATATAGACATACATACAGTTACATAATGTGTCCGGTGCATTCGTTGTTCTTGATTCACGTATGGTTGGTTACAACAAAGTAATTCATTTTCAATCAGGTTCGGAAGCATCGCACCTGTGGCGGAGTCAATACCCATGGCATCAGGTACGAAACTCTTTGATATTTTCTGACATCAACAGCGCTCAGGTATTATCCTAACATGCTGTACAAATCGTAGATACATATCTAGTGAATCCGGCTTAAGAGAAGCAACCTAGTCATATGCTTCATCCGCATCAAACATGCTATCTAGTAAGCTGTCGGGCTCATGGGCATTTGTTTCATCAACATCCACCGTATCCACTTCTTCCTCTTCTTCTACCAGTAGATCTATCATTTCAGTTGGCAGGTAATCCCCCTCTGTCCATTTGCACTCTAGTGTTCCGTTTATGACCTCCCACCTACGGCCATTTGGTGGCGGTATGCATGCATTCGATTGGTCAGTGCTGCACCAAATGAGGGTTTGGTGATTAGCTCTCATTATATACATTCTCAACGATGACCTGCATGGTGGCAGAATGCTAAGATCAGCACCATTGTAACTTGACAGCAGCTCTCCTGACTTGGGACTGAACTTTTGCAGGAATAGCTCCATGCGCAGTTTGTTTATGTCTGTAATACTAGTACTAGTACTCCTGTACATCAGACACACAAAGTGTTCAAGGTCTTCGAAGAGTTGTGGTTCTACAGAAGGGGATAAACCCAACTGCATGAATGTATCAGTGAATTCTGGGTGCTTCTGAAGTAGTTTTAGCGGTGTCACCTTTCCACGACGAACGAAAGCACTCGTGCTGTCACAGCCGATGAATGCATGAAGTGCTGGCAATGCCAAACACAGCTGCGTACCAACCTCAGCAATGATACCGTGTATGTCAAGCAGTCGTCGTTTGTTGCCAACACCGGTGTCAAACAGCACACGCTGTTTCACCAGCTGTGTAAACCTGAGTAACAGTACAAACACGTCGGTATCTGGACATCTGACAACAATTGTATTGTTCTCCGATAAATGCGATGCATGGTGCAAACAATGCAATACCAGTCGTGTGTCTGCTTCCTCTTGTGACGAATTCAGTTCTTCTATTTCGTCAGTGTGTGTTGATATGCCATACATACTAGTAATTTGACGCATTTGGTTTCACACACAAACACAATTGTTCTTCCCTTCACCTTGTGTGTGTATTTATCTTGCATCCATTCATTAAGTAGGAGTTTTCACAATTGTGTCTTGTTGACATCGTTCGAGAGGAACTGCTTGCAGTCACGTGGAACATTTGTCAGTGGTCCCTTGATCAAGTACAAATGTAGGTATTTGTGGTACCTCTTCGTTGTCGTTCATTGGTTTTAATTGACAGAGGATGGTACGCGTTTGTTACAAAATCCACGCGTTCTGCTTTCGGCATTTGGTGATATAGACTCTCTCCGCCAGATCTGCAAATGTGTTGGGCAAAGCAGTTTGCATATGTAGAATTGCATTTCCGTCAATGATGTAGCTCACCTGTTCTAGCGGAGGCCTGTAAACCATATGCGTCTGCCCTTCCAGTTGGTGCATCAATTTCGCTTTGTCAGCCCTTGCCGGTGATCCATCAGCTGTTGCAAGCGACCATGGAACTGGACCTAACGGGTAACTGAAGACCTTAGCCATGTCAATGTTGTTCCTGAGTGCAATGGAAACGAGCTGTCCAAATACATTCCGTTCTGCTACTAGTTCCTTTGACATTCGCTGTGGACTCGTAAGTGTCACCGATTTTGCAAGCGTTGCAAATGTTTTGAGTTTTTGTTGCTTTATTGGCGCATGGAAGCTGGCAGATCTTTCTACAAACAGACTTCAGTCTGCACCTGGCAGCTAATTTGTGACGCTGACTGACAAAATGTACCGAAATACATTTGAGACCAGCGTAACGCCAGATGTGACAGTATGATAATGGCACATGCTGTTTGCTATTCAATCTATATTATGAAGTGTCATTTCTATTGAATATCTTAGATCCAGAACAGACTGCATTTCAATACATGTGTAATTCAAGACATCCATAGGTCGCATATGTCATAAGATTAGGCCATGGGCCAAATATGGAAAACTTACCCCTGCGTAAAACACACATTATATTACGCAATTGTCATGTATATTGATATCAATCTCATGGCATTAATTTGCGGTGTAAAAAGTGGTTCAAATGCCACTTATCATCAGTTGACATGGAAAATTGTTAACATAGACAATTGTTGAAAAAACGCCATTTTTGGCGGCCATTTTGAAAATTTCCACTATTTATATCATGCTGTTAAGTCAATATGTATTACATAATTGATATGCATATTGATATGCATTACAAGGTATAAGTTACAATGTTAATAGCGGTTCCAATAACACTTAACAGCAGTTACAGTGCAAACTTTTCGCAAAAACACACTTTTTAGCGGCCATTTTGAAAATGACGGCCATTTGGTAAAATAAATTGATTTTGAATGTATCACACACTGTTTTATATTCAATTAGGGAGTAGATAAGAACGATTTAGAAAATTTAAATCGGTCCTAATACCGGTTAACAGGCGATAAAGCTAGTTCTGTAAACCAAAACAATTGTTTTTGACGGCCATCTTGGAAAATGGCCGCCATTTGTTCATCCAGCGGCTTTTTAATGGCAGACCTTCTGGAATGACAGACAATTGACTACTGAATTTGAACTATAAGGACAACGCGGACAATGTTTATGTTGCGTCATTACACTGACGTCATTCGATAACGTCACATGACGTCATCTTACCAATGGCAAGGCTAGGAAACGCGTAGGAATTCCGAGGCTTGCCTAGGAATTCCTAGCGTTTCCGAGCCGAGTTTGATGAACATGAGAGACATAGGCTAAATACCAGGCTAGTGTCTTTTTATCCAACGTTTATCAGGCAAGGCTGGGAAGCTTGTCGGAATTCCGAGGCTTGTCGAGGAATTCCTACTTTTTCTGAGCCGATTCAAGCGATTCTAGGGAACTGTTTGTTTGCAGGAGGTTAAATAAGTATATCGGCTGTTGTAAGGATGGCTGGCTACACATGTAGGCAACTTTCACTTTTAGTGGGTTACAGGGAGGGATATGTTATAGAGGTATGTAACGTTTCACGAGAATGGCGGGTGTGTCTGTCCATATTGTATGGGAATTATCACATTAGCACTTCATTCCGTCTTTGATCTACAGTGTAAGTGTATTGGCTTTCACATCTCGTCAAACTTTGCCAAATAGACATTCCTGTGAAAACGACAATTGTGGCCAAATTTTCATATTCACTTTCATACATGTATGTACAATAATGTATGTATAACATGGTCACTAAATATTGTGGGTGGCAAGTGGGAGCATGCGATGGGTAATTTAACGAGTGGGGTTCATCCTTAATACCAAAATCCCGACGTCGTTGGCATTCTTGTACATGTATGTGACAGTTGAATCTGGTTTATACCCTTATTATGTGACTACTATGATTATTTGTCATGCTATTACTTTAGTGGAAGGGGCGAAGAGACTTTGGTGTGTTATTGACCTGGCACTAGGTCGGGTTATTCTAATTTAAGATGTAAATATTCCGTTCTTATTTTGGGAGTTTCCCCCCAATTCAGCAGGTTAAATACGTGATCGAACCCGTTGGCCCGGCCTTAAATGACATAAGCTGTTGATAAGCCGTTACACATCAATCAATCACTACATATTAACAGATAATAGTTTTTAACTTCCATTTGATAAGAAATGATGAAACTCTGATCAATGCTTCAAATTATTTAGACCAAAATAAGGGTTTGCATTTAATGCACATATCAATCGTCTGAGCAGAATAGCATTGAATTTTATTTATGTTACTATTTATTTACATGATAAATCTCAGTATTACAGTATGATTATGTTGTTTTGTCTGATCCCACTTGAACATTTTATATTTTCCTATGAATTAATTATCCCTGTCAATTCCGACAGCTGAATTGGTGTTATCTTGTCATGTTGTTGGTGTTTCATGTTTCGATCAAAACACTTGTGTGGATTGTATTTGTACGGAATCAATACGCATTACTGGTGTGATATCATATCGTGCCAAATTGGATCAAACTGTGCTTCTTCCATTGCCGAGGTTGGTCGAGCCTGCTTGCAGAAAGCGGGACATAGTGATGATAATGACGTCCTATGTGGTCATGTCCATCCATGCGTCCATCTGAAACTAGCTGCGCTTCTTTCATTGCCAATTTTCACTGGACGTGCTTGCTGAAAATCTGAATTGTGATTACAATGATATCCTTATGTTCCTACACTGTACATCAGTATGTGCGTCCATCTGAAATCTGTGGTCAAGTTGTTAACCCTTTCAACACTAAATAACTGGAATGGATTTTACGACCAATCGTCACAAAATGATTTTCAGACTCGTCCATTTATAAGAAGGGTGTGTGTTTTTTGTTTTTTAAAATGAAAATTGCAAAAGGTGCAGGTCCTGATGAGACGGCTCATCTTGAGCTCAACAAACTTAACCCTTTCAACACCAAGTAACTTAATAGGATGTTCCATGCCAATGTTTCACGCTATTTCATTGGTCCATTCAAATTTTCAGGCTATTCCATTCTTCAGAAAGGGTATTTTTTTCAAATTTGATAACTATTAACAAACAGTGGAGATCCTGATGAGACGGCTCGTTACGAGCCGGCTCATCTGGATCTGCACTGTTTGCAAACATTGTCTCTATAGAGGTCTGTGGTGTTGAAAGGGTTAAGCACATCTTGAGACATTGAGAAAAAAATGTGTATTTTTCCTGTGGATAATTGAATGATTGATTTACTGATTGATTGCTTGAGTGCCTGATGTTTCAGACCTTCCAGATGCTCTTCATTATTTAGGACATCCATGTATTCCTTCTGTTAATAAATGATTGTTTGCCTGATTGATTGGTTGCTTGATTGATTGGTTGGTTGGTTGTTTGATTGATTGGTTGCCTGATTGATTGGTTGCCTGATTGATTGATTGGTTGATTGATTGATTGGTAGCATGATTGGTTGCTTGATTGGTTGCTTGATTGATTTATTGACTGTTGTTTTAGACATATTTTTCGGCTTATATTTAAGCGTGGGAATTGGCTCGACCACCTTCCATACTCGCATTTATGGTTGCTTTAGACCTTCAAGCTTCTTCATTATTGAGCACATCCATGCATTATTTCTGTTGCTTATTGATTATAGGAATGAATGGCCTTTTTTTGGAATTTATCGGGGTACATATAAACTTGGAAAAGTCGCGGCGATAAAAATAAACAATTGGCGATAAAAAATTATAATTTTCGGGAATTTTTTTTTTTTTTTTTTTTCGAAAATTGTAATTTTTTATCGCCAATTGTTTTATTTTTTTTAAGTGGAGATTTTGTTATTTTCCCCAGCGGAATCCCTGGTATAAACTTGGAAAAGTCGCAGGAATACTGGATGAAGGCCGGAAGGCCTCGTCCAGTATTCCCGCGACTTTTCCAAGTTTATATCCCCAATAAATTCAACAAAAAGGCCATTCATTCCTTATAATTCCAGCATTTGAAATAAATTTGTCAAGAAAATGTGTTTATTTTCCGTTTTCTTAAGAATTATTTTAACTGCGCCTCGCGTTTATGGAAAGTAGTTCGGCGTGGGAGTTTACTGGGATATAAATTTTGGACAGAGACTTGCTACGGGCCAATCAAATGTTAGGGAATTGTGTAAATATTTTTGTGCTGGAATTATTGATTGATAAATTTATTGATAGATGGTTGATTGAGTGATTAAGGTATCTTTTCTCAGTTGAGACCCAATAAGCCCAGTCTTGTCAGATTAAACCATTGATTATTTTATGATATTATTGGCTCATGTTGCTGACCTAGTTTTACGACCATTGATTACTTATTCAGTGATGGCCCTAGCTGTGTAGCAGGGAATAGGATCATTAGTGGCTCAGGGATGACAGATAAAAGTCTCCTAACGATCACGGGACACCAGATGATCTGAGTATTCTATGGTGGCAGGCATGTGGTGTTTTACAATCAGTTTAATTGTGGAATCAATCATTAATGATCATCAATCGCATGTGCACCTTCTTTGACTGTTATCAAGACGCCTGCACAGTCGTTTCAGATCACACTGACATACAATTTGGTACACAGTTTCACAAAATACCCCCCCCCCCCCCACGGGGACCATTCGAGACGGTTCAAATGGTGGTCATAGATGGATTGTGGCCTAGAGGTTAGGACACCTGACTTCCAATCCGGAGGTTATGGGTTCAAACCTCGCCTAGGACAAAAATACTTTCATAGTATTTCCATCCCCGGCTGGTCTGTCGGACGAGACTTTAAATTGTGGTCCCGTCTCTATATGACCTTAGCTGTTGATGGGATGTTAAGCTCTTTCACTTTCACTTTTTTTCAAATGGTGGTCAGGACATATACTTCCGACGTGAAATAAGAAAAATATTTAGAATTTTCTTTGGTGTGTCCTCAGGGGTAATTTACAGAAAGAGACTTTACGCCATTGACTGTGTTGCAATGTTTATACCTTTAAAATGTTATTGTTTCTCATCGAATGTTTATGTTGTGGCCACTCATTTTTTCATGGTGTGTCTTCAGGGTTAATTGATGGGAAAAGACTTTACGCCGTTATCCGCACTTCAAACTGACTGGTTGACCGAGTTTCAATGGTCATATCTTGTAAAGTACGTCTTGTCTGGTCTTGTTGACTGTTTACATCATATTTTCAATACGCTTTGTGGTCAATACAAATAATATGCGACTGTGACTGGAGAAATTGGGCTTATGACTTTTGTGGCTATTGTGGAACTTTTTCTGATTAGCCACCCACACGTGTGGCTGAATGAAGATGTATTTTCTGTTTGTTAGAATAATGACGGGTGATTCATTGATTGAATGGTGAACGGGCGGACTATGATCAGATATTGTCAACGGTACGTATGTTGATGTTTACATCATATTTTCAATACACTTTGTGGTGAATACAAATATTATGTGAGGGTGACTTGAGAAATTGGGCTTGTGTTTTTTGTGGCCATTGGAGATCCTGGCCTGATAGTGTGCTGTTTGGCTGGATAAAGATATATACTGTTTGTTATAATCATGACGGGTGATTCACTGACTGCGCAGATGGTCTACACTGGTCGCAAATGCCATAAGCCCCATTTCTCCGACCCCAATCACATATTAGCAGGTTGTCACGTCTTATTTGCTCTGAAAATGTACGTATTTGCTACAGTACTGTCTGACACATTGTATGTACAACACTGTGAAGTAAACCGTTCTAGATTTAATCTGCCCTCGGACTAGCGATAAACACGATCATTGCTAAATAGTAGTTGTATGGTCAACATTCATACATTTGTCCGGGTGTTTTTGTTTAATATTAGTATGATATTTTTTGGATGTACTATTAAGAGATACACTGTAAGTATAATCACATAATCTTCTTTTCACGTTTCCCATAGGCAAAAGGGGTATGTGGGAATGTATGTTCACGCGTCTGTATGATGGTATTACCTTTCATTTATTAACCCTTAGACTGCTACTCACAACAATTGTTGTCTGCTGTTGCTTTTATATCTTGCCTTATTATTTCTCAATAAAAACATGGTTTGACAGCACTTCAGAATCATTTCCATTGGAGCATGTTGTAAATTATTCTAAAGTGCTGTGATTAAGCATGTTTTTGATGATAAAAATGGAAAATAGAAAATAAACAACAGACAACAACAAAAATAAGATACATTGTAGCTGTCTAAGGGTTAATAACTGAAGAACCACTTCAACGATTTTAATAATTATTTTCATTGTATTTTTAGGCTGCCACGAGGGGTTTAGCTTTGTGATTACTGGATCTTGTTTTTCTGCGTTTATATTCAACTGTTTTATCTAAACAAACTACTATATGGAATGTACAGAGAAAACACACTACTAAAATAGAAATTGTATATATATTGACATTGGTGCCAAAAGTTGATTTTTCCATTTTTACAAGAAATGAAGGCTTTATAATCTTACGAGTTTTTGCATCTTTATTCTAACAGGTACATCCCCCCTCCCCGCAACAAAATATTGTTTTCGCCTGTAAATGGGAAAATTGGATTGTGAATAACGTAATTTTTTTCCAAACTTAAATGGTCACCTTTATCCATGTTAGGCCATATTATCAAACCACTTTCTTATCATGAACCATGAAAATTAAGTTTAACGTAATTATTGTGCACTGATTTAACTCTTTAAACCAACACAAACAGGTAACACCATTAATGGGAGTGTATTCAATGAACACAGTGTGTGTCTAATCCTTTAACCTGTTACAAGCCACTGATACATTTTTATGCCACCGGATTTCGAAGAAACGGGTGGCATTTAGTGTTTGGACTGTCTGTCCGTCCGTCCGTCCGTCCGTCCGTCCGTCCGTCACACTTTTCGGTTAACCACTTTGTCACAGTTTCTCAAATATGCTGCAGGTGGCATCCGCGTTCGACGCATTTCTTGTTGTTATGAAAATCCTAATTATTTTCTTTATATGTGCTCAGAAGTATATGTCGCGACCACCATTTGAACCGTCTCGTTGAGACGGTTCAAATGAGTGGTCACAACATATACTTTCGTGGAGAAAACAAGAAAAGAATGAAAAATGTCCCACCTGTGTAAAGGTGTATTCCTAATGCAGTGTGTTAAGGGGAGTGTCTTGAATGAACACACAGCCTGTCTAATCCCTTTAACTCGTTTAACATCAACCACTTCCCGTACCTGTTGACCTCTTCTAAGCTGTTGTTACATGTATTTACAATAATGTGGTGGGCAGCTGGTCGGGAAGTGTAAATTTAATTCATCCTTACCAGAATCCTGATAGCGCTGGTTTGGCCCTCGGGTGCATGTACATTTTATTTTTGGCTTTCTTGTTACTTGAGAGTTAATACAATTATATCCATTATAAAAATAGTATGATTAGTACTGCTGGTAATCCTATTACTTTTAGGGAATGGGGCTAAGTGACTGGCACCAGAGTCTAATTTCTGGGCTGATTATATATATTTTTAGTAAATATTCTGTTCTGATTTTTGGATTTTTGGATTTTCCCCATCGTACATGTGAACTTTGGGATTCCACACTGTTAAACTGGCCAAATGACCTTAGTTAATAACCCTTTTCTGGCAAAATAAACATTCATTCACCATTACCCCAAGTATTGATTGGCATTATTATACCTTTTATATCAGACGTAAATTTCCACACTGATATCAGGGACAATAACCGTGTTTCCTTAAAATGTTAACTGACTTTACTATTTATTCTCTGTATTTCTTTTTTGATGTGCAATGATCATACTTTATAATTTGTCGAAAATACTTCTTTTTCAGGTGACACATTTAATTAGTATAAATAATTAAAAAATATCATGCCTCATTTGTATATCTGTATAGCGGACACTCGTAACTTTCAGAACATTTATAACTGGTGGAATATAGTAACACAATTATACACTTATTTAATTCCTATAAAGAACATTTTGTAACTACTGAGTGGGCATGTACCTTTAAGGATGAGTAACATCAGCCAGTCTGATCAGGATCTGCACTGTTCATGATTCCATCAATGAACCACCTGTTGTGCTTCTAGCAAACACTGTCTAGGCTAGGTAGATCATTATCAGGCTAAGGGAATGTGCTGTTTTATCAGGAGCTATACTGATCACATACCCCATAAGCCTCCTTTCTCCAGTCACAGCCACATGATATTGCTGTTGAATGAATGTAAAACCGCAGTCAATCGAAAATATCTCTTCAAATCAGACCTGTGTATAGAATAGGTCCATACGTTTCACCCATTAAAGACGGGATACACATATAGTTAAGTATGAAACTTTTTAAGGGGGAAAATCCTATTTTCTTCATTTCTTCTCGAAAGTATATGTTGTTACCACTCTCAACGAGACGGTTCAAATGAGTGGTAACAACATATACCTTTATGGAGAAAAAAACAAAAGAATGAGATTTTTCCAATAAAAATTATTGTATCCTTAATAGACTGAAATGGGTTAACAGGTGATTTAAAAACTTATCGTGCATCATTGTGTATTGAGAATGCGTAACACAACAGGGGATACATATATTGTGTTTTATATATAAACCGGGAAATACTGATGCATGGCTGTGACTGGAGAATTGGGACTTATGGGTTTTGCGACCAGTGTAGATCCAGATCAGCCTGTGCATCCGCACAGTCTGATCAGGATCTACACGGTTAACCATTCCATCATGAAACACCTGTCGCGCTTCTAACAAGCAATGTAGATCATTATCAGGCTACAAAAGTGTGCTATTTGATCAGGAACTACACTGGTCGCACACCCCATAAGCCGCATTTCTCCAGTCACAGACACATATAATCGCAAGAACATAAGTGGAACCGCAACTGCCAGTGAATGTGATGAATACGGCATGTTGGAAATCTTGACATCTGTGGTTTCCTGTCTGTTTTTGCAATGATTTGTGAACGGAGTATCATATAATTGGGGGAGGCTATTTTTCTTATTTGTTCTCGAAGGATGAAGCCTGGTTAATACATGTACAATGTACATTATATAATGATATTGTGTTACATTGTATGCGATTGCGACTGGTAAAATAGGGCTTACGATCTTGAAATGTCTGTTTTTGTAATGATTTGTGAACGGAGTATCGTATAATTAGGGGAGTGTATTTTTGTTTTTCGTCTGCCTCTAAGGATAAAGGCTGGTGGTTTCTTCATAGTATGACATCACTGTATGTGACTACCTTATGACTGAGAAATTGGGATTATGGCTTCGTCAGGTGACCATTCCTATCACGCTTTGCAGTGATTTGTGGACGGAGTGTCGTACCCTTGGGAGAGTGTATTTTTGTTTTTCGTCCTCCGCTATGGATAATGGTTGGTTTCTTCATAGTGGTTTGAGTACTATGACATCACTGTGATTGGAGTAATGGGGCTTATGGCTTTGTCAGGTGACGATTCGTTCTGTTTCTTTTTTGCAACGATTTGTTGACTGAGTAGTGTATAATGAAAGGAGCGTATTTTTGTTTTTCTTATGCCAACTGTATTTATTATGCCAACACAACGATAATTGTCGGTGGCATATAGTGTTTACCCTGTCCGTCCATCCGTCTGTCAGTAGTTTATTTTCCTTGTCCGGCGAACTACTTCTACAGTTTTTGGCCGATTCTCTTCATATTCAGTATACAGCCTTACCATTCAGTGCAGGAGTGTGTAGCATCAATATTTTCGCAGTCCCACTGATCCATCCGCAGTTATGCCCCTTTTTTGAATATTATATTTTCATTGTCCGGTGAACTACTTCTACAATTTTGGCTGATTTTCTTCATATTCGATATACAACCCTACCATCAAGTGCAGAAGTGCGTAACATAAAAATGATCCATCCACAGTTATGCCCCTTTTACGACTCTGAAAATAATATTTTCACTCAGTGATTGCTGTTGTATTCATGAATGCTCAACAGTGGTGGCAATTTGTTTTACAAACAATTTCAGGCGCGGATCCAGGATTTCGGGTTAGGGGGGGCGTAAATATTTTGCAATACTTGACTATGATATTATCAAACGAGCTATGCTATGATATAGTCAAGTATTGCAAAATAGTCGACCGAACAGAGCTCGGGATAGCGCTAGGAGGGTCCGGGGGGGAGGGGAATTTTTTTGAATGAAAACGTTTAATTTTTTAAACAATAAGACAACGACCGAAAAATGCATGGCATGAAACGTGCCTTGTAACTTGTAAAAAATCTTTACTTGGCGAATTTTAGTGGGGGCGCACGCCGGGTCCAGCGTCGTCCCCCCCCCACGTCCGCCCCCCCCCCCCCCCCCACCCCCCCAACCCTGAATCTGCCCATGAATTTTCTAGTGATGGTAGTGTGATATGTGACTGAGGCTGGTGAAATGGAAATCTTTCTTTTTTTTTCTCCGAAAATTGTAATTTTTTATCGCCAGTTGTTTATTTTTATCGCCAATTGCAAAAGTGGCGATCGCCAGCGGAATCCCTGCACGTACATGTTATGGTAGTGTGATTTTTATGAAATATTGCGCAGCAAACGTGTCTTCATGAGCTGAATTTGGTGGTCTCGGGAGTTTGGCACATACTTATGTCGCTTTTGCGAAGAATAAATTTCCATGTCAGTAAACACAGAAATTGATTCTTCGCAAAAACGAAGAAAGTACCAAGACCACCAAATGCAGCTTAACAAGACACGTTTAATATTTCATCAAAATCTGTTACATAATAAGGACAATATAAAAGAATATGTACTTTGACTCTGAGACGCTCCTGGAAGTTTCAGTAATTGTTGTTGTTGTTGTTGTTGTTGTTGTTGTTGTCGTTGTCGTTGTTGTTGTTGTTGTTGTTGTTATCATGCACCTTCATATATGACCGTGACTTGTTTTTGCAATGGTTTGCGATCTGTGCATTGCATATTTGGGGATTGTATACTTGTGTGTCTAGGGTCAATCAATTATGTTATTATGACATATCGCATTAAGTAACATAGACTGGAGAAATGTGGCTTATAGCCTAAGTTAAATTGATATGCAGCAAGCTTTCATGTCTGCCTTATGATATTGTATACTGCAAATGCCACATACATGTACCTTGTATCTGAGGCATATTTCCATGGCAATTTGAAATGTGTTGTATATTTTGGTTTGTTCAGAAGTGGAATGCTAGCATTGCAGACAGACGGAAGGCTGTGGAGTGGTGGAGTTAATGAGTTTAGCAGATGTTTTGGCTCTTGTGTTATTGTGGTAACACTTACTGTATATTAATATGGTGTACATGTACTGGTCTGTGTTACATATTGGGGCAGAGCTCCAGATAAGCTGCGTATTTGCTTAAATACCCAATTAAAATTGTAAAAAACCCAATTGAAATCAGAAGTAGCGTGTATCAAAAAGCAATAAAAAATTTGTGGTACCTTTATCATGCTGCAGAAAACAATAAACAGACCTCAGATATAGCATATTTTTCTTGTTTTCCATGAAAACACATCTTGGTATTTCATTAGAATTGTCTCCAAGGAGACAATTCTAATGAAATTCCAAGACATGTTTTCATTTCGAAGTAAACCATTCAATAATTGCTGTCTGTTGATGTGTAAACAGTAGTATGATTTTAGTTTACCCAATTAAAATTTTGAAACACCCAATTGCTTCAGAAATGATGGAGTGACAATACTCAATTACTAATTCCTTATCTGGAGCCCTGTTGGGGTTATTTATATGTATATTGGTTACTCGGTCACTTGGTCAGTCAATCAAGCAATCAGTAAATCAATCGGTCAAACCCTTAGCCAATAACACACACAATCAATCAATCCTTCACAGGGCTCCAGATATGGTGCGTAACACTTAATTTAGCAGAAGACGCATTGATTATCAAAAGTGGGAGTACAAAATACTCACAGCAATCTGAAAATACGCATTGGTTGTTAAATTGAGTAGTGGAAATATTGTAATAAAGTTGAAATTGAAAAACACTGTGTTTGATTTTTGCAGCTCAAATAAGTGAATTTTTAAAACAAAATTTTTTTTTTATAATTTGTTCACTATTTAATAAGGAAGAAAATCAATAATTTGTTTGTAAAAGTAAAATATGCATTGAATTTGAAATATGTCTTTAGATACAAAACTTATCTGGAGCTCTGTGAACATGATCAGTTCAGTTAAAGTAAATAATTTCTCCCTCCACATATACTTAGCTAGATACTTAGCAATTTTGTAACCACTGATTGTCTTGAAATCTCCCCCGAGACAGACAGGGAAATTGTGCTGTCAGTAAATGAACAAAATTGGCTCATAGTTCGACCTTGAACCCATCTCGAGACATCAATATTGTCGGGACAGGATCGCTCTCTATCTCACGGCTTCGTATTGATTGTTCCTTTTTCCAGCACAGGCGATGACATTAATTTATAGAGACAGAAACATTTTTGTCGCTCACAAATGATTTAACCCTGAACAACAATACAACCCTCTATAGCCGTGTTTGCAAACAGTGTAGATCCTGATGAGCTGGCTCGTCACGAGCCGGCTCATCAGGATCTGCACTTTTTGCAATTAAATTTGATATTGTTTTTAGAGACAAATACCACATAATTAATGGACTAGTCTGAAAATCTTTCTGTGACGTTGGAACTGGTCGGAAAATTAACATATCGTTTTTTTTAGAGACAAATCAAATAGCACACCCTTTTGATAATGGACTAGTCTGAAAATCTTTCTGTTAACGTTGGAATTGGTCGGAAAATTAACATATCAAAGTCCTTTCCAGTTACTTAGGGGTGAAATGCAGTACCGTAACCAGGATGAAGCAGGATGAGGCAGTCTCCTCGTCTGTTATTTTGTCAATTTTTATGCCACCGGGTTTCGAAGAAACGGGTGGCATATAGTGTTTGGACCGTCCGTCTGTCCGTCTGTCTGTCAGTCCGTCCGTCCGGGCACACATTAGGGTACTTATGTGGCTAGCCCCACAGGGTTATGGACTTGTTAAAGGATAGGGTTGGTTACAATTAGCCACCTAAAAAATCGTTTTATGTGGCTAAAAATCGTTTTATGTGGCTAATATTTAACATGTGATAAGCCACATAAGTACCCTAATGTAAGAACGTCCGTCCGTCCGTCCGTCCGGGCACACATTATGTGGCTAGCCCCACAGGGTTATGGACTTGGTAAAGGTTAGGGTTGGTTACTTAGCCACCTAAAAATTCCTTTTATGTGCAGGGCTGTACAAATTGATTTTTTAGCCACTTGTCCCGGACAAGTGACTTGACAAAAGTGACTTGCCCGGACTTGTCCCGGAAAATATAATTTTCAGGGCAAGTAATTTTGAAAAAGTGACTTGTCCTCGTATTTCTTATACGAAACTGTCCCAAAACAAAAACTATTATCATAGTTGTTAAATATAATACAATTGAGCACTTGGCACATATACATATTATATTAAATATCTATAATAATAAACATTATATAGTACATATTTATTCTTGTGGTCTTTTGTCACTGTGCCATCGCGGACATAACGTTGTGACAAGTGCATACTCAAAACACATTTATCGACAATAATAATTTCCTAAAATAATGAGAATCGTCTCGCGTTTTCGCGATCTCGCCTTTCGCTTTTGAAATATTCGGATTAGTTTTGCTCATGCATCATGTGCATGTGCGGCGTGTTTGTAAAACGCCAGATTGAATATGATAGAATTTCTCGTTTTCGTCTCCAAAGCTCGAAAACGCGAGGTTGTCACATGTCCCTAATAGGACACGTACACAGTGTTTTAGGAGACGATTCTCATGTGCTGCAAAAACATGTTTACGTTTTTATTAAGAAATAGAACGCATGTGGACAAACACTTCCGTTTTGGTTGGAAATACGTTTGTTCAAGTCATTATGCAGGCCCGTATCCTGGGGGTGTGGTGTGTCGGAGCGGTCGGAAGACGCCCCCCCCCCGCCCCGCCCAGCCTCGAGGTCAAATTTTTCAGAAAAAAAAAATCGGGTATGGAAGGTCATAGTTAGAAGCTCGGCTGTTGCGGAGAATGAAGGAAATTGCATTTCAGACCACCCACCTATATTTCAAATTTTCCGGGGGTGCATGCCGCCGGACCCGGACCCCCTATATACCTCAGGCCCCTTGGGCCTTCGAAACGACCCCCCCCCCTTCAAACAGGTCTGGCTACGGGCCTGTAATATGTGTGTGTAGAATGCATGCGTGTTGAAATTGAGTTTTGCGCATACGTTACATGTACGTACGTACGTAGAATGCAATTCGAACTAGCATGCTTTATATGCATGTACGTACGTAGAACCAAATCCAACACGCATGCTGTCTATACATGCATGGGCAAATCGTATTTCCAAAAGCGGAAGGCGAGATCGAGATCGCAAAAACGCGAGATTGTAACAAAAAAGAAATATGGCCGTACCCACCCATCCCCAATTAGCACATTTGCGACATATCATTTTCGGTCTAGCTGCACACCTGATGGTGTTTACAATCATCAGTCGCTAATCAAGTTTAACGTGCAAAGTGTGACTGACCTTTAGAATTCTGTGCCAACAAACATACCAAAACCACGCTATGTAGTCGCTCACGTGCATCGCATAGCCGATGAATTGATAATTACGCATTAGCTTGTGGAATTTCACATTTTTTTGATTTTTTTTTATAAAACCAAGATTTGGCAGCACATGAGAATCGTTTCCTAAGACGATTCTCAAATGTTGTCAAAATATGTTTTTGTAAAGAAATATCAATGTATTCGGGTTTTCTTTTCACATTTGTCCGATGTCTTAATAAAACAAGTTTTGGCAACATATGAGAATTGTCTCCTTAGACGATTCTAATATTTTGTAAAAAGAATTGTCACATTTGTTTGATTTCTTGGACCGTACAAACAATTGACAAATTCAGAAATCCACAACTTAATTTGTGTTTCTCGAGTCGGGTTTCATATGATGGCGAGGAAATACGATCGATTACACACCGTGAAAATCTTGTTGGAACGTAAATGTCAATTGTCACGTAGGCCATTTCAGTTTACCGCGCGTTACGTCAGCTGTTTATTCAATAAGTACGTATGGTCACTCGTTAGGAGCATTTCTTTCCTTCGTTTATAAGGTATGGTTGTGACCTAGGGCTTAGAACACCGACTTCCAATCTGGAGGTTGTGGGTTCAAACATCGCCTTGGGAATCAAACATACTTCATAGTATGTCCATCCCATTCAATTTCACTTTTTTTCGTTTATATGCCGCGTAGAAACGATAATTTAAATTAAGAACCGTAAATTCCATTTCCACCCCATACATATATTTATTTCTCTAAAGTTAGGTCGCTTGGCCTGTCGACGCAGTGAGACGAAAACGTTAACATACATAAAATAAATCAATAACCATCGATCGCCGCAGAATATTTTCGCTAATTCGCTAATTACTTTCAAATTCGATTAAATTAATATAATCAGGGTCGCTGTAGATTGCTATATCACTTTCTTGCGATACACAGGTACTGTGTAACACAGTAGCTGCGAATCGCCAGGACGCCCGCGGCGTTATCGATCGATAAAGTGGTCAGTTTTGGGATTAAGTTTATGACAGTCCGATTCCAAAAAATGGGCTTGTGGCGGGACGTTCTAACAGAAAATAGTGACTTGCCCGGGACTAAATTCCAGCATAGAGGCACTTGCCCGAGATTAAAACCGACTTGTCCCGGGCGTCGGGCGTGCCAATTTGTACAGCCCTGATGTGGCTAATATTTAACATGTGATAAGCCACATAAGTATAGTACTGTAAGAACGTCCGTCCGTCCGTCCGTCCGTCCGTCTGACTCCGTCCGTCACACTTTTCGGTTAACCAATTTGTCACAGTTTCTCAAATATGCTGCAGGTGGCATCCGCGTTCGACAGACGCATTTCATGTTTATGCTAAGAATTAAACAAATCCCCAGGGTGGTGGCGGGGAGAATGCTCCCTGTTCCCCATATCAAGCTGAAATATCTCCCATATCTCTGTATGTACAACATTGTACTGTATGTAAACACTTTTTCAAAAAGTGCAGATTCTGATGAGATCTGCACTTTTTGCAACCACAAATGTGAAATGAAAAAACAAATCACTTGGGTTGTTTTCTCTTAAATTGGGAAACATATTATGAACGTAGTTGAATAATTACCATAAAACAACGAAATAAAATGTATTCTTGTATCCCCGGTGCTTTATGATATAAATATTTATATTGTGTGTAAGACTTTCTAAAAATATCCTACCACGGACAGATCTAGATATCCAATTGGAGATATGATATATGCTGCAATATTCCATAGGAGTCACATCGTGTTATATTCCTGGCGTTATTGATACAGAAGTGACGTGATTTAGTGGTTTTCTGTTTGTAGATAGGCCTATGTCATCGTGGTGTTGTGCAAATATGTTATTCTAATGTTGATGGCAACCTATATTGTGTATAAGTCATTGTTCACATATTTGATTTTTTAGGAATTAAATGCGAGGGAGCGCTAGCGACCGCAGCATTTAGTTCCTTAAAAATCAAATATGTGAACAATAACATATTTTCAGTTGTGCCAAATTTTACGATGCATCTACCATGCGAGTATTCATTTTCCATTTCCTCGTGAACAATTAATGATTAAATCTGGTAATATGTAAGTTATTGGGATTAAATCTTGCAATATGTGAAATAAGTGGAGCGCGATACCGGCCAGTGATTGTCTTGGAAAGTAGGGTGGACTATTAGTGGTGTTCTGTTCGTAAGGATATAGGCCTGTGTCATCATGGTGTTGTGCAAATATTTTATTGTCATGCTGTCGGCAACCTATATTATGGCTGGTTTACACTCGTTGCAAGGGTCACTGGGTAATACATGTATCTTATTGCTATTCAGTGACCCAAACTGGTTTGGCCCTCAGACACAGCGTTGGTAGTCTGTATGTGATAGTTGAATCTGATTATACACCTACCTTATAAAGGTAACATGCTTATTCACAATCCTGTTACTTTTAGGGGAAGGGGCCAAGTGACTAGGGTGCACCAGGTCAGGTTATTCTAATTTCAGGGCTGAGTATATATTTTTTTCAGTATTTTACCCCCAATGCAGCATGGTTGAATGCGGGATCGAACCCATTGGCCCGGCCTTAAATGACCTTAGCTGTTGATAGGTCATTAAACACCAACAAACAAACAAACAAACAAACATCCTTACTGGAATCCCGATATCACAGGTTTGGCCGTCGTTCGCATTTTATTTTCAACTTTCTCCCATTATAAAAGTAACAAGATTAGTACTAATTCTATTACTTTTTACGGAGTGTGGCACAATGATTCTGGTGTGGTGAGGACCTTGCACCGGATCAGGTGATTAATCAAATAGTGAACAGTGAAGATCCTGATCAGACTGTGCAGATGCACAGGTTGATCTGGATCTACACTGGTCACAAATCCCATAAGCCCCATTCCTTCAGTCTCGGCCACGTATCATGTCCGCATGATGTTTGGTATGCACATATATTTCACAATGATAAGATCAATATTTGCCCCGAACACCATAAAATATTTATTGTCGACCTACATGTATGTATAGCACATATCATCTTTGTTCCTTGTGGCGAAATCTACATTTCGAATCAGTATTTGTGACGACCCCGATGTTAATCTTGTCATTTTGGTTTAAAGGTGCTCACATGTTTTTATGCCCCCTGTCTTGGTAGAGTAGGAGGTATTTATATATAGTCAGGGATTCCGCTGGGGAAAATAAAAAAATCGCCTCTTCAAAAAAACAAAAACAATTGGCGATAAAAAATTACAATTTTTTGAAGAAAAAAAAATAATATATATTTGGATTTTTTTTCGAAAATTGTAATTTTTTATCATCGCCAATTGTTTATTTTTATCGCCAATTGCGGAATCCCTGATAGTGTTTGGACTAAGTGTCCGTTTGCCTGTAGATCCGAATAAGGAGCCAGTGTTTATCCAATCTGCCACCGCCGGGAGGCATTCATTTTCCGACCTTATATCCAGTCATCACAAAATGATTTTCAGACTACTCTATTTATGAAAAGGGGGGTGGGGTCTTTTGGTTTTAAAATTGCTTTCAAAAAGTGCAGATCCTGATGAGACGGCTCGTCACGAGCCGGCTCATCTGGATCTACACTGTTTAACGAATGCCACCACTATTGAGATCTGTGGTTTTTGTCTCGCCCGCGAAAGCGGAAAGCGAGACATAGGTCTTGGCTATTCCAGCCAATCAGACCTGCCAGCTTTCATGTACAATGTATCTTATATGGATGGATTATGGCCTATGGGGTAAGAACACCTGACTTCCAATCCGATGGTTGTGGGTTTAAAACCAGCCTTAGGCATCAAAAAATACTTTCATAGTATTGCCATCCCACTGGTCTGTCAGATGAGACTTTAAACTGTTGTCCCGTCTCTATATGACCTTGGCTGTTGGTGGTACGTTAAACCCGTTTATTCACCTTATCCAGAATGATAAAGTAACCAATATCCAACATGGGGTTACTGATAAAGATAGATTTATGATGCGAATGGGTTTGATATTAAAATAATTTCAAGAACCTTTAAGCCTTCGGTAAATCATTCTGCACTTGGTCCTGATATTGCGCTTTGGAATTCGGCACGAGACATTCATGACAGCCTGGCTTATCTAACATGTCCGGAAGTAATGTTTTACTAACATGTGACTGTGACGGGATAAATGGGGCTTTTGGGATTTGGGATTTATATTCAGTTCCTGATAAAATAGCTCACCTCCGTCGCCTTATTACGATCTACAATGTATATTGTTTGTGATGTTGCATGACAGGTGTTTCATTGATGGAATAGCAAACAGTGTAGATACTGATCAGACCAGATACTGATACTGATGAGACCGTGTGGATGCACAGTCTGATCTGGATCTACACTGGTTCAGGTTGCAAAACCCTTAAGCCCTATTTCTATTGTCACTGCGACGTATATGACTGTTGTCCAAGTCATATGTTTTGTGGAGCGACCATAAATTTACTTATTTATAAGGGCGGGTGGGTGGCAAGTGGGAGCATGTGATGGGTATTTTAACGATTAGGATTCATCCTGGTTTGGCCCTCAGGTACGTCTTTGGCATGCTTGTATGTGAGGGTTTAATCTGGTTATGCCCCTCGTATGAGTAATACAATTATTTCTAATCCTATTACTTTTAGGGGAATCTCTACAGTGCAATCTCTACAACAGCCACCCACACATGGGAGCACACACCACTGGTTGTTGTCGAGAGGTGGCTGTTGTAGGGAGGTTAAATATAGAGGCAATTGTCCACTTGGGGATATAAACTATTGGCTGTTACAGAGAGGTGGCTGTTGTAGAGAGGTGGGTGTTGTAGGGAGGTTAAATATGGAGGCAATTGTCCACTTGGGGATATAAACTATTTGCTGTTACAGAGAGGTGGCTGGTGTAGAGAGGTGGCTGTTGTAGGGAGGTTAAATATAGAGGCAATTGTCCATTTGGGATATAACATATTGGCTGTTATAGAGAGGTGACTGTTGTAGGGAGGTTAAATATAGAGGCAATTGTCCACTTGGGGATATAAACTATTGGCTGTTACAGAGAGGTGGCTGGTGTAGAGAGGTGGCTGTTGTATGAGGTTAAATATAGAGGCAATTGTCCACTTGGGGATATAAACTATTGGCTGTTACAGAGAGGTGGCTGTTGTAGAGAGGTGGCTGTTGTAGGGAGGTTAAATATAGAGGCAATTGTCCACTTGGGGATATAAACTATTGGCTGTTGCAGAGAGGTGGCTGTTGTAGAGAGGTGGCTGTTGTAGGGAGGTTAAATATAGAGGCAATTGTCCATTTGGGATATAACATATCGGCTGTTATAGAGAGGTGGCTGTTGTAGGGAGGTTAAATATAGAGGCAATTGTCCATTTGGGATATAAAATATTGGCTGGTGTAAAGAGGTGGCTGTTGTAGGGAGGTTAAATATAGAGGCAATTGTCCATTTGGGATATAACATATCGGCTGTTATAGAGAGGTGGCTGTTGTAGGGAGGTTAAATATAGAGGCAATTGTCCATTTGGGATATAAAATATTGGCTGTTGCAGAGAGGTGGCTGTTGTAGAGAGGTAGAGAGGTGGCTGTTGTAGAGAGGTGGCAGTTGTAGGGAGGTCAAATATAGAGGCCATATTGTCTACTTGGGATATCAAATATTGGGGTTTGCAGGGATTCCGCCGGGGAAAATAAAAAAATCGCCACTTCAAAAAATAAAAAATAATTATTTTTTTTTGATGTGGCGATTTTTTTCGTGTAATTTTTTATCGCCAATTGTTTATTTTTATCGCCAATTGCGATCTCCAGCGGAATCCCTGGTTTGTTGTAGAGGAGACCGTTCAGGGAGGTTCGACTGTATTATACTTAGTAACATATCGTAGTATACGCATATGGAAACTTACATGTACATGTATATAGTAACATATAATGTAAACCTTTATTGCCAATATATTCCGCCGGCATGTGCATTTGTTTACATATCGTTCTGATACATTAGTTTGTGATAGGAGATCCGTCTCAGTTGCAAGTTTTATGGGAAATTGGATGGTGTATAAATTGCAGGCAAATATATACCGTAGGTATTTTTAACCCATTACAGACGGGATACACTTTTAGTAGTATGAACCTTTTGAGAGAAAAATATCCCTATTTTCTTTATATCCTTTCGAAAGTATATGTTGTTACCACTCATTTGAACCGTCTCAACGAGACGGTTCAAATGAGTGGTAACAACATATACCTTTATCGATGAATGAACAAAATAATGAGATTTTTTCAACAAAAATCATAGTATCCTTAGGCTGAAATGGGTTATATACATTGTATGACGTTTTCTTTTATTGATACCAATTTGTCTAGCAGCATATTATCCCGAAATTTACAGGCAAAGACAAGGTATTTTATATTACATATTCCTTTTATGTTGACAGGCTTAAACACCATTAAATCAAATCAATCTTTTATCAATGACAATTTTAAATTGCTATATTTGTCTACTCATTTATTTCTCACAATTGTTTATCAAATTGTTATCTGAATGAAAATATATAGAGAATAGTAGGTTAGTGCCGTGAATCGGAAAAAATATCTGGCAAGGCATAACTAGGAGACGGGATTCTTTATGGTATATTGTGTATCATACGCAGCCCTGCAGGGGACATGGATTTTTATGCCCCACCACGATAGTGGAGGGGGCATTTAGTGTTACCCTTGTCCGTCCCGTCCGTCCGTCCGTCACGAAACTTTAACGCTCGGGTAAATTTGGCCTCATTCATTATCAAAGCGATATGTGGGGCATCCGTGTTCTATGAACACATTTTCTAGTTTTTATTAATATGTTCCTACGAATTAACAATTCGTTCCCACGATATATCAATTCGTTCCCACAAATTAACAATTTGTTCCCGTATGAACAAATTGTTATTTCGTGGGAACGAATTGTTAAATTGAGGGCACAAATTGTTATTTCGTGGCAACAAATTTATGAAAAAAAATAATTCTACATCCCTGTGGGGCTCCATAGTATCATAAAATCTCATTATTTTGTTCATTCATCGATAACATTTGATTGGTCCGTAGCAAGTCTCTGTCCAAAATTTATATCCCAGTAGACTCCCATGCCGAACTTCTTTCCGTAACCGTCAGGCGCAGTTAAAATAATTATTATGAAAACGGAAAATAAATACATTTTCTTGATGAATTTATTTCAAATGCTGGAATTATAAGGAATTAATGGCCTTTTTGTGGACTTTATCGGGGATATAAACTTGGAAAAGTCGCGGGAATACTGGACGAGGCCTTCCGGCCTTCGTCCAGTATTCCCGCGACTTTTCCAAGTTTATACCCTGATAAATTCTACAAAAAGGCCATTCATTCCTATAATATATGGTGTACTGCATTGCAAATATACTTTTATTTGTATGCAAATATTGAATTATTTTCCGTTGTATTTTTCCTATTTCACAACCAAAGTATATGTTAAGACCACTCATTTGAACCATCTCGACGAGACAGTTCAAATGGTGGTCACCACACATGTACACATTTGCTTCTGATCAGAATTAAAGAAATTATTTAATTGTTTCTGTTTGGAAAAACAAATTGTATTCTCAGAATGTAATATATGTTCATAATATATAAAGTTGTGGGCTAAATTCTTCGACATTTTTAATGGCCAATTTATAGAACTTAAATTTAAATTTAAATCCATACAACCAACCATGAGTTTTCTGTATTCAATATACTGAAGTTCAAAATTAATTTCTTTACAAATTAACATGTAACATTATCTGATGGCAGATAAAATTTTAGGCGACTTTTATGACTCCAGGCAATGCCTGTCATCTGATATGAATTGTACTATTATATAGATTGGTATCCGCTTTACCTTGTTATTTAATTAATTGGTTAAGGTCTCATTAACGTATTATATTTGGAACGTAATTTAAGACATATGAAAATACCAAACACCCACTTAATCCTTGTTGAGAGCGAGACACACCCAACATTGAGCCATTATTTATTAACCTATTCTTTGGAATACACCTTCACGGGTATGAAAATTATGAAATATTCATTTTTATTTTTGTTATTTCTCAATGAAAGTATACGTTGTGACCACTCATTTGAACCATCTCGACGAGACGGTTCAAATGGTGGTCGCAACATATACTTCTGAGCGCATAGAAGGAAAATATTTAGGATTTTCCGCAAACATAAGGGCGTAGTATCCTCATTATGAATTGGGTTAAAGTTCCATCTATCTACATACATTTACAAGTGCATTAAAATAGTAACAGACACTCAACAGCCAATTTCAATCTGAGCGTTCCGATGACATCACAAAAAAAACTTACACCGTCAGACATCTACAATTCTTGGTACATAATGGATTGGTAAAGGGTTATATTTTGAAGTGATCGAACGAAAAATATGGAAAAATGTCCATTTTATAAAATAAATGAAATATGGTACTTCTTCTTGGAAGAGTGGGTGACAAGTGGGAGCATGTGATGGGTAATTTAACGATCAGGATTCATCCTTACCGGAATTCCGACCGGACACCTGGTTTGACCCTCATGTACTTCTTTGGCATTCTTGTATGTGCGAGTTGAATCTGGTTATACCCCATATGAGTAATATGATTAATCGTAATCCTATTACTTTTAGAGGAAGGGGCCAAGTGACTTTGGTGTGGTATGGACCTGGCACCAGGTCAGGTTAACTTATTGTAATTTCAGAGCTGAATAAAACAAAAAAAATTATGTAAATATTCCGTTCTGGTTTTGGGATTTTCTCCCCAATTCAACAGGTTGAATACAGGATTGAACCCATTGGCCCGGCCTTACATGACCTTAGCCGTTGATAGGAAGTGAAACACCAACAAACAAACAAACTTCTTGGATGACCAAGTATAGGTTCATTATAAATCAAGTAGCCTCACCTCCAATCCTTCTCCATTAACCCTTAGACTGCTACACACAACAATTGTCATCTGCTGTTGCTTTTATATCTTGCCTTATTTCTCAATAAAAACATGGTTTGACAACACTTCAGAATCATTTCCACTGGAAATGATTCTGAAGTGCTGTCAAAGCATGTTGTACATTATTCTAAAGTGGTGACAAAGCATGTTTTTGTTGATAAAAATGGAAAATAGAAAATAAACAGCAGACGACAAAATAAATAAGATAGCGGTGTAAGGGTTAATACAATGTGCAGTAGGTGTAACATCATATGGTATGTTTTTGACACTCGTGGCGGAATACATTTGTATACACATTTTGTATTTGTATAGAACATGTTCCCAGTCGTTAAATAAATAGTCCAGCCTGTAAATGGTTAGTCCACATTAGCGTGATTAGTACATTAGTTTGGAGGGTCTGCGAGCCAATTCCTACCCTTCAATATAAGACAACAAACTATGGTTAGTCAACATTTATAGCGGGATTAGTAATACAGGTCAACCATGGACATGAGTCGGAAATTTATGACAATTAAATCATGTGCAGTGTTTTAAAGTCATTCTTTTTATTAAATTTTCGACCACTTTAAAACAGTGTGTGTTAAATGTGCTTCCCTTCGGAGTTTATTGGAAATTACTAAATTATATGGGTATATATATGGCAAACCGATACACTGTTTGTTTGGTTGATTGGTTGGTTGGTTGGTTGGTTGGTTGGTTGCGGCTTTACTTTGCAGGAAGGTAAATTGTGACTGACAGGAGAAATGGGCCTTATGGATTTTGCGACCAGTGTAGATCCAGATCAGCCTATGCATCCGGACAGTCTGATCAGGCTCTACACCGTCATTTGCCATTCCATCAATGAAACATGGATCATGCTTCTAGCCGGCAATACAGATCATTATCATGCTACATGAACGTGTTATTTGATTCACAAGTAAGGGTACCCAGCGCTCCAGATAAGGTGCGTCTTGGCGTATTTTACGCAATTATTTCAGCTAAATACGCATTGATTATCAAGAGAGAGTACAAAATACGCACAGCAATGTGAAAATACGCATTGATTTTCAAATTGAGTAGTGAAAATACTGTCATAAAGTTGAAACTTCACTTAGTTGAGCTGCAAAAAGCAAACAGTTTTGCAGCTGTATGCAGGAGTATGTCCTGATCAATCCCTCGACGCAGCCCGATGCAGATAACAAGTCGGTTGGTTGGTTGGTTGGTTGGTTGATCGGTCGGTCGTCAAAAACTTAATAAGCCCCATTTTCCCATGACGGTTGTCACATGGTCATTACGTTGGATCAATACTAGTCTGGGAATGGATTATCCCACATGTTTACATGACAAAGTGAAATATTTCTACAGATTATATGTTGGCCGACTATGAGGAATGGATCATGTGTAAAACTGGACTTATAAAGGGGTCTTCACAGTTACTCAATATTTCAACTTGAGCGTTTGGAAAATTATAATCATCCGGTTGTATGGTTTTCTACTTTCTACTGCTAAGGTGCTGTATGGACCTGGCACCAGGTCATAGAGAATAGTAGGTTAGTGCCGTGAATGGGAAAAAATATCCGTCAAGGCTCAAGAATTTCTTTATTTCTCATCAGAAGTATATGTTGTGACCACTCATTTGAACCGTCCCGCCGAGACGGTTCAAATGAGTGGTCACAACATATACTTTGGTTCAGAAATAAGGCAAATAGATAGAGAATAGTAGGTTAGTGCCATGAATGGGAAAAAATATCTGGCAAGGCATAGGAAACGTGATGGGCGAGGCTCTGCCGAACTAACCTACTATTCTATTTATCCCGTCATCTCCTACAAATAGCTTTAAAATGCCAAAATAATAAATCCAGCCATACCCTCAAAATCGGAAAATCGACTATGACAACCGCACATATTCATACGCAGTGATTAGGTCGTATTGACAGGATATCAAAAATGTTTCATGGCACCATGTTTCACGGCACATATACGCACTGTGTTGATGGGATAATTAAAGGTTATTTATCATGATCTCATTGATAGGCAAGACGGGATATAGCGGTTAGTCCATGTACGTACGTTTTTTCTTTTATTATCAAGGGGATTAACTTGGTGATAACGATGTACATATTCGGTTCTGATTTTGGAATCCCCCCATCCCAATGCACAAGGTGTATGATCACGTGGTACTAACAACAACAACAACAAGTACTGAAACTTCCAGAATCCGTACGATTCAAAGTACGTATTCTGTTATATTGTCCTTATTACGTAACGGATTTTGATGAAATATGGCGCATCAAATGCGTCTTGTTAAGCTGCATTTGGTGGTCTCTGTACTTTGGCCCAAACTTCTGTCGTTTTTGCAAAGAATCTTTGCAAAAACGACATAAGTCTATGCCAACTCCCTGGACGACCAAATGCAGCTCATTCCATCAAAATCCGTTTCATATTAAGGAAAATATCAAATAATACTTACTTTGGAGTGGGCAAGATTTCAACACTTTCAGCCACTGTTGTTGTTGTTATAACCACGTGATCATGCACCTTGATGCAGCAGGTTAAATGAAGGATCTTGCTGTGAATGGGAAAAAATATCCGGCAAGGCTGAAGAATTTCTTTATTTCTCATCAGAAGTATATGTTGTGACCACTCATGCCGAGACGGTTCAAATGAGTGGTCACAACATATACTTTGGTTCAGAAATAAGGAAAATAGATAGAGAATAGTAGGTTGGCCCGGCCTTTAAATGACGTTGGCTGTTGCTATGTTGTTAAACACCAATAAATTAAATCTAATTTCTGAGTGGTAACAACATATGCTTTTAAAGGTACATGCCCACTCAGTAGGCACAAAATGTTCTTTATATCAGAGACATCATCTGAGACATTTTACGTAGGTTCTTGATGATGTGTAGATGTGCGAGTTGAATTTGGATCTTTACTTCAACACCGGGTCATGGATTACCGTATCTTCCCCTTTTGGATCTATAATTTTACCTAATTTATCAGCGCTCCAGATAAGCTTTGTGTCTAAATTAAGTGTATTATACACCCCCCCCCCCCTGATTTCAAAATCATTGCGTACCGGTATTTTACATTTACAAATGGATTATTGATTTTCTTCATTACTAAATATGGAACAAATGATAAAAATTATATCAAATTTAAACATTCACTTATTCGAGCTTCACAAAGCACACACTGTTTGCTTTTTGCAGCTCAACTAAGTGAATTTTCAACTTTATGACAGTATTTTCACTACTCAATTTGAAAATCACTGCGTATTTTCACATTGCTGTGCGTATTTTGTACTTCTACTTTTGATAATCGATGCATATTCAGCTAAAATAATTGCATAAAAATTGGTATCATAGTCGTATGTGGGGCATCTGTGTTCTATGAACACATTTTCTAGTTTCTAGTTATCAAATATTGGAAGTTGTCTGGGATAGAAGCTGGTTTCAATTATCTGCTGGTGTTACAAAATTTGCTACATTTGAGAAAAGGGACCTTAACCCTTTCCCTGTTTTGCGATATATCGACTCTTCCAAATAAAAAACATCTGAATAAGAGAATCAAATGCTGGGTCAAATGATGGTTAAATTATCTGATAGAGTAGAAAACATTGTGGGAAAAGGAGAAATTGCTTGTTACAAGCAATTTCTCCTTTTCCCACAATGTTTTCAAAAGACATCTTCTGCAGAGGCGTCAAAAGTCGTCTCTATCAGGGAAAGGGTTAACCCTTAGAACGCTACACACAACAATTGTCGTCTGCTGTTGCTTTTATATCTTGCTTTATTTCTCAATAAAAACATGGTTTGACATCACTTCAGAATCATTTCCAATGGAAATGATTCTAAAGTGCTGTCAAAGCATGTTGTAAATTATTCCAAAGTGCTATGAAAGTATGTTTTTGATGATAAAAATGATGATAAAAATGGAAAATAGAAAATAAACAGCAGACGACAAAAGATTAAGATAGCGGTGTAAGGGTTGACAGTGTAATTCTGTTTGTCTTTTCTTGCACGGTTAAACTGTCGGATTTCAGTAAGGCAACTTCAGTGACTGAAACCTGGCGAACAGCGTAGGCCCTGATCAGCCCTGGGGCTACACTGGTCGCAAAAGTTGTAAGGTCCGTTTTCTCAGCCAACATTCAATATGTTCTTGTAAATAGCACCAGCTGGGAAAATTGGAAGCAAAAACAGAATTGCCACAATTTGGAACAAGAACTGGCATCTTTAAACGAAGCTAATCCCGTCACTAGCAGCCTTAATAAAAAAATCATCAGTGACCTTGACCTTGGGTGGTCGGACGTGGGTCGTATGCAAAGCAAAGCAGCATCCCTGGACACACATAGTGGCCAAAATATTATCAAAATCGATGAAGCGGTTCATGAAAAAAGAAAAAAAAAATTTAACATTTTTGCCTTACAAACAAGGTGAACATAAGTGACCTTGACTTTGGGCGCTCGGACGTGGGTCGTATGCAAAGCCAAGCACAATCGCTAGGCACACATTGTGGCCAAATATTATCAACATCGGCGAAGTAGTTCAGTTATTGGAAAGTTATTGAAAAATGGAAGGTGTTGCTAACGTACGTATTTTATCCAATTAAAATATTGAAATACCCAATTGCTTCAGATATGATGGAGTGAAAATACTGTAATACATGTAGAGTATTTTCACTCCATCATATATGAAGCAATTGGGTATTTCAATATTTTAATTGGATAAAATTAAAATCACACTACTGTTCACACATCAACAGACAGCCATTATTGAATAGTTTGCTTCGACATGAAAACATGTCTTGATATTTCATTAGAATTGTCTCCTTGGGGACAATTCTAATGAAATACCAAGATGTGTTTTCATGGAAAATAAGAAAAATATTGAAATACCCAATTGCTTCATGTATGATGGAGTGAAAATACTCTATTACTAATTCCTTATCTGGAGCCCTGTACATGCGTATGTACATGTATGCAGTTAGTAACAGCTTTCGTTTCTGAATAACTTGTGATCCACTTCACAGATTTTAATAATATTTGGCCTCGATGTGTGTCTAACGATGGTGCTTTGTTTCGCATACAACCCACGTCTCCTGGCTTCAAATGACCTCCGCTGTTGATAGGCTGTTATGTTAAATACCAATAACACCCCACATCTGTACGGCCATGGAGAAGATCACTCAGGATCAGGGCTCCAGATAAGCTGCGTATTTGCTTAAATACCCAATTAAAATTGCCAAAAACCCAATTGAAATCAGAAGTAGCGAGTATCAAAAAGCAATTGAAATATTTTGGTATCAAGCTTTTCCATATTTTCCATGAAAACACATCGTGATATTTCATTAGAATTGTCTCCAAGGATACAATTCTAATGAAATGCCAAGACATATGTTTTCATTTCGAAGCAAACTATTCAATAATTGCGGTCTGTTGATGTGTAAACAGTAGTGTGATTTTATTTTACCCAATTAAAATTTTGAAATACCAAATTGCTTCAGAAATGATTGAGTGACAATACTCAATTATTAATTCCTTATCTGGAGCACAGTAGCCTATTTCATCAACATTGCAAAGTATACTTTACTAGCAAAGTATACTTTGAGGGAGAAATCATTTATTTTTCCTGAAATACATTATTTCATATAGAACTAACAAATGCATATATTTCATGATTAAAAGTATGCAGAATTATTATACTGAATTTATTACATTATCACAGCCATTAAATGGCTGTGATAATGTAATAAATTCAGTATAATAAAAATTAATACATTTTTCAAAAAATTGAAAATTTCTCCCTCAAAGTATACTTTGCTACTAAAGTATACTTTGCAATGTTGATGAAATTGGCTACTGGTCCTGATTGATCAAGTGTTCATAGGTTGAAATAGGCTACAGGAACGTATATCGAGATATACCCATTAACATCAAAAGGAAGCTACTGATCCTGATTGATCAAGTGTTCATAGGTCCCATTAACATCAAAAGGAAGCTACTGATCCTGATTGATCAAGTGTTCTATGGTCCCATTAACATCAAAAGGAAGCTACTGATCCTGATTGATCAAGTGTTCATAGGTCCCATTAACATCAAAAGGAAGCTACTGATCCTGATTGATCAAGTGTTCATAGGTCCCATTAACATCAAAAGGAAGCTACTGATCCTGATTGATCAAGTGTTCATAGGTCCCATTAACATCAAAAGGAAGCTACTGGTCCTGATTGATCAAGTGTTCATAGGTCCCATTAACATCAAAAGGAAGCTACTGGTCCTGATTGATCAAGTGTTCATAGGTCCCATTAACATCAAAAGGAAGCTACTGGTCCTGATTGATCAAGTGTTCATAGGTCCCATTAACATCAAAAGGAAGCTACTGATCCTGATTGATCAAGTGTTCATAGGTCCCATTAACATCAAAAGGAAGCTACTGGTCCTGATTGATCAAGTGTTCATAGGTCCCATTAACATCAAAAGGAAGCCACATATCAAATATTAAGTATCCAGCTATCACAGTTTAAACGTTCTACTTATTACCAGGCAAAATTTCCGGAATTCTAAGTCCAAAAGGGGGAGATAATCCTTGACCCGGGGGTCAAATTCAAAAATCGAAATTCAATCTGTATACCATAATGGGCTAAAATTTGGATGGAAACCTAATATCAATGACGTTGTAATTTTATCGTTTCAGATCGGCGCATAAATGGTCACCCAGACAAATGAGGGAATGTCTGCATGTGCAGACTTTAAACAGAATGCCTGGAAACGCGACCTCTGTATCAACTGCCAACGTCCGAAGGTCGAACACGGTGAATCGAATACTGAAAATGTCGAAAAGCTGGACATACACCAAGTTCCGGATAAAACTACCAGTCGGACCGAATCCCCAAAGCCTGCAAAACGGAATTCGCTAATGACTAAATCGATCACAGTGTTGCATGATGGGCAAAGTGAGGATGACGAGGAGAAGTGGAACGCAATGTGTCTGCCGGATACAGATCAGATGAATCTCGATGCTGAGCGAATTCCCGAGATGAGAATGTTGTACGCGGAAAGAGTTTACGAGGAAATTGGCGAAGGGTCTTGTGCTCAAAGTGATACTAAAAACGATGGATTAAAACCAGATATAGTTGATTCACCTAAAACTGGAATAAGTGATAAATCAAATAAGCAAAACAGTAATCTAAACATAGGTAATATAAGTAAATCAAAAAGCACGGCTGAAAATGGTTCGCCAAGGGCGAAAAGGTCAACAGTTGATAGAGGTCAAAGGTCAAGGTCGTCGTCAAGAGACGAATCACCCGCCCCGGCACCAAAACCGAAACTCAGTGAAAAACCATTGACACAAATTTCCAACAAAACTGTGATAAACGCATCGAATGCTAACATACCAATTACTTCTGCGATCACTCGTAAATTGACCGCGGAGTTGTCGAAAGACAATAAATTAGCTAATAGTGATAAGATTGATACCAGTTCATCTAGTGCAATAAATCGGAAAATGAAGAAGTCTCTATCAAAGGTTAGTTTTACTGATTCTGACCCTGTTGTTATTGGTAACGACGGTGGTTATGATAATCTATTTTTAGATCAAGATGAGTGTGTTGATGAAACTGATGATGAGGTGAAAGAAATTCTAAAGTTTTCTGAGAATGAAAAAGAATGGGCATTAATGGCACTGAAAAACACGATTATAAATTCGGAAATTGGACCGTCAAATGTTGGAGATATAAAAAAGCTAAGAAACTCACAGAGTAAGGAATTTGAAGACGTGGAATTAGAATATCTGTGGAAGCCCGACCGTTTTTCCCAAGTTCGAGACTGTCCGGCTTTTCCGAGGCCTCAAGTTTATGGAACATTTCCGCTGCGTGCAAAGCCAGGTAAATCTGGAATCGATTCGTACTTTGACGGAAGCCATTTATCAAGCTTTAGCGAATCAATAGAAAGTACTATTCTCGAACCAATTGAAGAACTAAATGAAAAATATGAAGCGTTTATTCGACTAGGTAACAAGGAGTTGAATACTAAGAACACAAAATCTGAAAAAGAATCTAAAAACGCCAGTCAGCATGAACAAAATTGTAGCGAAGATTCTGATCCGAATTACGACGATCCTTGGGAGGGAAAATTCGGGTTTGATGACGATTCAGAAATGAATTTATTGGATGAAATACGAGGTGAGATTGATTTAGATTCGTCCTCTGCCGGTATGGCTCTTGTAGACATGTTAAATGATGTGTTGGCTAAATACAGCACCGGAACCCCTAGTGAAACTGACTCGGTTCTAAACTTTGACATTCTCGAAGACGAAAAGATTGTTGATGCGGAAAACAGATCGGATAAGAAAGATCGGAAAGAAAAAAAGACTGAATTGGAAGCGAAAATGGTAACACTCGCGGCTAGTTTGCGTAAGAAACAGGCCAAGGGTAAAGCACCTCGCCCACCTAGCTGCCCGCCGGAACCTCCAATGCAGAGTCCATCAATTTCGCCCGCGAAAACTGCCGAAATGCGAAAAGCGCAGAGTAAGGAACCGATGTTCAAAATGGTGCCACTTGGTAAAGCGATTGGAAGTTCAGCTAAACTTCAAGCAGCACAGACTGACTGCTCGAAAAGCTTGGAACAGAATTCAGACGTAGAGACCATGGAGGGGTATAAGATAAAACTGGAAAAGAAAGAGCAGAAGAAAGCGGGAGGAATATCATCATTCTTCAGTCGATTTCTCCGAAGAGGTCGGGAATCTGAATCAGACTTAACAGTGAGCTCCGAAACTTTAGTGTCTAATTTTGGCTCTCAATCCGAGCTTCAGAGCGATTCAGATAGCATGTCAGACAAGGGAAGTTACTCTGATCGAAAAGGAGACAAGGGAGATAATCCAAGCAAAAAAACTTCAAAGTCATCTCCACAAATGAAACTGAAAGTTCTCCCAACAAAACCTTTATCGCCCAAGATGGAAAGGAAACACTCACAAAATGGGTCAACAAAAGATGATGAAAGTAAAAGTAGCCCAAAGCCATCAAGGTCCAAAAGAAATAAAGGTAGCCCTGAAAAGTCAAATGAAAACAAAGAAATTCAGGACCTGAAACCAGATTCCATCAAATCTGGTCGAAAAAATTCCAAATCAAAAGACGATTTAGTGCAATCGAAGAGTGACAAGTCCGAGACGTCATCACCCACTAAGTCTGTTGATAAAGTAGAACCAAAACTCCGACCACACAGTCCAAGTCCAAAATCAAAAGAGGCTCCTCCGTTGCCCCTTGCCGGACCGCGAGACCTCTCTGATGGCTCAGCTGCACCCCCGAAACCCCGGGCCCGAGGTAGCAGCGATGGCGGTGCAAGATCACGCCCACGTACCAGAGATTTCACAGACAAGCAGCGTGAAATCCTCACCTGTCCACCTCCAAAACCGCCTGTAGCCGCAAAACCTAAAAATCCGGTGACTCAAACAAAGTCTGTTGACTCTACCGATGGCTCTCATTCGTCACCGACACGAGAACGACTCGCAAGTTCCAGTAGTCTTGATGAAGAGCAACCAGCCGCGAGAGGATCCCGCAATTCACAGAAGAGAATCGATCCGAAATTGCTCCGACAAAGGGCCAAAAGCCCGAAACGTTTCATTGCTCCAACACCACCTTGTCGAACCTCAGTACCAAACTTGTTATCAGATTCATCCTCAACTTCGTCTCTGACGTCAACCGCTTCCGAAGTGAGTGTTGGAATCTCTCAAAGCGTGAAAATGGAGCCTAAGGGTTTGGCGTTCGCGAAGGAATTAGAAATCAAACTTAGTAAAGATCGCGACCATAATCCTCCAACGGAAAATCGTAAAATGTCGGCTGCTCCACCGCCCCCGCCGTCTCCTACCGCTAAAGTGGACATGACGGAGAAAGCTAAAACACTTCCGAATGCGAAAAGTTCCAAATCGAGCAAAGAAACACTTAAAACTGCCACAAGTGATTCAAAACTTTCACAGAAAGACGTTCCAAAGTCCAGTTCGAAGGAGGACAATAAACTAAGCCCTCCGTCGCAGGACGAGATAAAACAAACATCCCCAACAACTGAGATTGAAAATCAAGACATTACCATAAGACCAATTGAAAAAATTGAACTTCCAAGGTCAGCAGGGAATAGTAGGAAAAGTTTTCTTGGGAAACTGAATAGGAAAAACCGACCGCCACCCCCGCCGTCAGTAAAGAGGACGAAATCGATTTCCGAAGCATCGAGGGATGGGGAACAACTTCATCTTAAGAAGATCGACCTAAAGGACATCTCTGGACCTGTGGTTAGTGAGAATTTTGTCCACGTTTTCTCTTGTAGGTTTTTCCTGCATTGATACGTGTCCAATTACATGTAGACAGACTTATTTTTCATTACTTGTTAGAGCTCCAGATAAGGCGTGTATTGGCGTATTTTACGCACTTATTTTAGCAGAATATGCACTGATTATCAAAAGTTGGAGTACAAAATACTCACACCAATGTGAAAATATGCATTGATTTTCAAATTGAGTAGTGACAATACTGTAATAAAGTTGAAATTTACGTAGTTGAGCTGCAAACTGTTTGCTTTTTGCAGCTCAAATAAGTGAATTTTTAAATGTGTTTTTAGCTCATGGTCATGGTCCTTAGGTAGGGGGATTACAAAATTGTTAAAATGTTACGGAGTGAAGATGTCTATGGGGATTTAACATGGGGAAATTTTTTTAGAATTTCAGAAATACTGGACCGATTTTTAAAATTTAACTTTTGTTTTCTTAGTTAGATCATTTCCAAGCTATCTAGCTAGATTTTGGAGTCAATTTCCAAAAAAAATATTTTTTTGACTCCTCCCACAACTCCTCTACCTTTTTCCCCCATGTTAAATTCCCATATACAAATCAATTTTTCGTAATAAAACCAATATTTGACCAAATTTCACGAAATAAAAAGAAGGCTCATTCTTAAATTTTCCTTTAATTTAATATTATCAAAAACAATATTGTTTTTGAATTGTTTATATGGCCGTAAAATTTGGGCAGCTTTCGTGAAACAGACAGTAGTTGCGTTGGAGATATGTGTGGCTGGGGCTGGAGAAATAGGGCTTATGCATTATACGACCAGTGTAGCCTCAGATCGGCATGTGCTCTGATTGGGGCCTGCACTGTTCGCCATTGCTTAGCCAATGAAGCATCCGCACTAAACTTTGTACGACTAAAATGTTTGTAAGTGCAAATTTAGGATTGTCTGGAAATTTAAATTGATGGATTTACATGTACATTTATTGAACATAGGATGCATAGGCTCAATAAATGTAAATCCAATAATTGTTTACAAGAAAACATTGTCACGGCCACATTTGAGACACGCCATGTGATTTTGTACCGTCGGACATCTGCGTAATTTCACGAAATATGTTTACAAAATTTACAATAGTTTCCGTAAATAACGTAAAAAGTTGACGAAATTTTCAGAGTACATGCGGAATATGCGTGTCTCATTTGTCAACAATGCACATACAGACCAGACTTTACAGGATCTATGCTATTCGTTATTTGCATGTCATCCTGAATTAAAACACATTTCCTTCTCAATCAATCAATCAGCAAATCAATCAATTAACCAATCACAATATCAACCAGTCAATCAGTTTGTCAATGAATCAATCAACCAATCACTAAATGAACCATTATATTTCACAATATATCAATTTGCCAATTTATCAATCAATTTTCCAATCAATCAATCAGTCAGGGCTCCAGATAAGGAATTATTAATTGAGTATTGCGTATATTTCACTCCATCGTTTCTGAAGCAATTGGGTATTTCAATATTTTAATTGGGTAAAATAAACTCACACTACTGTTTACACATCAACAGACAGCAATTATTGAATAGTTTGCTTCAAAATGAAAACATGTCTTGGCATTTCATTAGAATTGTCTCCTTGGAGACAATTCTAATGAAATACCAAGATGTGTTTTCATGGAAAATAAGAAACATATGCTATATTGTAATCACACTACTATTTACACATCACACTATTATTTACACATCAACAGACAGCAATTGATTGTTGAATACATGTAGTTTGCTTCGAAATGAAAACATGTCTTGGCATTTCATTAGAATTGTCTCCTTGGAGACCATTCTAATGAAACACCAAGATGTGTTTTCATGGAAAATAAAAGAAAATCTGCTATATTTGTGGTCTGTTTATTGTTTTCTGCAGCGTGATAAAGGTACCATAAATTTGTTTTTGTTACTCGCTACTTCTGATTTCAATTGGGTTTTTGGCAATTTTATTTGGGTATTTAAGCAAATGCGCAGCTTATCTGGAGCTCTGAATCAGTAAGTCAATCAACCAATAAATCAATCAATCAATCAATCAATCAATCAATGAATCACTATATTACAGCTCATCACAGACATGGCTACCAATAAGATAGTCCGACGGAACACAATCACCATTGGCGATGACAACGCTTTCTTGTCAGGTACGTACATGTATTCAATTTTGTAGCGTGTGTGGCAGGTGGGAGCATGCGATGGATAATTTAATGATCGGGATTCATTCTTACAAGAATCCCGAATGGAGACCAGTAGCCGATCTCATCAAAATTGCAAAGTATACTTATCTAGCAAAGTATACTTATCTAGCAAAGTATACTTATCTAGCAAAGTATACTTATCTAGCAAAGTATACTTTGAGGGAGTAATCATTTATTTTTCCCGAAATGCATTATTTCATATAGAACTAACAACTGCATATATTGTATGATTAAAAAATATGCAGAATTATTATACTGAATTTATTACATTATCACAGCCAAAATGGCTGTGATAATGTAATAAATTCAGTATAATAAAAATTAATAAATTTATCAAATTTTTTAAAATTTCTCCCTCAAAGTAATTAATTTTTCCTACATGTAAGTTTGAAAATTTCTCCCTCAAAGTATACTTTGAAATTTTGATGAAATCGGCTACTGGTTTGGCCCTCATGTACGTCTTTGGCATTCTTGTATTTGAGGGTTTATCTGGTTATACCCCTTGTATTACCCCGTACCGGTAATCCTATTACTTTTAGGGGAAGGAGCCAAGTGACTGGTGTGGTATGGACCTGGCACCAGGTCAGGTTATTTTAATTTTTGGGCTAAATAGATATTTATTTTGATGGGATTCCCCCCCACCACCTAAGCTGTTGATAGGTCGTTAAACACCAATAAATCAAATTCATACACTGTCCTGCAATTCATAATTGAAACGCTCATTCAACATATTGCATTTATATCACAGTATTTTATTACATTAGCCCCACGTGACGTCGCACGCCGTTGTTGATTCGTTAAGGTTTGTTTGACATCATTATAATACATGACTGGCAATATCGCTGTTCCAAGAATTGCAAAAAAAAGACGTAAAATAATTAATGTTAACGCCATATTTGGCTATTTCCATTTTTTAAACTATCACAGTATTCCCGCGACTTTTCCAAGTTTATATCCCCGATAAATTCCACAAGAAGGCCATTCATTCCTTATAATTCCAGCATTTGAAATAAATTCATCAAGAAGATGTGTTTATTTTCAGTTTTCTTAAGAATTATTTTAACTGCGCCTCACAGTTATGGAAAGTAGTTCGGCGTGGGAGTTTACTGGGATGTAAATTTTGGACAGAGACTTGCTATGGGCCAATCAAATGTTAGGGAATTGTGTAAATATTTTTGTGATGGAATTATAGATAAATAGAATACCAGCATAGAATCTGTTTATATCATGTTAATCAGGTTCGGCTTGACTCGGAAACGGTAGGAATTCCTCGGAGAACCTCGGAATTCCTACATGTTTCCTAGCCTTTCCTGATGAACTTGATATCAAAGGACACTAGCCTGGTATTCTCTATGTAAGAAATATCAAGTTCTATATTACATGCTACCCCATGTTTTACCGTCATTCTGGTAGGATTTATTGCCTTGAAGGAAATATTTCCTCCTAGATGTTCGCGAGACGTAATTTACGTCAATGTTTTGATGTCATTTCCGGCTAAGAAAGTATTCATACACTAACGTCAAAATTGTTAATTTTGACAACGTTATAAGCTGGTATAAGAGCAAATTTCCCATTTTTTAAAGAGCATGTAATATACAATTTATTCCACTACCATTTTGAAATACTGGATTTATTTCCATTGACATCTGTTAATCCGACAAAGAAACTAGTGCTCCTCCGCACTCGTTTCTTTATTGGATTTCCAGATGTCTCTGCAAATAAATATTTCAAAATACTGTTTCCACAGGCGGTTCTACCTCGTCCGGTTCCGCATCCATTGGTGAGAAATCCGACATCTCTCCCCACGGATCCATGGAGAATCTTTACGAGTTGATCACCCCCGAGTCCCCCGCCCCACTTCCAGGGGTCGTTGCCATGGAGAAACGAAATTTCTATGACCCCGTTGACGAGGACAGAAAGGTCATGTTGCTACGACCTCCATCGATGTCCGGAAGCGAGGGATATCTTGAACCGATTAAAACTAACGGGGGCGCAATGCTGGATTTAGGCATGCATTTACTGGAACCAAATTCCTTGGCAGCGGGAATGGTTTCTATGACGACGAGTGTTGCCACGGCAACCGGTGCTAGTGCTAGTCAGTCTATGGAGTCGGTGAACGTGTTAGAGGACATCGATGTGACTCCAATTACGGAGATCGACCCGATTGAAGATTTTGAATTAAGTGACGAACGAAGAAAAATACTAGCTGCTCAGCCGATTTACGAAGAGATAAACGGTTATGGAAGACTAGACCCCAGCAATAATCCGAAATCCAAACCCGCAAACCAATGTCTCCACACCGTTGCTAACAACCTACAAACTGTTGAAAACTCGACAACGGAGATTGAAACACCAGTACCGCTACTGACATCGTCGCTAAAAAGCAAAGATTCGTTTTCTTCCGAGTCGGAGTTATCATCAGCGAATAGTAGTTTATCGCGTGGGCCGCGTCCACTTCCACGTAGACGTCCGAGACAATCATTCGGGTCGACGATCGAGCAATACGTCGCTATGAATCGTCCAAGTGCGGCGGTGTTCCTAAGTGAAGACCAGTTACGTGAAATGATGAAAGTGTTAACCGCAATGACGTTGCACACTCTTCGGGATGTGTACACGCAACATGAGAAATGCTTCACGAAAGAAAGCGTTCATATCGGTGCTACTGGACCACTCAAATGGCACGATTTTGACATCTACGGAAAACCGATACACACGTCGGAGAGATGTATAGCGTACAATGCGAAGCTGAAACCTGGACTTAATCCATGTCAAGTTATGGTAAGTATGGGCGGGAATTTGTGTTCATGGAGCATAGAATGGTTTTCAGGAGAGGCTAGGAAATGTGTAGGAATTCCGAGGTTTGCCGAGGAATTCCTACCATTTCCGAGCCGAGTCTGATAAACTTGATGCGATAAATAGATGAAGACTTCCAGTCTACTGTGTTTTGATACGTTGCTTATCAGGTAAGGCTAAGAAATGTGTAGGAATTACGAGGTTTGCCGAGGAATTTGTGCCGTTTCTTGGCTCGATAAATAGAGAATTAGAGAAAATTAGGCTCTCGACATTTGGTATCATGTTTATGAGGCTAGAAAATGTGTATGAATTGGAATTATTGCCAAGCAATTCCCATAATTTCCGAGCTGGTCTTAATATTTTTTTATTTATAAACAGAGAATACCAGGCTATTGTATTTTATGCCCTCGTCACCGAATGATAAGGGGGTCATATAGTGTTACTGGCAATGCTCGGGTAACTTGTTTATGTTCATGGGAAACTTTAAAGCTCGGATAAATTTCTTATAATTTCTGTTTATATGGAATTTTATGTGTAGGCCATTTTTTGTGAGTTGGCCTATGTTTCACTTTTCGCGCATTTCAGTTTCCTTGTTATAACAAGTCGATATGTACACCTTCTATAAACTCATAACGGAAACGCCCATTTGCGCGACCTTCATTCTTCAAAGTCCGGCAACGTTGCTGTTCTATGAATGCGACAAAATGATGTAGCAATAAGATTCCTAATTTTAACGCCGTATTTGGTTACCGTAATTACCCTAAATATTCGGACACCAATATGTGAGCAAACAGTGTAGACCCAGACCAGTCTGCTCCTGAAGGAGCAGTCTGATCAGGGTCTGCACTATTTGCCATTTTCACAGAATGCTTCGGAGGCCTCATTGGACAACATAATCAACTTGATGAATGTTTATGACACTTATAACAATTGGTTTTGGTGTCCGAATATTTAGGGTAATTACGGTACTTACATTTTTGAAACTATCCGAAATGTAAGGTAAATATAAGTAATAAAACCATGCGTTTACTGTGGAATTTATCGGGGTATAAACTTGGAAAAGTCGCGGGAATACTGGACGAAGGCCGGAAGGCCTCGTCCAGTATTCCCGCGACTTTTCCAAGTTTATATCCCCGATAAATTCCACAAAAAGGCCATTCATTCCTTATAATTCCAGCATTTGAAATAAATTCATCAAGAAAATGTGTTTATTTTCCGTTTTCTTAAGAATTATTTTAACTGCGCCTCACGGTTACGGAAAGTAGTTTGGCATATGGGAGTTTACTGGGATATAAATTTTGGACAGAGACTTGCTACGGGCCAATCAAATGTTAGGGAATTGTGTAAATATTTTTGTGCTGGAATTATTGTATTATGAACAACATTTGGTCTGTGTAAAGTTTAAACTTTCACTTATTTGAGTGTATTATTACTTGTTCACTTATTTATACTGTAATAAAGTTTGCTTTTTGCAGCTCAATTTAGTAAATGTTCAACTTTATTACGGTATTTTCACTACTCAATTTGAAAATCAATGCGTATTTTCACATGCTGTGAGTATTTTGTACTTCCACTTTTGATAATGACAATGCGTATTCTGCTAAATTAAGTGTGTTAAATACGCCAATATGCCCCTTATCTGGAGCTCTGAAATATGATAATTTGCATACCCCAGTGCTCCAGATAAGGAATTAGTAATTGAGTATTGTTACTCCATCATTTCTAAAGCAATTGGGTATTTCAAAATTTTAATTGGGTAAAATAAAATCACACTACTGTTTACACATCAACCGACCGCAATTATTGAATAGTTTGCTTCGAAATGATAACATGTCTTGGCATTTCATTAGAATTGTCTCCCTGGAGACAATTCTAATGAAATACCAAGATGTGTTTTCATGGAAAATATGCTATATTTGTGGTCTGTTTATTGTTTTCTGTAGCATGATAAAGGTACATGTACCACAAATTTGTTATTTCTTTTTAATACTCGCTACTTCTGATTTCAATTGGGTTTTTGGAAATTTTAATTGGGTATTTACGCAAATACGCAGCTTATCTGGAGCTCTGCGTACATCCATCAATGTTACTGATTTCCTGTTTCAGCTGATGCACTCGCGCCCAGAGATAACACCTGCCAACCACCCCAGCTTATTGAAGCCAACGTGTATTTTCACGGATGCGATCCCTGTGTCGTACCTCACGGACGACTTCATTAAAACCAGCCAACTCTTGCACACGTTCGTGGATCAGTCTAACTCCTCCAAATGTTACATCGCCGTCGGACTATTCGACATTTCCGAGAGCCTGACGACGCATTTAAACTCGTTGGAATCCGCGTGTACGAACCAGAAAGACTTCCTGTGTAAGGGATTATTTTTCCTGCTGCAATTACTAAGTGCAATATCTCACTGTATCGAACAAGGCCATCCGCTCGCGGAGGCGGATTTTCGTGACGTTTATTTGATCACGAACCCATACTGCCTAGGAGAGACAGTTTCGTTCCTACCGCAGTTACGGTCGCCGGAAAACCAACAACTCGACACAGTGTGTTTATTCCTGGAGCGATTTCTAGAGGATGTCTGCGTGAAATGCGATGCGACGTCGGTCCTTGACGATTCAGCTTTCTTCACGTATAACGGTATTCAGAGGTTGATGTCGTTGCTTGAAGCGGGGACTGTTGAGTGTCTGCCGATCGTTCGTAGTTACACCGAATACATCCTATGGGGACCAGAGGAAGGCGACTTACAGTTCGCAGACGATCGGACCAGTAACATTGAGCCGAAACTTTCGATGTGGCTGGAGAAACAACGGGCGGAGCTGATTCATAATTTCGCGACACGCGTTCAACATGGTGCTAGGTATCAAATAACAGACTTTTATCGGCTGAAATTTCTACTGAAGGCCAGTTCGGGTAGTCTATCCGAGTGTATACGTTGTCATGCATCGTCGTAGTTCCATATCATGTGTATAAGTCGTGTATTGTGCGTCAGAATCTCGCAAATTCTGGCATTTAGAAAGCCGATTTTGATGGAACTCCCAGTTATTTCTGTCCGATGGTAATGTTTGTGCCTGATTGCAAAGTATGTAAACGTTGTCTTGGAGCGTTCAATAGACGTGAATTACATTGGAACCTCTCTAAACTGGACACACAGGGTGTCCAGTTTAGAGAGATTCCATTGTAATAGTCGCCGCTTTTCCCGTGACCTTTTTGACCTTCACAACATGACCTTGACCTTTTGACCTTCACATGGTTGTGGAAACACTTAGCCATTCTTTTTTACGTCAAAAAGTTTGTATCAGTTTCTTCATCATCATATACCTTTAATATTACTGGATACATGGGAGCATTTGGAACACACTTATGCCCCCATTAGCATGACCTGTTTGACATTCACACGGTTGTGGAAACACTTAGCCATTTTTGTTTACGTCAAAAAGTTTGTTTCTTCATCATCATATACCTTTAATATTACATGATGGGTTGCTTCAATATCTGGACATTTGATACATGTATTGGAACACACTTATGCCCACATTAACATGACCTTCACCTGTTTGACATTCACATGGTTGTGGAAACACTTAGCCATTTTGTTTTACGTCAAAAAGTTTCTTCATCACCGTATGACTTTAATATTACATGATTGGTTGCTTCATTGTTTGAACACTTGATACATGTCAGCATTTGGCACTCACTCATGCTGCCATTAACATGACCTTTACCTTTTTCGTGCCCATGATCATGTTACGGTCAAATGCCTCGGCAGGCACGATACCGGTTCTTATATATGATCAGGCTCTGACATTTTCTCAGCACACCGTAGGCCCAATAAGCCAGAGAAAATTTATTTGCAGATTCTTTTAACAAATGTCCCAGAGATAAATTGCCAAAATATTATTTAAAACAGTTTGTCGTGAAAGAAATGAATTTTCTATGGTGTTTCAGGCCCATCTTGAGGTAGTTGTACAATATGTGCTATTTATTAAATTGTTGTGATTTCCCAATTTTCATGTTTATATTGAGCCTATATTTTGGAGAAAAGTTATTTTATGCCGTATTGGGGCTGGTTATAGATATATTGTATTGTCACTGCGGTCGGCTGACATCTAATATGTTCAATATGACAATACAGTCTACACTTGTTTACTCAAAGTCTAGTGGGTGGTTGGTCGGGCGCACGTGATTACGTAAATTAACGGTGTGGGTTCCTCCTTATAGGGCCCCGTGCAGGCACCGGGGCGGGATCAACTGATCCTGAGAATAGTGCTGCAGTAGCCATTGCTTGTCGTAAAAGGCGACTAAACTGGCTTAACGATTGGGTTCATACTTTCCGGAACCCACTATACCGGATTTGGCCCTCATGTACATTTTTGGCTTTCTTGTATGTGAGAGCTTAGTCAGGCTATGCCCCATATATAAAAATAAGATTAGCGCTAATCCTATTACTTTTAGGGGATGGGATAAATGATGCTGGTGTGGCGAGGGCCTGGCACCAGATCAGGTTGTTCTAATTTCAGGACTGAATATATATTTTGATTGTAAATATTGAGTTCTGAAGTTGGGATTTACCCCCCTCGGACAGGTGGATACGGGACACGACCCCGTTGACCCGTCTGCGTGTAGACTCCCTGAGGCTTGTACCTCTATGTCAGAAAAGCGGACGTTAAACCCTATTCACTCACTCACTCACTCCTCCTTATAGGAATCACGATTTGCCGGGTTTGGCCCTCATGTACGTACAATTTGAGGCAAAGAGTGTAGACTGTACAATTAGAGGCAACGATAGTAGATTGTACAATTTGAGGCAACGAGTGTAGACTACAATTTGAGGCAACGTGTGTAGACTACAATTTGAGGCAACGTGTGTAGGTACAATTTGAGGCAACGAGTGTAGACTGTACACTTTGAGGCAACGAGTGTAGACTGTACAATTTGAGGCAACGAGTGTAGACTGTACACTTTGAGGCAATGAGCGTAGACTGTACAATTTGAGGCAACGAGTGTAGACTGTACAATTTGAGGCAACGAGTGTAGACTGTACAATTTGAGGCAACGAGTGTAGACTGTACAATTTGAGGCAATGACTAAACTGTACACTGTATATGTAATTAACATTGGTTATATAATCCTTGTAATACCTACCGTATGTCTAATTTGCCGAAAACTGTAATATCTCCCAAATTTTGTCATCATTCCCTGTAGTGTAGCAACAATTAATTATGTGCGTCTCTTCATGAGAAAAACAGGCTTATTGAGTTTTCACACAGTGTAGTCCCTGATTAGACTGTGCATCCGTGATCTGGGACTTCACTATTTGCCGTTTGGCTTGAGAAATTGTTCCCTATGCTTATTACCGTATGTACATCAGAAAAACAGGCTCATTTCCTTTGTGAACAGTGTAGTCCCAGATCAGCCTGCGCATCAGCACAGTCTGCTCTCGGCCTACACAGTCTCCATTTTGTTAGACAAATATATTTCCTATGATAATCACTGGAATAATGTCTATATTTAGTATAACAATGTGTCGGAGGATCTACACTGATAAGGGGCGGATCCAGCATTGAGGGTTTGTCTAGTTGCGAAGGTAACTCTTGCAATCTACTCCCATACCGTACGTAGCTAGCTACGGACGGTATGGGAGTAATTGCAAGAGTTACCGTTCGCAACTACGGGGTTGTCGTATTTTCGAGCTCTTCGAAATGCACTTTCCTGTGTTTTACGGCATTTAAATTCAGACTCCAACTGGTGATAAACTGTGATCTATGGATGGATCCATGGATGAACAGGGGGGCGGTGGATTGCAACTCCGGAACTCCCCCTCCAGATCCGCCCCTGCTGATAAAAACTTCATAAGCTCCTTTTTGTTATGTCACATGACAGTTCAAATATCCTGTTCAAAATAATTGTAACCTAGTCATTTGTTGTTTTCATATATTTATGTATACATGTAGTATGTGTTGTAATGTTTGTGTAACTCATTATTGCTTTATGACATCATCTTGTTTTTGAAAATGATAATCATTTTTCTTATTTATCTGCGAAAGTAGTATAATTTTAGTCTATTATTTAAGGATTCGTGTCTTACTGGGATTCACATTTTGGGTCAAGTTATCCAGAGAGATAAATTTACAGTGCAACTTGGGCACAACTTCTTCTTATTTTGAGTTGAGGTAGAAGTTTTTCACTACCCGGTATATAAAACAGAAATTTCTGGGAAAATGTGTAAAGTTTTCTAAACAAAATTAAAAAAACTTCTCCCTATTTTGAAGGGCTAGATTGAATCCTGATCCAATGCTTTAACCTAGCTGTTGATAGGCCGTTAAGCACTAATAAATTAATAAATAAACAGGGTTTGACACTCACTGTTGGGCCAGGCATTTCGCAACATGGACATCCCAATTTTTACATCATGTTGAAGGGATCTTCTCTTGAAAGTTCAGGGATTCCTCCGACAAAACAGGGATCCTCGGGATCCCAGGACACCGCAAGTGTCGACCCCTGTAATCATAACTGTTTACATTGTGAGGACACATCATTTTACAGGTCAAGAATTCGAAATATCTTCTTTACTTATCATTGGAAGTGTATGTTGTGACCATCATGTGAACCATCATATCACATAATTTTTTATGGCAACTTTTACAGGTTTTCCTTATGTTCCTTTTACACTTTTTAATTACCGGTACATGTTGTTTTTAATTTAAATTTTAAGATCACAGATATGATATTTCAAACTTTTACATGAACTGGGGACCGGTTCACTAAACTTCTTACGACTAAAATGTTTGTAAGTGCAAAATTATGATAGTCTGTAAATTTCACATTAACAATGTTTTCTTGTAAACAATTACTGGATTTACATTTATTGAGCATAGGCTGCATATGCAGCCTATGCTCAATAAATGTAAATCCATCAATTGCAATTTACAGACGATCCTAAATTTACACTTACATACATTTTAGTCGTACAAAGTTTATAGTGAAACGCACCCCAGATATTTCAAACTTTTACATGAACAGATATTTGGCCATGACTGGAGAAATGGTGCTTATGGGTTTTGCGACCAGCGTAGATCCATATCGGCCTATGCATGCGCACAGTCTGATCAGGATCTGCGCTGTTCACCATTCCACCAAAGAAACACCTGTCATGCTTCTAGCAAGCAATATACAGTCGAACCTGTGTTAAAGACCACCTCTGAATAGCAATCACCTGGCTGTAAAGGCCACAATTGTGTTGTCCCAACGACACAATTACTATATAAATGACCCTGCGAATAAAGACCACCTGTGAACAAAGACCAGATGTTTCATTCCCCATGGCTGGCCTTTATTCACAGGTTTGACTGTATATCATCATCAGGCTACAGGCGTGTGCTATTTGATCAGGATGTACACTGGTCACAAATCCCATAAGCCCCCATTTCTCCCGTCACAGTCACATTTACAGAACCTCTGTGGGTGTCAGGTGGGAGCATGTGATGGGTAATTTCACGACCGGAGTTCATCCTTACCGGAATCCCGACTGGAGACCTGTAGCCTATTTCATCAACATTGCAAAGTATACTTTACTAGCAAAGTATACTTTGAGGGAGTAATCATTTATTTTTCCTGAAATGCATTATTTCATATAAAAGTAACAACTGCATATATTCGATGATTAAAAGTATGCAGAATTATTATACTGAATTTATTACATTATCACAGCCAAAATGGCTGTGATAATGTAATAAATTCAGTATAATAAAAATTAATAAATTTATCAAATTTTTTAAAATTTCTCTCTCAAAGTATACTTTGCTAGAAAAGTATTAACTTTGCAATTTTAATGAAATCGGCTACAGGTTTGGCCCTCACATACTTCTGTGGAATTTTGTATGTGACAGTTGAATCAGGTAGCACTTGGTGTGGTATGGACCTGGCAACAGGTTGGGTTATTCTAATTTCCGGGCTGAATATATTTTTTCTGAATGTAAATATTCCGTTCTGATTTTGGGATTTTCCCCCCAATGCAGCAGGTTAAGACAGGATTGAACCCGTTTGCCCGGCCTTACATGACCTTAGCTGTTGATAGGCCATTAAAGGTACATGCCCACCCAGTAGGCACAAAATGTTCTTTATAGTAATTACATAAGTGTATAATTGTGTCACATTCCACCAGTTTTAAAAATTACAAGTGCCTGCTATACAGATATAATCATTTAGTAATATTTATTTTACTGATAGTGACGCGCGGTGGTATCAGGCTATTTTCATATGCAAATGAGGCAAGATATATTTTAGTTATTTATACTAATTAAATTTGTAACCTGAAAAAATAATATTATAGACAAATTATAAAGAATGATCATTGCACATCAAAAAATAAATGCAGAGAATAAATAGTAATGTCCGTTAACATTTTAAGGAAACACGGTTATCGCCCCTGATATCAGTGTGTAAATTTACGTCTGATATAAAATGTATAATAATGCCGATCAATGCGTGGGGTAATGGTGAACGAATGTTTGTTTTGCTAGAAAGTGTCTCAGATGTCTCTGATATAAAGAACATTTTGTGCCTACTGAGTGGGCATGTACCTTTAAACACCAATAAACAAAGAAACATACAGAATCTCCTTAATTATAGAAATTCATGATATACTTTTTATTAACTCTTTGCATGCTGGGAAACTTGTCGGCTATAAATAGTTCAAAACTAGCGGACAAAAAATCATCATATTTCCTTTTATTTCTCCTTGTAAATATCATGAATATGTCTTGGAATTTCATTAGAATTGAGTCCTGAGGACTCGATTCTAATGAAATTCCAAGACATATTTACAGAGAGAAATAAAACATATACATTTACATGTATTTTCACCGCTAGCATGCAAAGAGTTAATTGTTTTGAGGATCTATTGGTATTTGTCGCCCCCGCTTGCAGACTGTCTCAGACAGCGCGATATAGTCGGCACATTGGTGTACATTTGTATGTATTTATGTACGTCCGTACGTGTGTCCAGGTTAAAGTGTTTGGTTAAAAGTTTTTCGGTATGCTATCAAGGCGTACGCGGGCGCGATATGTGGGCCGTGGCCATCTAGTTCTACAATTACTCCATGTAAGAACATATCTTTTGTGTATTTCTGTCTCGCAAATGAATCGTCCCACTGTGTCTCATTTAATTGTAAAATGTTAATCATCCCATCAATATACATCATATACATGTATTTAGTTTTCACTCAGGTTTTAATTTAATTTGTAGAAAATGGGCCGCAATCTAGCCTGATGACATTTCGTGACAAGTAAAAAACAAGAAGTTATTTGTGTGGCTGACCAGGGTATCTGGAATTATATGGTTCGACAATGTCCAGCCGCGGATAAACGTTTGCCGTGGCACGAGGGAACTGTTTGAACCCCAAGGCCGTAGGCCGCGGGTTCAAACAGTTCCCGAGGGGCACGGCAAACGTTTATCCATGGCTGGACATGGTCGAACGTTATTGTTACATTTCCGTCGGATATATCATGCAATTTAAGCATTTATGTAGCACTTTCGATAATCTGCTCCATTCAAACAGCTGATTTACACATACATATTCCGGGGCCGCAGTACACGTCGCGTGATTCAGCCGCATCAATTTAAAAAATTCAGTGTGACTGTTGTGAACTGGTCTTGTGACGTAATTGCGCGTTCTAGTAACGTCATGTGACACATGCATTACGTAGGTGGCCCGGAATGAGCATTGTCTACAGCCATGATCAAACAGCACACGCTGTACGTTTGAACACGTGTGTGCGGTGTCGAACAATGACAGTCATGTAATTAAATATGCCACCGGTCCCGAAGAGCCGGGTGGCATATTGTTTTTGGACCGTCCGTCCGTCCATCTGTCCGTCTGTCTGTCTGTCCGTCCGCTCTCCCTGAAGTGACGTTGTGGGGTGATTCACGAGTACATGACATGCATGTGGGTTTTTTGTTGCATGTGGGGTGCACCCCATATGCAACTATATCTTAATGAACTCCATCACTTCTGAAAAGCCCAAAAAAGCAATAAAAAATTGACACCCCAGAGGGTGATGGTATATCGATATAATTAAGGTTAGAATGGTATGTGGATACAATTTGTTTGGAAAACCCTTATTTTATAGGGTTTTCCCAAAATAAATGGTGTCCGACTATTTATGGCCATTATGGTATTAATGAAACCAATTGTTTTAAACATCTTTTTTCAAGTTTATATAATATTATGTTGGATGTTGGCAGATATATTTTTAGTTTTTGTACTTTTCTGTTACGTATTTTGTTGTTGCATTCAATCTCAGTCAGTTTAACAGTTTAACATGCTATCTTAATTTTTTTGTCGTCTGCTGTTTATTGTCTGTTTTCCATTGTTATCATCAAACACATGCTTTGACAGCACTTTAGAATAACTTACAACATGGTTTGACAGCACTTTAGAATTCTGAAGTGCTGTCAAACCATGTTTTTTATGGAGAAATAAGGCAAGATATAAAAGCAACAGCAGACGACAATTGTTGTTTGTAGCGGTCTAAGGGTTAAGAGGTTTACAAAATAGAAATCCATGCCATACGATATTTTCGAAATCAAATTCATGGTGGTCAATGTACGTCCTGTGAACCTATTAATAGCACATTCCTGATATGTATATATCAGCGCTGCAGATAAGGAATTAGTAATTGAGTATTGTCACTCCCATCATTTCTGAAGCAATTGGGTATTTCAACATTTTAATTGGGTAAAATAAAATCACACTACTGTTTACACAACAGACAGCAATTATTGAATTGGTTTGCTTAGAAATGAAAACATATCTTGGCATTTCATTAGAATTGTCTCCTTGGAGACAATTCTAATGAAATACCAAGATGTGTTTTCATGGAAAATAATAAAAATATGCTATATTAATTTTTTGTGTATGTTTAGTGTTTTCTGCAGCATGATAAAGGTACCACAAAATTGTTATTGCTTTTTGATACTCGCTACTTCTGATTTCAATTGGGTTTTTTGGCAAATTTAATTGGGTATTTACTCAAATACGCAGCTTATCTGGAGCTCGGAATTATATACAATGTACATGTATATAGAAGTGTGACAGGTGCTTTACTGACTTACCAAGTATAGAAGGTTATGTGAGCCAACTCCCATCCTTAAATATACGATAACTAACTATTTACTGACTGAATGGCAAACAGTGTTTGGCCTGACAGGGGCTACATCGGTCGCGTAACCCATAAGCCACGTTTCTCCAGTCGGAGAATGTGAGATGAAGCCTGCCTGAATATCCGGTTCTTTTGACGTACATTGACCACCGTGTATTTTTCTGTCTCAAATTGTTTTTAATAACATCATTCTTTGCTTGTTTTGAAATTGAAAGGGTAAGTGGAAGAAGGGGGCCAACTCCATAATGGAGTTAGCCCTTTCTTTCACGGACCCCTTCACTTTTGTACTTACGGTTGTAACTTATATGTGCAATTGAAAGGGTCAGTGGAATAAAGGGGCTAACTCCCCATGGAGTTAGCCCCCTTCTTCCACATATACTTCAGGTTGTAACTTACATTCTTTTATTTCTCTGATGCCATTTGACTTACGTTTTACAATCAGTTTACTTTATCTTTTTTACCAAAATATTTCTGTTTTTAAGTCATTTTCATATTGTTTGTACGTTCGTAACAGTTTCGTTGTTTGAAATTGTTACTTTGTTTTGTTGCTTTTGTGTTGATATTGTTACATATCTTTTCTACAAATGATCTGTTTTGGATGATACGGGGATATGTGTATCTCAACATTGATTAATTGATTGAATTGGGTTTTACATTTACATGTACGTCTGTAGCCGATTTCATCAAAATTACAAAGTATACTTATCTAGCAAAGTATACTTTGAGGGAGTAATCATTTATTTTTCTCGAAATGTATTATTTCATATAGAACACGACTGCATATATTTGATGATTAAAAGTATGCAGAATTATTATACTGAATGTATTACATTATCACAGCCAAAATGGCTGTGATAATGTAATAAATTCAGTATAATAAAGATTAATACATTTATCCTTAAATTGAAAATTTCTCCCTCAAAGTATACTTTGCTAGATAATTATACTTTGCAATCGTGTTGAAATAGGCTGGTCATATACAGGAGGGAATGTACACGTAATGGTGACATTATTATTGCACTTTATATCCTACTCATGGTCTAAAAATCAGGACGCTTGATTGGTCCAATAGCAAGTGAAACATGGGATTTGATCCCGTTATCCCGGCCTAAAATGACCTTAGCTGTTGACAGGCCGTTAAACATGACTAAATAAATACAATGTAGATAGATTTATTGGTCCGGCTCATTCTCTGATAATCAAGCTGTCTGATTTCAAGCACAGATTTCGAAAATGTGCTGAGAAAATGTAATCTCGGCCCCTGGTATAGAAGTTAGATATATGTACTGAGGGAATTAAAATTAAAATGTTGTATATTTGGGGCCAAGTGATCTGGTGCAGTATAAAAAGGGAATCTGGCATCAGATAATTGCAGTACATGTACATGTACTGAATGTGCAATGCTGTCCCATGCAGGTGTATTCACTTCTGCAGGGATTCCGCTGGCGATCGCCACTTTTACAATTGGCGATAAAAATAAACAATTGGCGAAAAAAAATACAATTTTCGAAAAAAAAAAAAAATTTGGGGGGGGATTTTTTTTCCAAAATTGTAATTTTTTTATCGCCAATTTTTTGAAGTGCCGATTTTTTTATTTTCCCCAGTGGAATCCCTGCTTCTGTATACGACGTTACTGTTTAGCGGACATAAACCCCAATCAATCAGAAATTCAATCAACCAATCAATCAACCAACCAATCAGTCAATCAGTCAATCAAAACCAAATGATCTGCAAATCCATGTACATTTTACGATGCATATTTCTTTAACATGTTTACATGCAGTATAACCCACTAAGAGTAGATATATAAACTAATTAAATATACTTTTCACAATGTTTATTCATCTCTCGTCCAAAGTTTATGTCATGACCATTCATTTGAATCATTTCGGCCAGTGTAGTCCCTGACCAGATTGCGCAAATGCCTGGTTTGTCTCTCCGGTACGTTTTTATCTTTGGCTCTTTTGTTGCCCTTTATAAAAGTAGTAAGATTATTACTAATCCTACTGCTTTTGGAAGGGGGCCAGGTGATTCTGGGTTGGTAACCAGTGTAGTCCCTGACCAAATGCGCAATCTGGTCAGGGACTACACTGGTTGCCAACTCAATAAGCGCCATTTTTTGTTGTGTCGGGTTACAAGCATTCATGGTGTTGTGTTGTGAATGTGGTAATTATACTACATGTTGTTGCAAATCCTATGATAGCTGGACCAGCGATTATTAAATTTTCCGAGCATATGCTTACAGTATCACACTGGAAGAAATTGTGTAGCCTGACTTGCTGAGCTTGAGCTCTGCATACAGCTGATATTTTGTATTTGGGTCACCAACATGATGACATTTGCGATCATCATAGCCCCAGATCCATTTTCTTGGCCCATTTTGATTTAAAATTTAAATATTCATTTCTGATTTCGGGATTTTTCCTCACCTGTACAGGTACATGTAAGTGAAAAACTGAATTTGGTCCCATTAAACTGACCTTAGCTGCTGAAAGGCTGTTAACCCTTTCCCTGTTTTGCGATATTTCGACTCATCCAAATCCAAAACATCTGAATAAAAGAATCAAATGCTGGGTCAAATGATGGGTTAAATTATCTGATAGAGTAGAAAACATTGTGGGAAAAGGAGAAATTGCTTGTTACAAGCAATTTCTCCTTTTCCCACAATGTTTTCAAAAGACATCTTCTGCAGAGGCGTGAAAAGTCGTCTCTATCAGGGAAAGGTTAAACGCCATTAAATAAATAAATATAAATTGAATATTCACATCCTTATTTTGGGATTTTCTCCTCGTGTGTAGACGTACACGTAGGTGAAATACAGGATTCGGCCCCATTAACGTGGCCTAACATGACCTTAGCTGTTGAAAGGCTGTTAAACACCCATTAAATAAATAACAAGTGGTAAGATTATTACTGATCCTACTGCTTTTGGGAGGGGGCCCAAGTGATTCTGGTGTGGCGAGATCAGGATTATTCTGATTTCAGGGCTGAATATATATCTTTTTATCGTAAATATTCAGTTCCAATTTTGGGACCCCCCCCCACCCCCCCCCCCATTTGTACATGTACTTGAACATGTACATGTACTTGTAGAGTTAATATATGGGATTTAGTACTGAACCCAATGACCCAGCCTTAAATGACCTTAGCTGTTGATAGGCCGCTAAACCCCAACAATCAAACCATTAAATAAATAACATGTTTCGGAGTATGCTCAGAATGTTTGATAATTGCTGGATCTGTTCAGATCTACAAGCTCATACTGTGGTGATGTCATTTTTACGCTTCATTGCATTTTCAGCAATAAATCCATGAAAATCCATTTGTCTTGTTTTCTTTTCATTTCCAATCACAGGTGTAATGAGTGGAGTATATTGTGTATAAATGAAGTCCATTTAGTACGGAGCGCCGCAGGGGACGTAGAATTCTTTTTTTTATTAATTTGTTCCCACGAAATAACAATTTGTTCCCACAAAATAGCAATTTGTTTCCTCAATTAAACAGTTTGTTCCCACAGATTAACAATTCGTTCCCACGAAAGAACAATTCATTCCCACTGGAACAAATTGTTAACTCGTGGGAACGAATTGTTAAATTGTGGGAACAAATTGTTAAATTGAAGGAACGAATTGTCATTTCGTGGGAACAAATTGTTAATTCGAGGGAACAAATTGTTATATTGTGGGAACAAATTGTTAATTCGAGGGAACAAATTGTTAAATTGAGGGAACAAATTGTTATTTGGTGGGAACAAATTATAAAAAAAAATCCATGTCCCCTGCGGGGCTCCGTACTTTAGCAACCAACGGTCGAATCTGCTTAGTCTCAGATATGTGCAGAGGGCGATGAAACAAATTACTAAAAATAATTTATTATAGATTTGTATCGTCTCCCTGAACCAGCGGATGGTTGGTTAGGAGCATGCGAAGAGTAATTTACCGGACCGGAATCCCGATATCTGAGGTTTGACCCTTACGTACGTTTTTATGCCACGGTCTCGGTAGAGCTGGAGGCATATAGTGTTTCGACTGTGTGTTAGTAAATCTGTCCGTCCAGAGTTTCTCAGTTATGTAATTACTACTCCTTGACGGATTGCTTAAATATTTCAACACAGCATACATGTGGACAAATACCACACATCCGTGTTGTTCTTGATATGAGTTTGACCTTTTGACCTTCACAACTTTGAACTTTTTCACACATTAAGAAGTTCACCGTAGTTTCTCATTTCTGTCGTAACTTCTATATCCCTCAGAATGATTACTTAAATATTTCAACACAGCATACTTTTTGACAAATGCCACACATCCATGCTGCCCTTAATATGACCTTTACCTTTTGACCTTCACAACTTTGAACTTTTTCACACATTAAGAAGTTTGTCGGAGTTTCTCAATTCTGTCACAACGTCTATATCCCTTGATAGATTGCCTCAATATTTCAATACCTCATACTTGTGGGAAAATGCCACACACCCATGCTACCCTTAATATGACATTGACCTTTTGACCATCAAAACTTTGAACTTGTTCACACATTTAAGAAGTTTGCCGGAATTTCACAATTCTGTCCTATCTTCTATATCCCTTAAAGGATCACTATAATATTTCAAAACCTCATACTTGTGCAAATACCAAATATCCATGCTGTCGTTCATATGACCTTGACATTTTGACCTGCACAACTTTGAACTTTTTCTCAAATTAAAATGTATTATTAACTTTGCCACAGTTACTTCAATCTGCCACCGTCGGGCATTTGTGTGCCGACAGGCCACATTTTCTTATTGGCTTTCTTGTACGCGAGATTTGAGTCCTGTTACGCCCATTATAAAAGTAGTAGATTAATACTAATCCTATTACATTTAGGGGCTGGGAGTTAGTGACTTGGTTGTAGTGAAGACCTGACACTAGGTCGGGTTAATCTAATTTCAGGGCTGAATATACATTTTCTGTAAATATTCAGTTCTGATTTTGGGATTTCACCCCCAATCCGTACAGGTAAAATATGGGAGTTGATCCAATTTACCAGACCTAAAGTGACCTTAGCTGTAGACTGGCCGTTAAACTCAATTAATAAATCACTCTTCCTGATCCAAATACGACTTATAAGCAATTGATGGTTACTCATTTTATTTGTATTTAAATTAATTCAACTATTGTCTTGATTGTCTTGAATGGACTTTCTATAGTATCATTTAACAAGTTCTATAAAGTGATAAAGTTTTATTTTGTCATTATTATTTGTATTTGTACAGTAATTCAGTGGACATGTATGAGCCTTTTTAATATGAGAAACAAATCCGTTTTTTTTCAATAAACATTTTTGATTGTGGTTTAGTAAAATTGGGGGCGTTTTGACTTTGGTGAATGAAAACAAAACATAATTGGTTCATCATGGACTTTTTATTTCATTATATTTTTTTTTGTTTCAAATATATTTATAATGTAATTCATAATAATACATGATAAAATAAACAAAAATAGGAACAAAACAAGGTGTAAGTAATGCAGGACGGTGGTTGACTAAGGCCAGTGTGCGGTGGAAATCGGTACCATATACAATGAGAGATTATTTTTTGCATTTGAATACAAATGCAAAAAAGTAATCAATTAACCGTCTTACCAATGGTACCTATTTCCACCTCACAGTGGTATTATGCCAAAAACCGTCTACCAAGCGCCAACACACACACGCACCCGCACACATGTTATAGTTCTAGTTTTAGCACAATAGTTACAGAAACAAATTAAGTTTTTATTCCAATATTTTCATGTCGTCGCTGTCGTCGTCTGCGATGTCGTCGATGTGGTCTACCGGTGGAATACGTGCTGCACACGGTTTACATACGAACACAATGTCCATGTCTCCACTGACGGTCAAGCGGTAGTCGGATACCGATATTCGCTTGTACTTTACTAGTAATGCAAGTTAGATCGTTATTGTTGGGTGTAATGTAGGATTATCAATTACTTGATTAACGGGATAAAAGTGGTTAAATAAGTGTGAAAACAGGTGCCTATCAACGGGATAATAACACAGAACACGCACAAACATACACACGCCAATAAATAATTACATCATTTAATCATCCTTTAATCATGCTAATAGAACACACAAGTATGGTACTTTATTATGGTACAAAATTATACAATAATATCGTCGCCATAATTATTCCCGTACAGACATTCTTCGTACACAACGCGTATCTGAAATGAAAATAGTATAGCATAGTATAGTAAAACACCCATACAAACCACCAGAATAAGTTCAATATTTGACAATAAACATTTGAAGATGGGGGCGTTTTGACCAAATTGGTGGTGTTGTGACCAAAATGGGGGTGTTTTGACTAATTGATGGGGGCGTTTTGACCAATTCGGGGGCGTTATGACTTGGGGGCGATTTGACTTGGGGGCGTTTTGACTGTAAATCTAAAAGCAGAGGTGTATTACCAACTTGTGTCCCCTGTATATTATGTGTGATATTATACTGTAGAATATGACCAACAACTTATAATTTGATTTGTGTTTGATGGATATACATGTAGATCAATTGCAAGTGAAAAAAAACTCATATTGACTATCTGAGATACAGTGCCTTTAACCCTTTCAACCCTAAGGAACTGGAATGGACTGTGTTATGCTAATGTTCCGACCAATCCAATGGTCACAAAATGATTTTCAGATTCGTCCATTTCTGAAAAGGAGGTATTTGTAACTTTAAAACAGTGCAGATCCTGATGAGACGGCTCGTTACGAGCCGGCTCATCTGGATCTGCACTGTTTGCATAAACCGATATAGCGGGCTTTCGGGTTCAAAGGGTTAAGGATGGATTTTGCAAACAATGTGTGTCTAGATATGCTTGTTTGTCACGGATGAACCCCAAAGTCGCATTGTCCATGGTCAATGTCACGTCACATACAAGTACAAAGTTGCAAACACAGATTGCATAATGGGACATCCAAATAGGTTTCTCCTCTTAGTAATTGGTATGTATACTACCGCGATACCAAGGTGGCATATTGCTTTGCTCTTGAGATTCCGTACGACCTTCCGTCAATCGGTACGTCAGTCTGTGTACATTTACGTAGTAAAGTCGAGAAGTTTTTAACAATTTCTCCTGTTATAGTCCAGTCTGCCACGGGGGCTCAAACATAATGTCTAATTGGTATGGACACTACTGTGTTCATTAGGGCTGTTAAATTAGTGAAAATAGCATATATATTGTACAAATCTATACAAAACGTGCAACATATTGAATATTCAATAGGAATGGTTTGCTAATTCAGTGGACACAGCACTATGCTTCATTTCCATCCCACTGGTCTTTCAAATGATACTAGAAACTGAGACACCATCTCTATATGGCATTATCCTTTTCTAGTATGGTCGTGACGCCAGTTTTCGGGGTTGTCGGACTTTTCGGGGTATTCACATATTTTGTAATTTGTAGACATGTCTGCAGCCGTGATGTGCTTTACGTCAGGTGATTGTAATAAGCATGACATTACCTATATTAAGTCCTTTAAAAATTCCAACAAATCCAGTGTTTTGAGTAATCCAGTACTGGTAATTTTTATCATTTAGATCATTTTGTTCACGAACCTACCGTGATTTTCTGCGTCCGCCATTAATCTGCACTTTAATTATTGTTAAAATCATAATCAATAGAAAAGTTTCAAGTTTTCATTCACTGTGCCTCATTCATCTGCGAGATGATCTAACGGTGTCGGGTCGTTTCGCCCATGTTACCTGTTCGCACCGGGTCGTTTCGCACCGGGTCGTTTCGCCCTGGTCGAAAATGTGATATATGTATGGTCTGGTCTGGTCGGGTCGTTTCGCCCCTATTTGAAAACGGGAAAAAATAATATCCTACTTAGAAGTTATGGACATCGTCTGCATTGTCTGCTCTTCTTCCGTACGTCCCATCGCACATGTGGGACAGGTAAGTATGTCGGTGAGTACAAAATGTATGATATTTTCCGTAAATGACGTCTGAAGTTGACCAAAATGTCAGATAACGTAATCTGATATTATTGTCAACTTTTGAATTGTATTACGAAACTATATTGTAAAATTTGTATTTTGTGAAATTACGCAGATGTCCGAAGGTACAAAATCACATGATGTGTCTCAATTAGGCTTGCATTCATGCATTCATGCATCCCAGAAATATACTTTAGTCCATTATTCAGTTATCAATACAATACAATACAATAATACAATGCAATACAATGTTCAGTTTTGTACAATCCGACCGGGAGTTAGACTGCCCACCAGTTTATTTCTCACGTGGACGACGGCGTCATCGACGACACGATACTGCCAGATGTCACCGTCCAGTACGAGCTGCACGAGAAGGGCAGTAAGCGTGGCGGCCGAATCCTCGTTTCGTCAGACGGCTAGTCGTACGGTGTGAAGGTAAATGCAACACATCGAGCAACCAATTTAAGTTACTCACTCAAAAAGTTAATTAATGTGAACAATGTAGACAAGTTTGTTTATTACTCACAATATATCGATCAACCGACTAAATGTTATTTCTCGATGTCTAGAATTCTGAAGTCAGGGTTTAAAACAGATATAAATTTTCAGTTGAAGTACCAGTCATCTACTACTTGGTCGTGTAGTGTGCGGTCCAAGACGATGCGGTGCCATGGTACTGTTCAGCAGGTATATGTATTTTTACCTGAACTCTGAAGATTTCGGTCTCTGCCACGGTAATAAAAAGCAATAATAATAATAATACAGTTACATATTTATTAGTTTTGCGACCAGATCAGACTGCATCCGCACAGTAACTGTCTGATCAGGATCTTCACTATTCGCCATATATGTGTTATAAACGGTGTGCGGAAGCAGTTCCCGCTGGCATTCGCATTGATGTCACGTCGACAGAAGGCGGATTACGTGAAGGTAATTAGTAAAATCTTAACGTGTTATATATAATCAGTAATAACTTATTAACAGATATTCACGTTCACGGGTGTTCTCTTCACGGTGTATTATTTGAAACCCGTACAAATAATTAATTCATGTCATTTATAAATGTTCATGTCACTTATCACACACAGATATTCAAGTTGTCTGTACATGGCGTCGAAAGTTTACAAATAACATAACTCAGTAAACGCAGACGCGATAGCAGAGGTTTGTTGGCTCGTCACGGCTTGACACGCGACTATAGGAGGCCTGGATCCAGTACATGGACAACTCCATCTCAACCACGTCCTTTCTCCGCCGATGCTCACATCTTTACCGTCCAACAGTACCCGCCGCCGCCGCGCCGTCGCAGTGAGAATCGTCTGTTGAATGGTATTATTTGTCCAATCGGATCTTCAACGGCCCTTTTCAAGACCAATACTTTTTGGCTGGCTTATATGATGCTCATAAAATATTATATAATACAATATGTATGATAAGTTTATGCTTATTTTATGTGCATCATACCTGTCACACATCCACGTGGTGCCAGCTGTTAACACGATTTCATATAATAATTTCTACTTATATGAAATCGTGGCTAACGTGACAGGATATACTGTATCTGTACTACTAATGTGCTACCTACATATTTCTTTGTCACTGAATTATATTTGTTAATGTATTACAATATTTCTATACATTATATATGTAGGGGCGAAACGACCCGGGGCGAACGGGAATATGGGCGAAACGACTCAGGTGCGAACGGGATGGGCGAAACGACCCGGGACCGATCTAACAGCCAATGAACACTCGGCACGAATTAGCAAATGTATTGACACGTTCGGAACATACCCCGAAAACTCCAACCACAAGTCAGTATTCAAGATGGCTGACTCATGTGTTGCTAAACGCGCTAACGCGAATTTTAATCTAACAACAATCTTATTTTGAAGGCAAGACACATTGAAAGAAATGTTTATCATTCTATTGAACTGACAATTTAGCTCATATATGTTATGTTGTGTAAAAACCGCTAGTTGATGAACTTGTTAATACCCCGAAAACTAGACCCACCATCATACGTTAAACTTATGACTTTGTGGATTGTTAATACCAGAAACAATCGCATAATATCTGCTGCTATATACTGATGGTGACGATTTGTTCAATTAAATTCCATGTTAATATACAAAAAAAACGCAATTGTCAGACAACGGTAAAATAGCCAATGGGACTACTTTTATTATATTAAATATCACTACGCTCCTCGATGCGAACCAATTCAACGAGCTTCATGGTGAATTAGGCCATCCCTCTACAGCAAAATTGGTAAAACAAATGTCAACAAACGTGATGACATGCCGGCATGTGCTACTTCATATGTATACAAAGACTACATGTCTGTTGACGACATAATTGAAGCCATTTTGGAAACGAGTTTGTGTTTAATTTGCTGGAAATTGCAAGTGCTTTGTAGGCGGCTTCTCCATTTTCCAGAGACGGAGGCTGCATTTTTTCCGATTTTTCTACTTTCAGTTTCACTTTAATAATTTTTGTTTAACTATGACGGTCAGTGAGTTGTTTACAAATATATATGTTCAGTAGTTGACTTGTATAGTCAGCCACCCGCTAATCGACCACTCTCTGTTTTTGATTCTTGTGACGTTTTGTTTCGACAATTTTTAAATTTTAAAGATATTTTCCATCACAGAAAGAAAATCATGTATTTAGTAACAATTTATATACATTCATTATCGTCAAATAGTGGATTGTTTGAATGCATAAAATTTCTTAAACGAAAACTGTAGACGAGTAAACCTATATGACTGATTTTGTATTTGCCAAATAATTTGGTACAGGTTACATTTCCGCAACTGATGGGTATTATATACTTAGCTGTGATAATTTCGGCTAAATGGAGGTCTTGTACAATTTTTCGTAACAAGCCGTCTCATCTAGCTGTAGCCTATTTCACCAACATTGCAAAGTATACTTTTCTAGCAATGTATACTTTGAGGGAGAAATTTTCAATTTTAGGATAATTTTTTTAATTTTTATTATACTGAATTTATTACATTATCACAGCCGATTTGGCTGTGATAATGTAATAAATTCAGTATAATAATTCTGCATACCGGTACTTTTAATTTTTTCGGGAAAAATAAATGATTACTCCCTCAAAGTATACTTTGCTAGAAAAGTATACTTTGCAATGTTGGTGAAATCGGCTACTGGATTGGATCTGCACTGTTGTGGATATTTTCTGCTGTCTGACAAACATCCTTTTCTGATTAATCCAAGGACTCCAATGTACATGGAAGTGTCCATACCAGTTACTTGAGTGAACAGGTTAACCCTTTTAACTCTACAGTCCTCTACATGGCTCCAGATAAGGAATTAGTAATTGAGTATTGACACTCTATTATTTCTTACCATATATGATCATTTCTGAAGCAATTGGGTATTTCAAAATTTGAATTGGGTAAAATAAAATCACACTACTGTTTACACATTAACAAACAGCAATTATTGAATTGCTTCGAAATGAAAACATATCTTGGCATTTCATTAGAATTGTCTCCTTGGAAAATAAGACAAATATGCTATATTTGTGGTCTGTTTATTGTTTTCTGTAGCATGATAAAGGTACCATAAAATCTTTATTGCTTTTTGATGCTCGCTACTTCTGATTTAAATTGGGTTTTTGACAATTTTAATAGGGTATTTACGCAAATACGCACCTTATCTGGAGCCCTGTCTCTATATCAGTGTTTGCAAACAGTGTAGATTGAGAAGATCAAGGTCACTATATAAGGACTTGTTTGTATGTAAAAATGTTAAAGTTTATTTTATTATCAAGACCAGCAAGGGGATTAGCTTAGTGATAACGATACCCTTGTTGCAAGTAATTTTCATATTTTTTAAGAAAGAAAAAACACTCCTTATAAATGGACTAGGCAGAAAATCATATTCTGATAATTGTATTGGTCCTTAAATGAACATACTTTGTACCACATGAATCCTTTCCAGTTATTTAGGGTTGAAACGGTTAAAACAGGTTACCCATACATTTCTAATTTCAGACCACGCTATCCAGGTTAAAATATAGACTCCAGCGATGGACCTTGGATCTAGCTCTGGTACTTCAATGTTGTCCGGTCTCAAGTTGAACTTTGGCCTTGACGACGAGATGTCGAAGGAAGGTCACGACCTCAGTCTGGAAGGGAGGTAAGCAGGACCGGTAATTGCTTAACATCCGAAATTTTGGTTGGTTTAGGTTTAGCCGTGTGATTTTGAGTTCAGATTTGGAGAGCAATCTCTGAATGTTTTATACACGCAGCTTCATCTTGAATTTTCATCGTGTAGACCCAGAATTTACTATTATATTTATCTGGAATTGACGTTAGGAAGTTGATAAAATCATGCTCCAGATAAGCTTTGTGTCCTAAAGCGTACTACCGGTATACCCCCTGATTTCAAAATCATTGCATATTTTTCGTTCACAAATGGATTATTGATTTTATTCATTACTAAATAGGGAACAAATGATAAAAACAATATAACAAATTTAAACATTCACTTATTTGACTGACCGTTTGCTTTTTGCAGTTCCACTAAGTGAATTTTCAACTTTATGACAGTATTTCCACTACTCAATTTGAAAATCAATGTGTATTATTTCACATTGCTGTGCGTATTTTGTACTCCCTCTTTTGATGATCAATGCGTATTCAGCTAATGTAATTGCGTACAATACGCCAATACAAGTCAGGATCTGCACTGTTCGCTATTCCATCAATGAAACACCCACCATGCTCAGGGATTCCGCTGGGGAAAATAAAAAAATCGCCACTTCCAAAAAAAAAGAATAAAAAAAAAAGAAAAAAGGAATAAACAATTGGCGAAATTCCGCTGGGGAAAATAAAAAAATCGCCACTTCCAAAAAAAAAAGGAATAACCAATAGGATAAAAATAAACAATTGGCGATACAAAATTACAATTTTCGAAAAAAAAAGAGAAAAAAAATATTTTTTTTGAAAATTGTAATTTTTTATCGCCAATTGTTTATTTTTATCGCCAATTGCGAAAGTGGCGATCGCCAGCGGAATCCCTGCATGCTTCTAACAAGCAATACAGATCGTCATCAGGCTACAGGCGTGTGCTATTTGATCAGCAGCTATATTGGTCATAAATCCCAAAAGCCCCATTTCTCCAGTCACAGCCACATTTCGTCATCTGGGGGCCGTTTCACTAAACTTTGTACGACTAAAATGTTTGTAAGTGTAAATTTAGGATCGTCTGGAAATTTCAATTGATGGCAGGGTTCTGTTTTATATAGTGAAAAACTCTCCCTTAACTCAAAACAGGGAGAAGTCAGACAATTTAAGGAGAGAATTTTGCCAACTTCGCCTTGTAAAATGATCCCTGGATGAATTTACATTTATTGAACATGCAATAATTGTTTACAAGAAAATGTTGATAATGTGAAATTTTCATAATTTTCCACTTACGAACATTTTGGTTGTACAAAGTTTAGTGAAACGACCCCTGGTTTCAGTTTTGTGCACACCGAAGCGGCCGGTAGTTTTATACAACAGGCCAATCAGGGAGTCGGGGAAATGGTGGACGATTCGTCGACACAAGGGGCAATTACTCTGCCACCCGAGGTTGGTAAATGAGATGTATGGAGCAGGCATGGGAAATTTCCGGATTAATCCGGATTTGAGGTCCCAGGGACCATTTTTGTGAATCTTGTAAATCCGTTGAGAATGGCGATAAAAAATTACAATTTTTTTTTTAAGTGGCGATTCTTTTCCCCAAGCGGAATCCCTGTTGTACATGTATGTACTGACTTCTTGTTGCAAGTATTATTTTAAATTGAAATGGATTATGTTGCCAATTTTTCTTAATTATAGCATATTTTTTCAGGGGAAAATGTGATCTATTTAATGCTAAATATACCTCAGAATGAAGCACACAGCATCTAGAATTGAAAAAAAATTTGGGGGCGGGGGGCATGCCCCCAGACCCCCCTAGCAAATTGGAAAGCAATCCGCTGCTCAAATAAATTTTCAAGATTGGGGATAGTGTTCCACTCCCATGCCTGATGGAGGAAGCTATATTGTATATAATACAGTGCTCCAGATAAGGAATTAGTAATTGAGACTGAGTATTGTCACTCCATCATTTCTGAAGCAATTGGGTATTTCAAAATGTTAATTGTGTAAAATAGAATCACTACTGTTTACACATCAGCACACCGCACTTATTGAATAGTTTGCTTCTAAATGAAAACACATCTTGGTATTTCATTAGAATTGTTGTCCTTGGAGACAATTCTAATGAAATACCAAGATGTGTCTTCATGGAAAAATAAGAACATATACTATATATGTGGTCTGTTTATTGTTTTCTGTAGCATGATAAAGATACCACAAATTTGTCATTGCTTTTTGATACTCATTACTTCTGATTTCAATTGGGTTTTTGGCAATTTTAATTCGGTATTTCACAAATACGCACCTTATCTGGAGCACTGTAATATAAAGCTCCATATGAGCTTTGTGTCTAAAATGTACTGTGATATGCGGGGACGTTAAACCCCATTCATTTCATTTCTAAAAAAAGTACTGCACACCCTGATTTCAAATTCAAGGTGTGGGATCACGTGGTTTCCGAACACGATTTTCCGACATAACATAATCTGTGACGTCATTTTTACAGTATATTTTCTAGATATTAAAGAAAATCTATTGTAAACATATCTAACAAAACGTGACATCAAGTCGTTCGGAAACACGTGATCCCACACCTTGAAATTGAATGTGTATTATATTGGAAAATAGATTGCTGAATTTATCACATGTCTTTTCTGTAGCCTATCTCACCAACATTTCAAAGTATACTTCTCTAGCAAAGTATACTTTGATGGAGAAATTTTCAATTTAAGGAGAAATTTATTAATTCCAAAATGCTGCCAGCGAGGGGATTAGCTCAGTGATAACGATGCCCTTGCTCATTAAGAAGTGGGAGAACTGTATTTGGTTGATTTCAGAGCTTCCTCACAAGACACCATCTCCCTCATTCCATTTCGCATATTACCACCATAAGGTCCATGTGATTGGCTACAAATGTTTTCAGAAAACTAGAAAGGGTGGCTGGCCTCGCGGAAAGAAACGCCGGAAAACGAAGGATGTAAACGCCCCGAAACAGCCGCTGTCCGGGTACATACGTTTCCTGAATGAACGTCGAGAGAGATTACGTCATGAGAATCCGAGTCTATCGTTCGTGGAGCTGACTAGAATGATGGGTGCGGAGTGGTCGAAACTTCCGCAACATGAAAAACAGGCGAGTATTGATAGGTAAAGTCAGAGGTTGAAGTAACGGACCGAGGTCTATAAATACATTAAATATGCCTAAAAGCATCAATAAATGAAGAAAAAATAAGCTATGTCTATATATAGGAGTAAAAACAAAATTTTCATCAATACATGAAAAATAAGTAAGCTAAACAAATAGTTTTTTCTCCCTATATATAGACATTTACTATATATAGACATATACTATATATAGGAGTAAAACAAAATTAAGCTTATTTTTTTCTTCATTTATTGATGCTTTTAGTCATATTTAATGTATTTATAGACCTCGGTCCGTTACTTCAACCTGTGGGTAAAGTGGGCTAGGCTACTGCAAAATGACGAAACAGATAAATGGGAATTGTACGTGTAATTTGTCCAAACTACCACAGCATGAAACCAGGTGAGTTGACCGTCCGTTCTGGTATTAAATTTCAACTTTCTGAGCATGTTTACCGAGGACGTATGCAGGATTTCAGGGCCACTGAAATAAAATGTTCGTAAGTGCAAATTTAGGATAGTCTGGTAATTTCAATTGACAGATTTACATTTATTGAACATAGGCTGCATATGCAGCATATGCTCAATAAATGTAAATCCAATACTTGTTACCAAGAAAACATTGTTAATGTGAAATTTACAGCTTATCATAATTTTGCAAACGAACATTTTAGTCATGCAAAGTTTAGTGAAACTAGCCCCATGTTAGGCAAGGTTGGAGTTCTTAATTGAAGTAGTTCTCGTTGGTAGACTGCTAAGTGGGTCCAGCAGTATGCCCTCCAAAATATTTTTGATGTCTAGATCTCATTTTGCTGCTTTCTGGCGCATTTTAGAGCAAACACATCTTTACTCCGAATTTCAGTGGGGGGCTCACGGCCGGTTTTCCCATACCTAAAGCCACTCTTGTACACATAGTTCCCACATCAGTAAAGGTTACTTCCCTTTGTTTGATTAAGGTAAAACACTGTCGGCCATATTGGGAGGCAATATTCCATTAGACCCTATAGACAAATAGTGGAAATAATCCCATTTTCGTAATTGTTATTTATGCCCCCTATGTGATAGCAAGGTGGCTTATTGCGTTCTTGATGTTTCCTACGTCTGTCTGTCTATACATTTACTTTAAAAAGTTTGTAAGAGTTTCTCCAACATCTTCAATATTACGTGAAGGATTGCTTCAATACTTGGACGCTTGAATCACCTGGAACATTTGTCACACACTCGCGCCACCATTAACACGACCTTGACCTTTGTCATCTTCAAAATGTCGCTGAAACACTTTGTTACGTTGAAATGTTTGTAAGAGTTTCTCCATCATGTAATATCTTCAATATTACTTGAAGGATTTCTTTAATATTTGGACAGTTCATTCATCTTAACATGTGTGACGCAGTCACACCATCAATGGCATGACCTTGACCTTAGTGACCTTAAAAATGGTGCTGAAATACTCAGTGCATCAAAAAGTTTGTAAGACTCAGGGCTCCAGATAAGGAATTAGTAATTGAGTATTTTCACTCCATCATTTCTGAAGCAATTGGGTATTTCAAAATTTTAATTGGGTAAAATACTACTGTTTACACATCAACAAACACCAATTATTGAATAGTTTACTTCGAAATGAAAACATGTCTTGGCAGTTCATTAGAATTGTCTCCTTGGAGACAATTTTAATGAAATACCAAGATGTGTTTTCATGGAAAATTTGAAAAATATGCTATATTTGTGGTCTGTTTATTGTTTTCTGCAGCATGATAAATACACCACAAAATTATAATTGCTTTTTGATACTTGCTACTTCTGATTTCAATTGGGTTTTTGGCTATTTTAATTGGGTATTTAAGCAAATACACAGCTTATCTGGAGCTCTGAAGACTTATTCAAATGACTGAAATCTGTGTAAATTTAAATTTTTCCTTTTTACACACTCTCTAGTTAAGAGTCCAGTATATCCATGTTTTATTGTCCCAGCACCGTTGAGTACACTGTTGTGTTCAATTGCCCTCTTTAACCTAATTGACCATGGTTACAGAAATTCCTGGACGACGCGGATAAAGACAAAGAGCGCTACCTACAGGAGATGGAGGCGTACCAGAAAACTGACGCGTACAAGCAGTTCAAACATCAGCAGGAGAAACGTCTCAAAGGTAATGTATTGTAATGTACAGTGAAACCTATCTAAAGCGAACACCCTGAGATGTTCCACTGTAAATCAGGCATATGACATTATGTCTTTTGCCATCCTGAACATGCATTATTATCTGAGATGCATTGCAAAGAAACCTCTCAAAATGAGATCACATATATTTTCTTTTGTCCGGTTTAGATGGGTTCCACTGTTTTGTAACTTTACACGTCTTGTACCTGAATAAATATTGTTTAACCCTTACTACGCTGAATTAAATGTTGTCGTCTGCTGGAAATGTTTTATTTTCAATATTTCTCGACAAAAACCTGGTTTTGACAGCACATGAGAATCGTCTCCGGGAGACGATTCTCATGTGCTGTCAAAACCAGTTTTTTGTTAAGAATTAATGCAAAAATGAAAAACAGCAGATGGCAATTTCCGTCAACAGCGTAGTAAGGGTTAACCCTTACACCAAGCAAGGATGTAATATATATGTACAAGAGGATATGAAGCAATACAAAATCACGTGAAACCTGGTATGCAACCGGAGCTCCAGATAAGCTGCGTATTTGCGTAAATACCCAATTAAAATTGTCAAAAACCCAATTGAAATCAGAAGTAGCGAGTATCAAAAAGCAATTAAATATTTGTGGTACCTTTATCATGCTGCAGAAAACAACAAACAGACCACAAATATAGCATATTTTTCTTATTTTCCATGAAAACACATCTTGGTATTTCATTAGAATTGTCTCCAAGGAGACAATTCTAATGAAATGCCAAGACATGTTTTCATTTCGAAGCAAACTACCGGCATTCAATAATTGGTGTCTGTTGATGTGTAAACAGTAGTGTGGTTTTATTTTACCCAATTAATATATTGAAATACCCAATTGCTTCAGATATGATGGAGTGAAAATACTCAATTACTAATTCCTTAACTGGAGCACTGAATTGTGCAGGTTCTCAATTCTGTCGGTTTTTGACATATTTATGGAAAATATATTTTATTTCACCATTAACATATGGCGATGTGATTAGGGATGTAAAACCAGAGCCGGTCACAAAATCATAAGCGTCATTTCACTAGTCGTATTTGTTATTTTTAAAGCTGGAGAAATAGGTTTTATCGCTTTTGCGGCCAGTGTAGATCCAGTTCAGCCTGTGCAGGGATTTCCCAGTCTTGTGTTTTCTGCGTCCCTGACTCGCAAAATTGAGCGAGGACTCGCATTGCCAACTAGTACTGCATCCCCGGGACCCACAAAATCTCAGCGGCTCAATTTTGCCTTTTTCGGTATTATTCTTCAATGCGTTTCAATATCAAGTTTGAAACGGAAATACGTCATCGGTTACTGTCCACATTAATCGACGACATGTCATATATTAAGTCTTAATCATCTGAGTGCTTACTTATTACACAGTGGATTGATACACAAAGCGTTTACACAATTTAGATCATGATGGTAGACAGTTCGGGCTATACTTAACAGAAAACCTGTCTATATATGGCCTTAGCTGTTGGTGGGACGTTAAACCCATTCACTTTCAACAGAAAAGCCAAAAAACCTGTTTGTAAAATTTGGGACCCCCAAAAATCAACAGGGACCCCCCACCACTGAAATGTTGGGGATCCTGGGACTCTCATTTAAAAAATCCAAGGGAAAACCCTGGCCTGTCCATCCGCACAGTCTGATCAGGATCTGCACCATTTGCCATTCTAATAATGAAACCCCCAACCTGCTTCTTACAATCAATATAGATTGTTATCAGGCGACAGGAGTGTGTTATTTGATCAGTAGCTATACTATAGGAATGAAAGGCCTTTTTGTGGAATTTATCGGGGTATAAACTTGGAAAAGTCGCGAGAATACTGGACGAAGGCCTTCGTCCAGTATTCCCGCGACTTTTCCAAGTTTATATCCCCGATAAATTCCACAAAAAGGCCATTAATTCCTTATAATTCCAGAATTTGAAATAAATTCATCAAGAAAATGTGTTTATTTTCCGTTTTCTTAAGAATTATTTTTAACTGCGCCTCACGGTTACGGAAAGTAGTTCGGCGTGGGAGTTTACGGGAATATAAATTTTGGACAGAGACTTGCTACGGGCCAATCAAATGTTAGGGAATTGCGTGTTTACTGGGATATAAATTTTGGACAGAGACTTGCTACGGGCCAATCAAATGTTAGGGAATTGTGTAAATATTTTTGTGCTGGAATTATTTGTCATAAAACCCACACGCCCCCATTTCTACATCTTGGTATTTCATTAGAATTGTCTCCAAGGAGTCATGGCCACATATTTGTACTTCAGCTGATCTGGAGAGAGACCATCCCGCTATGAATGAAGGTGGATTGGACATACCGGTAACTATGATTGTTAGTATGTGACAGAACAACAGATGATCAGAAACTACAGTAAACTTGACCTACCCCTCCCCAATAACTTTGGAGGGTGCGGGTTACTGGAGTCGAATCGTCCATGCGTTTTTCCATCACAAAATATAATTTAGTGGGTAAAGTTTTTGATTATATTTCACTCCTGCATTCCTCGTTTCCTCTTTCATGATGTGTGATTGGTATTCTGTGAGCCCCCACCACACCTCCTCCTATATTAATTGAATTAATATTTCATTGTAAGATCACACTGTCTCACTTCTTAAAGGTGTTAACCCATTGCAGTCTAAGTATACTGTATACTAATTGTTGGTTGAAACTGTCTGATTAGATTGTTTATTTCTCTATAAAAGTATATATTGTTCCCACTCATTTGAACCGTCTCATCTAGACAGTTCAAATAAACAACATAAACTTTCAAGAAGAAATAAGGATTTTTTTGTTCTTGTCCGCTTGCACTATCAAAGCCTCGGTGGGCGCGACATGTTGGCCACGGCCATCTCGTTTCTCAGATTTCTCACAAATTGCTCGTTTCAGGGACTGATAGAGGACGAAGAAAACACGAACCCAGGAACGTTTGATATTCCCATCTTCACCGAGGAGTTCCTGGACCATAACAAAAGTAGGTGAAGTTTGAATGTTAATTGTTGTTGCAATTTAAAGGTACCTGGGTCTCAAGATTCGTTTCACTACTGCTTTTAGGAGCGGGCAAGTGATTCTGGTGTGGCAAGGACCTGGCATCAGATCAAGATTATTCTGCTTTCAGGGCTGAATACATATTTCTTTTATTGTAAATATTCAGTTCTGATTTTGGGATTTCCCCCCCATTTGTACATGTACTTGTACAGGTAATACCGGTATATGGGATTTAATACTAAACTCATTGACCTGGCCTTAAATGATCTTAGCTGTGTTTTTAATGCGTAAATGTAAATCTTTGATTTAAAGGTCCCAGCTGGCTATCGTGCCTTGGCTAGCCAGTGACCAAGCTGCTATTTGGCACACATGGGTAGGACCAATTGAGAAATACAATTTTATTTCACCCAAACTCCACTGTCTGGATTTGGGATCAAACCCAGGCAGTGACAGTTTGACCCCTACTTGTGACCAACATTTCAAATTGCTAATTAATTAATCAATCGCCCAATTTATTTTCTTCGTTGGTTTTTGAAAATGATGTCGGGGATGGGCAGTGGCCTAGGGGCTATGGCATTGGACTTACACACCAGTAGCCTACTTTGAGGGAGTAATCATAAACGACTGCATATATTTGATGATTAAAAGTATGCAGAATTATTATACTGAATTTATTACATTATCACAGCCATAATGGCTGTGATAATGTAATAAATTCAGTATAATAACAATTAATAAATTTATCCTAAAATTGAAAATTTCTCCCTCAAAGTATACTTTGCTAGAAAAGTATACTTTGCAATGTTGGTGAAATAGGCTATTTTCAATGTTGGTGAAATAGGCTATTTTCAATGTTGGTGAAATAGGCTATTTTCAATGTTGGTGAAATAGGCTATTTTCAATGTTGGTGAAATAGGCTATTTTCAATGTTGGTGAAATAGGCTATTTTCAATGTTGGTGAAATAGGCTATTTTCAATGTTGGTGAAATAGGCTATTTTCAATGTTGGTGAAATAGGCTAATTTCAATGTTGGTGAAATAGGCTATTTTCAATATTGGTGAAATAGGCTATTTTCAATGTTGGTGAAATAGGCTACAGAAGGTGTGAGTTTATTCCTCATCCTAGGCGTGAAAAATATTATAGTATTTCAATTCCACGTATTTTCACATTGCTGTGAGTATTTTGAACTCGCACTGTTGATAACCAATGTGTATTCTGCTAACACAAGTGTGTAAAATACGCCAATATGTACCTTATCTGGAGCTCTGTATCTGTGTTTCTATGTTTCATTCAGTGCTGGAAACCGAAATGTGACAACTATGAAAACAGAATATACCAGTCTCGGCTTGGAAACGACAGGAATTCGGAATTCCTACATGTTTTCTAGACTTGCTTGATACACTTTATATCTATATTTCATACAGTACGCGAAACCGAAGTGCGACAACTGCGAAAACAGACAACGGAACTTGAAGAACAAAACGCGATTCTCGGTAAACACATCGAGAACATGAAGCAGGCGATAGACAAGCTACAAGTGGAGGCGATACAGCAGCGCAACAACAACATGGCACTGCAAGGTCACCTGGACGCCCTTCGAACGACCTTGACTACAAATTTCTCAATAATTCCTTTGCCTGGTGAGTAATCTTTGATCTTCAGTGTTTCACAGATTGAATGGCAAACTGTACAGAGTGGTGGTTGGTTGTGAGCATGTGAATTGTGATGGGTAATTTAACAATCGGGATTCATCCTTACCGGAATCCTGACTGGAGACCTGTAGCCGATTTCATCAAAATTGCAAAGTATACTTTGAGGGAGTAATCATTGATTTTTCCGAAATGCATTATTTCAAGCAGAACTAACGATTGCATATATTTGATGATTAAAACTATGCAGAATTATTATACTGAATTTATTACATTATCACAGCCAAAATTGGCTGTGATAATGTAATAAATTCAGTGTAATAAAAATTAATAAATTTATTCTAAAATTGAAATTTTTTCCCTCAATGTATACTTTGCTAGGAAAGTATACTTTGCAATGCTGATGAAATAGGCTACTGGTTTGGCCCGCATGTACATCTTTGGCATTCTTGTATGTGAGAGTTGAATCTGGTTATGCCCTTATATGAGTAATATGATTATGCCAAATCCTATTACTTCTAGGGGAAGTGACTTTGGTGTGGGCCTGGCACCATGTTAGGTTATTCTAATTTCAGGGCTGAATATATTTTTTAAATACGGGATCGAACCCGTTGGCCCGGCCTTAAATGACCGTAGCTGTTGATAGGCCGTTAAACCAATAAACAAAATGTACAGACCATGATCAAAGAGTGCAGATGCACAAACTGAGCATGGTCTACATTGGTCACAAAAGATCCATTTCTTCAGTCAAATGGACGTCGGTTTGGAGCATGCAAAGGGTACATTTATCGATGGGTTTCATCCTTTATACCAGAATCACGATATACCTGGTTTGACCCTCGGGTAAAGTTTTGGCTTTCTTGTTAATTGAGAGTTGAATCCGGTTATACCCATTATAAGATTAGTAACCCCCCCTGCCCATCCTAGCAGATGAAGTATTGAAGTATGGGATTCGACCCCATGAACCCAGCCTAAAATGACCTTAGCTGTTGACAGACTGTTAAACACCATTAAATAGATAATACATTATTCAGTCAATGCAACATATCAGATTCTGGTTGAAGATGGTTATTAGGAAATCCTCTGGACCTCGGCAAGCCTTGGAATTCCTACACGTTTACTAGCCTCACCTGCTAATCCTAAGGGCAATTACAGAATTAATCATGGGGGGGTGGGGGGTTAGGCGGCACTTTTTTTCAAACCCCACCACCCGTCAATAACAATTTTCGTTGACCCCCAGCAACCATCAATTTAAAATATTACCGAAAGAAAAAAAAGAAAGTAAAAAAAACCCCACCCCCCAGTCAATAAAAAAAAAAAGCCAGCCCCACCACCCATCGATAATTTTTTTTTATGTCAACCCCACCACCCATCAATAAAAATTACTGACCCACCTTATAAACGAAGGAAAGTAATGCCCATAACGAGCGACCATACGTACTTAGAATAACAGCTGACGTAACGCGTGGTAAACTGAAATGGCCTACGTGACAATTGACATTTACGTTCAAACAAGATTTTCACGGTGTGTAATCGATCGTATTTCCTCGCCACCATATGAAACCCGACTCGAGAAACACAAATTAAGTTGTTGATTTCTGAATTTGTCAATTGTTTGCACGGTCTAAGAAATCAAACAAATGTGAAAACAATTTTGTTTTTACAAAATATTAGACTCGTCTAAGGAGACGATTCTTATGTGTTGCCAAAACATGTTTTTATTAAGTCATCGGACAAATGTGAAAAGAAAACCTGAATATATTGGTATTTCTTTACAAAAAACATATTTTGACAAAATATGAGAATCGTCTTACTTAGGAGACGATTCTCATGTGCTGCCAAATCTTGCTTATATCAAGAAATCAAACAAATGTGAAATTGCACAAGCTAATGCGACAATTCGATGACGTGAGCGACTACATAGCGTGGTTTTGGTATGTTCTAAAGGTCAATCACACTTTGCACGTGAAAATGGATTACCGAAAATGGATTACCGACTGATGATTGTAAACATCAGGTGTGCCGCTAGACCGAAAATGATATGTCGCAGATGTGCTAGTTGTGGATGGGTGGGTACGGCGGGATATTTTTTTTATGTTACAATCTCGCGTATTTGCGATCTCGATCTCGCCTTCCGCTTTTGGAAATACGATTTGCCCATGCATGTGTAGACAGCATGCGTGTTGGATTTGCGTTCTACATGTACGTACGCACATATTTATAAAAGCATGCTAGTTCGGATTGCGTTCTACGTACGTACGTGCATGTAATGTATGCGGAAAACTAAATTTCACCCGAAATTTAGTACAATAAATAGCATTAATAGGAACCTGCCAATCTCTGTACTCACAATTTCGTGGGACGTGACGTATGGTAATTAGCGATACCACCATTAATGTTTTGCAGTTTTACACTGCGAACCCACAATTAAGTAATTGCCGTGTTTCACTCGATCCCATAATTAAACAATTGCCGGTTTTCACTGGAGCCCATAATTAAATAATTACTGTTATTCACTGGCCCCCACCATGCATCAATTAGAATTTCCTGTGGACCCAACCACCCATACATTTTAATTTCATGCAGACCCCACCACCCATCAATAAATAATTCGGGTTCCGCCCACCCCTCCCCCACGTTTAATTTTGGAATCACCCTAATGTATTCGGGCACAAAAGGAAATCCTAAACCTATAATTGTTAAATTGATCAGATTCGGCTTTAAAACGGCGCGCCGCGGAATTCCTTCATTTTCCCTGATAAACCTAACATTCTCTATTTATCCAGGTACAAATGAGATCCCAACCCTAGAAACAATAGACAACTACATGGCCCGTCTTCACGCAATAATCCTCGAGTCTCCGCAAGATAATGAGCAGCTTATAGCCAGCGTTCGTGACATTGTCGGCCGACTAAATATTGATGGGTAAGTTGATATTGCTTCAAATTGTAGGTAAAGATCGTGACGTACCACTAACTGGCTTGTTTAGCATAAGGACCCAATTATTCGTACATTATTTCACGATAATCAGCTCACCTGGTTAAATAAATGGTATATTAACTGTAAAGATCAAGTTCAGATAGCTTATAATTTGCCCAATTTTTATGTAAATTACATTAAAATTTCCAATTTCAAGAAACCAAAATGTCTATTGTTGTTTTTTTCTTCATTTTCAGAAACAGCTGATGCAGGCAAACACACAGACAAGTTGTAGTTATGCTAGATGTATTACATTGACATGACATCATTTGTTACAAAGGAAGTGATCACAATGTCGTCTGACAGAGTGGGTGACAGGTGGGAGAATGCGATGGGTAATTTAACAATCAGGGTTCATCCTTACCGGAATTCCGACTGGAGACCTGATTTGGCCCTCACATACGTCTTTGGCATTTTGTATGTGACAGTTGAATCTGGTTATACCCCCTGTGTGAGTATTACGGTTATTCGTAATCCTATTTTAGGGGAAGGGGCCAAGTAACTTTAGTGTCGTATGGACCTGGCAGCAGGTCAGGTTATTCTAATTTCAGGGCTGAATATATTTTTTCTCGATGTAAATATTCCGTTCTGATTTTGGGATTTTCCCCCCAATGCAGCAGGTTAAAACGGGATCGAACCCGTTTGCCCGGCCTTACATGACCTTAGCTGTTGATAGGCCATTAAACACCAATAAACAAACAAACTGTCTGTCTGAAATGTACATTAACGCTAGCATAGATGAATTTAAAAAATGTGTCTGCTGTTTATGTTAGAATTCCCATTTTTATCAAGAAAAACATGGTTTTGCAGCACTTTAGAATTCATTTCCATTGGAAATGATTCTGAAGTGCTGCCAAACCATGTTTTTATTGTCAGAGAACACAAATGACAAAATATGAAATAACAGCAGACGACCGTTTTCATTTCTGCATTCTAAGGGTTAAATGTCTATTCCCCAGACTCTGTAGAGGTGAAAGGTCGAACCTCCCCGAACGGCCACCTCTCTACAACAAAAAACCCTCTCTGTAACAGCCGCCATTTTATATCCCAAATGGATGATTTCCTCTATGTCTAACCCTTAGACTGCTGAGCATGAAAATTGTCATCTGATGTTGCTTTTGCATTCTTTCTCAATAAAAACATGTTGTGACCGCACTTTAGAATCATTTCCATTGGAAATGATTCTAGAATGCTGTCAAAGCATGTATTTGGTGAAAATTATCGAAGACAATAAATAAACATCAGACGATAAAGCTTAATTCCGCATTAACCTCCCTACAACAGCCACCTCTCTACAACAGCCAGGTTTGCGTCTTCCCATGGGTGGCTGTTGTAGAGAGGTTGCACTGTAGTGTTTTCACTGTGTGTCCGTCCGTGTGTCCAGGGATTCAGCTGGCGATCACCACTTTCGCAATTGGCGATAAAAATAAACAATTGGCGATAAAAAATTACAATTTTCGAAAATTGTAATTTTTTATCGCCAATTGTTTATTTTTATCCTATTGGTTAATCCTTTTCTTTTTTTTTTTGAAGTGGCAATTTTTTTATTTTCCCCAGCGGATTCCCTGTGTGTCCACATGTGTTTCTGTGTGTGTGTATGGGTCCGGTTAAGAAGTTGCCGAGTTTCTCCAGTCTGCCACCGGGGGCATTTGTGTTCAAAGGTCACATTTTTGTCGCGCCCGCTTGCGGAAAGCGCGATATAGTCGGCACTTTGGCGTACGTACGTGTGTCCGGTTAAAGATTTTGGTTAAGTTTTTGGTTAAGTTTTTTGGTTAAAGTTTTTGGTTAGGTTTTTTGGTTAAAGTTTTTCGTTATACTATATCTCTGCAACTGCTTTGCCCATTACCTTGAAACTTCACATGGGTGTTTATCATCATCTATATTTTCATTCTACCCCCCTCCCGTGCGGCCCCTGTGCCCAATGTCAAGGTCAAATTACTTTGAAGTTTTTGGTTAAGTTTTTTGGTTAAAGTTTTTGGTTAAGTTTTTTGGTTAAGTTTTTGGTTAGGTTTTTTGGTTAAAGTTTTTCGTTATACTATATCTCTGCAACTGCTTTGCCCATTACCTTGAAACTTCACATGGGTGTTTATCATCATCTATATTTTCATTCTGCCCACCTCCCGTGCGGCCCCTGTGCCCACTGTCAAGGTCAAATTACTTTAATGTTTTTTTCGCGCCCGCTTGCGGAAAGCGCGATATAGTCAGCACTTTGGCGTACGTACGTGTGTCCGGTTAAAGTTTTTGGTTAAGTTTTTTGGTTAAAGTTTTTCGTTATACTATATCTTTTTTTTAGTGTCCATGCGCCGCCACAAGGCGCGACATGCAGGCCGCGGCCATCTAGTCTTGTTAAATTATAGTTTCTTTCTATGACCCACCCACATCACCAGCATGCCCAAGGTCATGGGCAAATGACTTGCAAATTTATGTTAATGTTTTGTCACATTTGCTTCAATGTAGTCGAGTACCTTATACATGTATCTCTGTAAATATTCAGTTCTGATTTTTGGATTTTCTCCCCATTTGTACATGTACTTGAACATGTACTTGTACAGGTAATATATGGGCTTTAGTACTAAACCCATTGACCCGGCCTTAAAGGACCTTAACTGTTGATAGGCCGTTAAACCCCAACAAACAAAGAAACATATACATGTATCTCGGCAATAATGATTGATCGACTTGAAACGTCGTAAGTGTGTTTATCAACATACATATTTTAATACTTTAGCCCAGACATGTGACCCTCATATCGAAAATCTAGGTCAAATGTGACTGGAGAAATGGGGCTTATTGGTTTTGTGACCAGTGTAGCTCCTGATAAAATAGCACGCTCGTATAACCTGATAATGATACATATTGCTCGTTAGAAGAATTGATGCAATGGCGAACAGTGTAGATCCTGATCAGACTGCGGATGCACAGGCTGATCTGGATCTACACTGGTCGCAAACCCCATAAGCCCCATAGGCCGTTAAACACCAATAAACAAACAAACAAACATTTCTCACAGCCACATATGACCTTGCTTTGAACATTCGTCATTGAATAGACGAGGCTAAGTGACTAGTGTTCTCAGGACCTGGCACCAGGTAGGGTTATTGTAATTACAGGGCTGTATATCTATATATTTTATGTAAATATTCCAATGGGATTTCCCCCAATGCAGCAAGTTAAATGAGGGATCGAACCCGTTGGCCCGGCCTTAAATAACCTTAGCTGTTGATACAACTAAACACCAATGAATCAAATCAGTCTGTGGATGCACAGGTTGATCTGGATCTACACTGGCAGCAAAGGCAGCATAAGCCCCATCTCTCCAGCCACCATAACTATCACATTCAGTGGAGGGCTGCACAACATATCGGGCCTTTCACTGTCATTTACTCGTATATGTGCCCAGCCATGGCAAAATGGGCTTATGGAGTTTCAACCAGCGTAACGTCCGAAGAGCCTACTACAATAGTCCGAAGTCGAACCCAGTAGCATATTTCACCAACATTGCTAAGTACACTTTGAGGGAGAACTTTTCAATTTAAGGATAAATTTATTAATTTTTATTATACTGAATTTATTACATTATCACAGCCATTTTGGCTGTGATAATGTAATAAATTCAGTATAATAATTCTGCACACTTTTAATCATCAAATATATGTAGTCGGTAGTTCTATATGAAATAATGCATTTCGGGAAAAATAAATGATTACTCCCTCAAAGTACACTTTGCTAGATAAGTATGCTAAGTATTTGATGAAATGGGCTACTGATCAGCCTATGACAGTATCAGGTCATACATTGTTTGCATGCAGTGTTTCCTAAAGAATACAATATTTGCCATTTGTTGAAAGGTAACTTGTTCTGTAAATGGTTTCTTTTACTGTCCAGATCTGCCTGCGACACCACAGTTTAATAAGATCCTACATGGTTTGCATACAATGTTTTTGAAAGAATACAATATTTTTTATAAACGAAGATGTTTGCATTCAATTTTTAAAAGAATACAATCCTACCGGTATTTCTTTTTAACTCATGCTAGCGGCGAAAATATCCGCCAAACGAATTGGGAGTATGTTTTATTTCTCTGTAAATATGTCTTGAAATTTCATTAGAATAGTGTCCTCCGGACACAATTCTAATGAAATTCCAAGACATATTAATGACATTTATAAGGAGAAATAAAAGAAAATATAATGAATTGTCATCTGCTATTTTTGAACTATTTATAGCCCACAAATTTCCCAGCATGCAAAGAGTTAATAGGGGAAGGAGCCAAATTACTTTAGTACCGTATGGACCTGGCACCAGGTCGGGTTATTCTAATTTCAGGGCTGAATATATTTTTTCTCGATGTAAATATTCCGTTCTGATTTTGGAATTTTCCCCCCAATGCACTTCATCTACATTGCTTGGCCCTAACTGATACTCATTTGTGTTGATGGACCGTTAAACACCATTCCATTCCATTCCCCCCAATGCAGCAGGTTAAATGCGGGATCAAACCCGTTTGCCCGGCCTTACATGACCTTAGCTGTTGATAGGTCGTTAAGCACCAATAAACGAACAAACAAAATCAACCAACCAATCAATCAAACTTAAGATTATTTTTCCATCAACGACGTTTAAATTACATGTACGTACATAATAAAAATACTGACTTTCATCACTGTTTTACTTTCACTGTAGGTGTAGATCTAGATCAACCTCTGACACCAGTTTAATCAGCTCCTGCATTGTATCGGAAGATTACAGTATTGTCCACAAATGTGGCGGTCACTGGAGAAATGGTACTTACGGCATTTGTAACCAGTGTCAACTCTGACCAGCCTGCGCTTCAAGGGTCTGCACTGCTCGCCATTCAGCCAGCATTGCACCCGTCCTGGGACCCGTTTCAATAAACTTTGTACCACTAATATGTTCGCAAGTGCAAATTTAGGATTGTCTGGAAATTTCAATTCATGGATTTACATTTATTGAGCATAGGCTGCATATGCAGCCTATGCTCGATAAATGTAAATCCAGAAATTGTTTACAAGAAAACATTGTTAATGTGAAATTTACAGATATTCATAATTTTGCCCTTACGAACATTTTAGTCTTACAAAGTTTAGTGAAACGGGCCCCTTCCGTCGATCCTTATTGGGCTACTCGAGTGCGCTACGAATCAAGATGCCCAATTCTGCAATCACGGCCACAAAAAATGTCGTAAACCCCATTTATTCAGTAACATATTGGGAGCTAGGCTGGCCACAAATGTATTAATCTCCATTTATCCAGTAACAGACCAGGAGCTAGACTGGCCAAAAATGTCATAAACCCCATTTATTCAGTAACAGACCAGGAGCTAGACTAGTCACACATGTCATAAGCCCCATTTATCCAGTAACAGACAAGGAGCTAGACACCTGTCATAATCCCCATTTATCCAGTAACAGACAAGGAGCTAGACTTGCCACTAATGTCATAAACCCCATTTATCCAGTTACAGACCAGGAGCTAGACTGGCCACTAATGTCATAAACCCCATTTATCCAGTTACAGACCAGGAGCTAGACTGGCCACACATGTCATAATAAACCCCATTTATTCAGTAACAACAGGAGCTAGACTGGCCAAAATGACATAATCCCCATTTATCCAGTAAAGGACCAGGAGCGAGACTGGCCACAAACGACATAAGCCTCATTTATCCAGTCCGAGAATCGGAGCTAGACTGGCCACAAATGTCATAGACTCCATTTATTCAGTAACATACCAGGAGCTAGGCTGGCCACACATGTCATAAGCCACATTTATCCAGTCCGAGAATCTGAGCTAGACAGGCCACAAATGTCATAAGACCCATTTATTCGGTTGCTTAATTCGAACTAGACTGGTCACAAAAGTTATAATCGCCATTTATTCAGGTCACAATTAGAGCTAGGCTGACCACACATGACATAAACTCTATTTCTCCAGCTACATGTAGACTGGCTACACATGTCACAAGTCATAAGAATGATGTGATATATGAATATAACAATTATGTCAATATTGTCTTGTTACTGTTCACTATATGTTACATCTATATGTTGCCATCTCCGACATCTTTGTATGTACAAGCCATCGTACAGTTTGACACATACAGCAAATAATATGACAGTAGACCAAATACAATTTGGTGCTATACATTATAGACAGATATGACAACGACGTGCTATAAATATTATGCCAGCAAACTACAAAAGACGAGATATCTGAGCATTTCTCCCATAAATCTCAAAATAAATTGTTATGTGTAAACCTTTCAATCGGATGCACAGCCTATTGTTAGTGTACACGTTACCCATAGGTATAGCCATATTCACTCGCATAGTAGGCGAGTAGACACCATGGACAATACACTCGGGTAACTTCTTACATGTCACTGGATTTGATAGTTAATAACAGAGTACAGTAGTGGGTATATATGGTATGTGTTGTGTGGCTTGCCAGCTAAAAGTGATACACTGTGCGATTTTCTGTGTATGAGACTATATATTTATGGTGGTTCATGTTATTTAAAACACAGGCACAAACCTGTCAAGAAACTGAAATATTTTACTGTTTGGTGCTTTGAGTCCGTTCTTCTGACTTTCCTACATATTTCCTAGTGATTAACTACATTATATCGTATGTTCTACTTCATATTTCGCGTTTTGTGTCAAACGCCAGAAGAGGTAAAACTGGCTGATGGCTGGAACACACAAAGATGGCCGAGTTCGCCACTCCATGTGCCGTATAGGATACAGTAACGAGGCAGTGTTCACTTATATGTTGTACATATATCCCATCACATTTAGGAAACAATTATCTTTGAATCAAACGATGATCAAGTATAGAACGGGTCCTTAAGGAATTAAATGCGAGGGAGAGCTAGCGACCGCAGCATTTAGTTCCTGAAAAATCCGATATGTGAACAATAACATATTTATTGTTCAGCCAATGTCCCATCCAAGTATTAATTTTCCAGTTCATGTCGAAACGTTAATTATGAATCTGGTAATATATAACTTATTGGGGTTAAACGTTGCAATATGTGAAATAAGTGGAGCACAATGCTGCTCAGCGATTGGCTTAGAAAGTAGGGCAAACTATCAATATTTTTCAGGAGTAAATTGCAAGGTGTTTTGTACGGAAGCCCATTAGGGCCACTTCACTTTTCTTTTATCTTTTCTTGAATTTTCGAGATCTTTTCTTCAATTTTCAAGATACTTTCTTGAATTTTCAAGTTCTTTTCTTGAATTTTCAAGATCTTTTCTTGAAAATTCAAGAAAAGATCTTGAAAATTCAAGAAAAGAACTTGAAAATTCAAGAAAACATCTTGAATAAAAGGAAATTAAAAAAAAGTGAAGTGGCCCTAATGGGCTTCCGTAGTTTTGTATGCGCCACTGGACTATGATCCAACTTGACACAGGTCGCTATTGAATACGGCTCAATTTAGGCCTGGGTCGATATCGTTAATTGAATACATAGTCAATGATGCGACCCACATAATAAAGTTGTGTATTGGAATATTGCTTACCTGAGTACTAGAGTGTAAACAGCACTATAATACCGCTATTGTTCTGTTATGAATCTGGCCATTAAATTGTATGGGATTTTTTACTTTTATTATTTAATTGCCTTATTTCAATCATACGTTGTACTACGCCACATTTGAAGCAAATTAAACTACGTTTGTCTTCAGAACGTGCTTAATACGGATATTGTGTACAAACACAGTGTTTACTTAACCCTTCCTACGCTGTTGACGTAAATTGCCGTCTGATGTTTTTCATTTTTGCTTTAATTCTTAACAAAAAACTGGTTTTGACAGCAAATGAGAATCGTCTCCACTGGAGACGATTCTCATGTGCTGTAAAAAACCAGGTTTTTGTCGATAAATCTTGAAAATAAAACATTTCCAGCAGACGACAAAATGTAATTCAGCATAGTAAGGGTTAAGCTTCCGTTTGTTTATCAAGCCGTTTCGCTGCAGAAATAGCCGCATACAACATGTGACAAACAAACGGACGTGTCGCAACAATACTTGTTTTATCAATAGAATGAATACACAGACGGATTGTTCTACTGTTGTAAATATTGTACGAAGCGAAATTGTTACATTTTATTGGTTTATAATCAATATCATTGTATTTGTGAACCGTGCACGTAAAACAAACACACTTGTGTTGAAGAATTATATACATCTTGGTTAAATCAGTGGAATTTAATTTTACAATGAACGTGGAAAATCGACGTGGATGTTGGATTTTAACGCATACTCAGAATTAAAGGATTTTTAGAAACTGTTTTAAGATTGTCTGGAAGAAGAAAACGGTTTTTAATTTGAACAATTGGAAAAAGGTGGTTTTTTTTGCACATTTGATTCCCGTTTTTTCCGTTGCTGTTGTTGTTGTTGTTGCTGACAGAACATAAACATTTCTGTATGGATCCGTAACTTATCAGGTATGTTGCTTATTTACCATATAACGAATGTCAGATGTGTTGCTGTAAATGGAGAATGGGCATATTTGCGCAACCAGTGTAGACCCAGATCAGCCTGCGCATCCGCATCCGCGCAGTCTGATCAGGGTCTAAACTGTTCGCTGTTCCGTTGGTGAACACCCGTCATGCTTCTAACACACAGTGTATACATATGGTTATCAGGCTGCAGGAGTGTGCGAGTAGATCAGGAGCTAGACTGGCCACAAATGCCAAAATCATCATTTATTCAGTCATATAAGTGACGCTAGACTGGTCGCATAATTATATCATACGTCCGATTTCTCCAGTCGCATATCAGCAGCTAGACTGGCCACATATGCCATAATCCTCATTTCTCAAGTCGTATATCAGGAGCTAGACTGGCTACACATGTCATAAACCCCATTTCTCCAGTCTTATATCAGGAGCTAGACTGGCCACACATGTCATAATCCCCATTCTCAAGTCGTATATCAGCAGCTAGACTGGCCACACATGTCATAAACCCCATTTCTCAAGTCGTATATCAGGAGCTAGACTGGCCACACATGTCATAAACCCCATTTCTCGAGTCGTATATCAGCAGCTAGACTGGCCACACATGTCATAATCCCCATTTATCAAGTCGTATATCAGGAGCTAGACTGGCCACACGTACATGTCATAAACCCCATTTCTCAAGTCGTATATCAAGAGCTAGACTGGCCATACATGTCATAAAACCCCCATTTTCTCCAGTGGTATATCAGCAGCTAGACTGGCCACACATGTCATAAACCCCATTTCTCAAGTCGTATATCAAGAGCTAAACTGGCAAGACATGTCATAAACCCGATTTCTCAAGTCGTATATCAGGAGCTAGACTGGCCACACATGTCATAATCCCCATTTCTCAAGTCGTATATCAACAGCTAGACTGGCCACACATGTCATAAACCCCATTTCTCAAGTCGTATATCAAGAGCTAGACTGGCCATACCCATTTGTCATACAGATCCTCAAAGTTATATCAGCAGCTAGACTGCACACAGTCATAAACATTTCTCAGTCGTATATCCCCAGACTAAAGGGCAAGTAGTCATAAACGTCTCAAGTCGTATATCAGGAGCTAGACTGGCCACACATGTCATAATCCCCATTTCTCAAGTCGTATATCAACAGCTAGACTGGCCACACATGTCATAAACCCCATTTATCCAGTCGTATATCAGGAGCTAGACTGGCCACACATGTCATAATCCCCATTTATCAAGTTGTATATCAGGAGCTAGACTGGCAACACATGTCATAATCCCCATTTCTCAAGTCGTATATCAGCAGCTAGACTGGCCACACATGTCATAATCCCCATTTCTCAAGTCGTATATCAGCGGCTAGACTGGCCACACATGTCAAAAAACCCATTTCTCAAGTCGTATATCAGCAGCTAGACTGGCCACACATGTCATAATGCCCATTTCTCCAGTCGTATATCAGGAGCTAGACTGGCCACATATGTCATAATCCCCATTTCTCTAGTCGTATATCAGGAGCTAGACTGGCCACACATGTCATAATCACCATTTCTCCAGTCGTATATCAGGAGCTAGACTGGCAACACATGTCATAATCCCCATTTCTCAAGTCGTATATCAAGAGCTAGACTGGCCACACATCACATGTCATAATCCCCATTTCTCCAGTCGTATATCAGGAACTAGACTGGCCACACATGTCATAATCCCCATTTCTCCAGTCCTATATCAGGAGCTAGACTGGCCACACATGTCATAAACCCCATTTCTCCAGTCGTATATCAGGAGCTAGACTGGCCACACATGTCATGAACCCCATTTCTCAAGTCGTATATCAGGAGCTAGACTGGCCACACATGTCATAATCCCCATTTCTCCAGTCGTATACCAGGAGATAGACTGGCCACACATGTCATAATCCTCATTTCTCAAGTCATATATCAGGAGCTAGACAGGCCACATGTGATATAATCCCCATTTCTCAAGTCGTAGATCAGCAGCTAGACTGGCCACAAATGTCATAAACCCCATTTGTCAATTCGTATATCAGCATCTAGACTGGCCACATATGTCATAATCCCCATTTCTCCAGTCACATATCTGCAGCTAAACTGGCCACACATGTGATAAACCCCATTTCTCCAGTCGTATATCAGCAGCTAGACTGGCCACACATGTCATAATCCCCATTACTCAAGTCGTATTGCAGCAGCTAGACTGGCCACACATGTCATAATCCCCATTTCTCAAGTCGCATATAAGGAGCTAGACTGGTCACACCTGTCATACTCCCAATTTCTCAAGTCGTATATCAGGAGCTAGACTGGCCACACATGTCATAATCCCCATTTCTCCAGTTGTCTATCAGCAGCTAGACTGGCCACACATGTCATAATCCCCATTTCTCCAGTCGTATTTCAGCAGCTAGACTGGCCACACTTGTCATAATCCCGATTTCTCCAGTCGTATTTCAGCAGCTAGACTGGCCACACATGTCATAATCCCCATTTCTCCAGTCACATATCTGCAGCTAAACTGGCCACACATGTCATAATCCCAATTTCTCCAGTCGTATTTCAGCAGCTAGACTGGCCACACTTGTCATAATCCCGACATCTCCAGTCGTATTTCAGCAGCTAGACTGGCCACACATGTCATAATCCCTATTTTTCCACTGACATATCTGCAGCTAAACTGGCCACACATGTCATAAACCCCATTTCTCTAGTCGTATATCAGCAGCTAGACTGGCCACACATGTCATAATCCCCATTACTCAAGTCGTATTGCAGTAGCTAGACTGGCCACATATGTCATAATCCCCACTTCTCAAGTCGTATATAAGGAGCTAGACTGGTCACACCTGTCATAATCCCCATTTCTGAAGTCGTATATCAGGAGCTAGACTGGCCACACATGTCATAATCCCCATTTCTCCAGTCGTATTTCAGCAGCTTGACTGGCCACACTTGTCATAATCCCGATCTCTCCAGTCGTATATCAGGAGCTAGACTGGCCACACATGTCATAATCCCCATTTCACCAGTCACATATCAGGAGTTAGACTGGCCACACATGTCTTAATCCCCATTTCTCCAGTCGTATACCTGGAGTTAGATGGTTCACACATGTGATAATCCCCATTTCTCCAGTCACACGTCAGTAGTTAGACTGGCCACACATGTCATAAGCCCCATTTCTCCTGTCACATATCAGGAGCTAGACTGGCCACACATGTCATAATCCCATTTTCACCAGTCACATATCAGGAGTTAGACTGGCCACACATGTTTTAATCTCCATTTCTCCAGTCGTATACCAGGAGTTAGACTGTTCACACATGTCATAATCCCCATTTCTCCAGTCGTATACCACATTTCTCCAGTCGTTAGATTATTCACACATGTCATAATACCCATTTCCCCAGTCACATATCAGGAGTTAGACTGGCCACACATGTCATAATCCCATTTTCCAACCATTCACAATAATCAGGAGTCTAATGGCCACACATGCCCTTATCTCCATTTATCAGTCGTTTTTATACCTGGAGTTAGACTGTTCACACATGTCATAATCCCCATTTATTTCCAGTCTATATCAGGAGCTAGGACTGGCCAACACATGTATACCCATTTCTCCAGTCACATATCAGAGTATACACTGGCCAACCACATGCCTTAATCTTTCAATTTCCTTAACACTTCGATACCAGGATTAGACTGTTCACACATGTCATAATCCCCATTTCTCCAGGTGTATTCAGGAGCTGACTGGGCCACTATGTTCAAACCCCAATTTCTCCAGTCCGTATTTCAGCAACTAGACTGGCCACACATGTCATAATCCCCATTTTTCCAGTCACATATCTGCAGCTAAGCTGGCCACACATGTCATAAACCCCATTTCTCCAGTCGTATATCAAGAGCTAGACTGGACACACATGTGATAGACCCCTTTTTTGCAGTCGTATATCAGCAGCTAGACTAGCCACACATGTCATAATCCCCATTTCTGAAGTCGTATTGCAGCAGCTAGACTGGTCACACATGTCATAATCCCCATTTCTCAAATCATACATAAGGAGCTAGACTGGTCACACATGTCATAATCCCCATTTCTCCAGTCGTATATCAGCAGCTAGATTGGCCACACATGTCAAAAAAAACATTTCTCCAGTCGTATATCAGCAGCTAGAATGGCCACACATGTCATAAACCCCATTTCTCTAGTCGTATTGCAGCAGCTAGACTGGTCGCACATGTCATAATCCCCATTTCTCAAGTCGTATTGCAGCAGCTAGACTGTTCACACATGTCATAATCCCCATTTCTCAAGTCGTACATAAGGAGCTAGACTGGTCACACATGTCATAATCCCCATTTCTCAAGTCGTATTGCAGCAGCTAGACTGGTCACACATGTCATAATCCCCATTTCTCAAGTCGTACATAAGGAGCTAGACTGGTCACACATGTCATAATCCCCATTTCTCCAGTCGTATATCAGCAGCTAGATTGGCCACATATGTCAAAAAACCCATTTCTCCAGTCGTATATCAGCAGCTAGACTGGCCACACATGTCATAATGCCCATTTATCCAGTCGTATATCAGGAGATAGACTGGCCACACATGTCATAATTCCCATTTCTCCAGTCGTATATCAGGAGCTAGACTGGACACACATGTCATAATCCCCATTTCTCAAGTCGTATATCAGGAGCTAGACTGGCCAAACATCACATGTCATAATCCCCATTTCACCAGTCGTATACCAGGAGATAGACTGGCCACACATGTCATAATCCTCATTTCTCAAGTCAAATATCAGGAGCTAGACAGGCCACATGTGTCGTAATCCCCATTTCTCAAGTCGTATATCAGCAGCTAGACTGGCCACACTTGTCATAAACCCCATTTCTCAAGTCGTATATCAGCAGCTAGACTGGCCACACATGTCATAATTCCCATTTCTCAAGTCGTATATCAGCAGCTAGAATAGCCACACATGTCATAAACCCCATTTCTCTAGTCGTATATCAGCAGCTAGACTGGCCACACATGTCATAATCCCCATTTCTCAAGTCGTATTGCAGCAGCTAGACTGGCCACAAGTGTCATAATCCCCATTTCTCAAGTCGTATATAAGGAGCTAGACTGGCCACACATGTCATAAACTCCGTTTCTTAAGTCGTATTGTAGCAGCTAGACTGGCAACACGTGTCATAATCCCCATTTCTCAAGTAGTATATAAGGAGCTAGACTGGCCACACATGTCATAAACCCCATTTCTCAAGTCGTATTGCAGCAGATAGACTGGCCACACGTGTCATAATCCCCATTTCTCAAGTCGTATTGCAGCAGCTAGACTGGCCACACGTGTCATAATCCCAATTTCTCAAGTCGTATATAAGGAGCTAGACTGGCCACACATGTCATAATCCCCTTTTCTGAAGTCGTATATCAGGAGCTAGACTGGTCACACCTGTCATAATCCCCATTTCTCAAGTCGTATATCAGGAGCTAGACTGGCCACACATGTCATAATCCCCATTTCTCAAGTCGTATTTAGCAGAAGCTAGAACTGGCCACCCACAAATTGTCATAAATCCACAATTTCTCCATTTTGTCTATCAGCAGCTAACCCCTTTTTGGCCACACATGGTCCAAAATCAATCCCACCAATATCTTTCTCCAAGTCGATTTATTCAAAGCAGCTAGTCTGGCCACACTTGTCATAATCCCGATTTATCAAGTCGTATTTCAGCAGCTAGACTGGCCACACATGTCATAATCACCATTTCTCCAGTCACATATCTGCAGCTAAACTAGCCACACATGTCATAATCCCCATTTCTCCAGTCAAAAATCAGGAGCTAGACTGGCCACACATGTCATAAGACCCATTTCTCCAGTCACACATTAGAAGCTAGACTGACCACACATGTCATAAGCCCCATTTTTCCAGTCACACATCAGGAGCTAGACTGGCCACACATGTGATAAGACCCATTTTTTCAGTCACATATCAGGAGCTAGACTGGCCACACATGTCGTAATCCCCATTTCTCCAGTCACATATCAGGAGCTAGACTGGCCACACATGTCATAATCCCCATTTTTCCAGTCACACATCAGGAGCTAGACTGTCCACACATGTCATAAGCCCCATTTCGCCAGTCACATATCAGGAGCTAGACTGGCCACACTTTTTATCATCCCCATTTATCCAGTCACACATCAGGAGCTAGACTGGCCACACATGTCATAATCCCCATTTCGCCAGTCACATATCAGGAGCTAGACTGGCCGCACATGTCGTAAGCCCCATTTTTACAGTCACATATTAGGAGCTACACTGGCCACACATGTCATAATCCCCATTTCTCCAGTCACACATCAGGAGCTAGACTGGCCACATATGTCATAAGCCCCATTTCTGCAGTCATATCTCAGGAGCTAGACTGGCCACACATGTCATAATCCCCATTTCTCCAGTCACACATCAGGAGCTAGACTGGCCACACATGTCATAATCCCCATTTTTGCAGTCACATCTCAGGAGCTAGACTGGCCACACATGTCATAATCCCCATTTCTCAAGTCACACATCAGGAGCTAGACTGGCCACACACATGTCATAAGCCCCATTTCGCCAGTCACACATAGGGAACTAGACTGGCCACATGTCTCATAATCCCCATTTCTGCAGTCACATATCAGGAGCTAGACTGGCCACACGTGTCATAATCCCCATTTCTGCAGTCACATATCAGGAGCTAGACTGGCCACACATGTCATAATCCCCATTTATGCAGTCACATATCAGGAGCTAGACTGGCCACACACATGTCATAAGCCCCATTTCGCCAGTCACACATAAGTAACTAGATTGGCCACATGTGTCATAATCTCCATTTCTCCAGTCACATATCAGGAGCTAGACTGGCCACACCACACATGTCATAATCCCAATTTATCCAGACACCAACCTTGATCTAGACTGGCCACATGTCATAATCACCATGTCTCCAGTCACAGATCAGGAGCTAGACTGGCCACACACGCTATAACCCGACTTGCTTTGATATCAAATATGTATCAGGTATTTGTTTAACTACATATACATCAAAATGCACAATAAACGAACATATGTATTATGTACAGTGGAACCTCTCTAAACCGGACACCCTGGGGCTTTCCCAGGGTGTCCGATTTAGAGAGGTTCCACTGTACCTTGCTTCAGCATATATACCTGCTATAGAATTTTGTTTTCGTCAGTCTGTAATCGGTCAATGTGCATATAGTTACCTCATAATTATAGGCCATATGCTTGACTGTGACTGGAGAAATGGGGATATTGGGATTTGTGACCAGTGTAGCTCCTGATCAAATAGCACACCCCTGTAGCCTGATAAAGATGCATATTGCGTGTTAGAAGTATGGTGGGTGTTTCAATCATTGATGGAATGGCGAACAGTGTAGATCCTGATCAGACTGTGCGGATGCACAGGCTGATCTGGATCTACACTGGTCGCAAAACCCATAAGCCCCATTTCCCCAGTCACAGCCACATATTTGGAGAGCTACAGACTCGCTTTTCATAACCTATTTCGTTATAAAAATTGAAATTTAAAAATAGATTTAACAGATTGTATGTTAAATCTTATTTTTCTTGTTATTTAAATATTGACACATAAAAAACGCGTAATCTCCTTATCAGCAAAACGTTATGTATTAAACTAGTTAAAAACCACAGGATTAAACTTTACGCTATCTACCCGAGAATAATGTATTGCATTCACGTTATTCAATACTGTATACATATTTTATATGGTTGCATTACACGAAGTAACCCGATCAAATTTGCCGATTTGCAGCTGAAATTGTTATAAATACAGTGGCATCTCGTTATACCGAACACAGACAACGCATCAAAGTGTTTACTTGTGTTAGTTTCAATGGTATTTATCTGTTGTAACCACAGCATGAATTATAGGCTTATGTCCGTTATTTCAACATGTGCATGATTAGAACGTATGTTTATGATCACAGAACACACACATAATGGCGTGCAGTGCTCAGACACCACGCTAAGCATAACATCATCGGGATCTAACTCGCAAGCGATTGTACTTTATAATATTCACTGTACGTTGGTTTAACAGACTAACCCCATTTTTGTATTGCTCCCCTAATAAAATAATAATAATAATAAAACACACAACCTCACAGCTGGAAATACATGTACATTGAGAAGTGAATAATAAAAAGCGCTCCATTTCAGAAAAGTGATGGCGCTACCAAACCACGTGGGACATCTGGACCAATCATTAGGCAGTACGGGCTCCCGGCGCGGTAGTCACCGAGCGCTGACGAGTATACCAGAAATTGTCAAGTACGTCAAATCCGATCTCAGTCGAAGGAAGGCGAAGAAAACTCCCTCGATTATCGCCCTTGAGAATCTGACCGTCCATGGATGTGACGAGTATACGGTCGAGTCAGCTATACCTCCCAGGTAAATACAGAATACCAGGCTCCTGTATTTTGATATCAAGTCAAGGATTTAGCGTTACAATGATACGAAACATTTTCTCGGAAAACCCGGTTTGCCTATCACGTGTTATGATTACTTGGGAGGATTAAGTGGACACATGTGCCGTTCGTTACCTTACACGTTGTAATACATATGGCTCTGACCAAGTTTAAGAATTCATATCAGCTGTAACAGTACCTGTTTTCTAATCCTTTTTATTTGTACACACTGCATAAACTAGCAGAGTGTACTAGGTATCGGGTAACGTCCATAACGCGAATTGTATGATGTACTTTGTGTTGCCTTTTTGTCTTTCGATATCAACATTAGCAAATTTTGTTGAGCTGAATACTTATTTTCATCGCGTCATTATACTGTTGTCATTCGGCAACGTCACGTGACGTCGTTCAACCAATAAAACGTAAGCAGAAGTAGTTTTTGAATAGACTGTATCATCCCAGGTAAATATGCGGTTCGACAATGTCCAGCCGTGGGTAAACGTTTGCCATGGCACGAGGGAACTGTTTGAACCCCAAGGCCGTAGTGAACTATTTGAACCCGCGGCCTACGGCCTTGTGGTTCAAACAGTTCCCTCGTGCCACGGCAAACGTTTACCAACGGCTGGACATGGTCGGACGTTATTGTTACATTTCCGTCTGTAATATCATGCAATTTGAGGATTTCTGTATTACTTTCGGTACTCAGTAACAATACATACTACCAGTAGCGGATTTCACCGGTCGCTTTCGTCACGAAAGCGACCGGTGAAATCCGCTACTGGTAGTATGTATTTTCGGGTTCTACAACTATGTCGACTGTACAAGGCTCGACATACATGCACTTGTAGAACGCGAAAATTCCCCCGTCATCGCACTGGAAGTTCATACACTGGTGTAGTGTGATGCAGCAACGTTATGTGATGTAGTTTATATCATGAAACGTTAACCAAAGTATTGGTGTTATCGTTCAGCGAGTTTTCGGTTAAATGCCAGCTAACATCATGGCACTCACATTTGTTACCTGAGTGTTTGAATTCGATGATGGACGTCATGATTTTATAAATTTGTCCGGGGGGAGTTGACCAATCAAATCATTGGAATATATCTCTCTTTCTTCCAGTCGTATGGACAAACGGCCGCTGGCTCCACCCCCACACAGCTTTCAGCCGCACTCACAAGAAGGGAGAGAACTCACGAAAGTGTATATACACGTGGTGATCCTAAAGATCGGCGAAATAGAAACGATCAAGGAATTCTTCGAAGCAGACGTGTTTATCCAGGCTAAATGGCGGGAACCCGTGTTGGATAAAACCACGGTGAGTTATGGGTGCCATTTGGACCACAAACGTGTTCTTACTCGCGCACTGTACCTGAGGGTATACCCAGGTATACCCTCACGAGACCCAACACATATAAACTGAAGAAAATATTACTGTAACCGCTACACCATCGCATAGATGCGACTACTTATGATTTATAATCAAAGTACTGAAAGTACTGAAATATGTTATCTCAACAAAAGCTGATTACTTGCGGAACTAGAGACAGAAAGTTGCATAATTTCTTGATAATCATCAAGAGGCACATATATTGTGATGGTGCAAAACCATTCCCATCCATACGTTTTCACCAGAATACATTACTGTTTGAAACTCCCATAAAAAAGTGTACGAAACTGGCGGCTAACTGGTCACTGCTACCTAACTGTGACAACTAAAGATAACATCCGCTGTATTCATACGCACGAAATGTCTTGAATCGTATTTTCCAGAATTTAACTGATAAACTCAGCCCAAAAACTATGAAAACTATAGAGAATAGTATATGTAGAGTTTTAGATACAAAGAAAGACAGACCAAAACGTCATAGGATAAGTTGGCACAGGGCACTATTTGCTTGGTCGTACTCGCCATTTAGGTTGTCAAGGGAGATAACATAAAAATAAAATCTACACATCCGGTTATTACGTTCAGCAGTTGCATCTCTTTCGGCAGTCTGTGGTGTTTTATGTCCTTTCAACCATAATTGGGGCATAGCGTTCTAGTATAGATTCCGCCCCTCACGTAGTTTGTTTACATTGTAAGTACTGGTATGTCAGGGGCGGATCTAGGGGGGGGGGGGGTCCGGGTTGCAACCCCCTCCCCCGTTCAGCCACGGAGTTTACATAGATCACAGTTTACCACCAGTTGAAGTCTGAATTTAAATGCCGTAAAACACCGGAAAGTGCATTTTGAAGAGCTAAAAATTAGGACAACCCTCTAGTTGCGAACGGTAACTCTTGCAATTACTCTCGTACCGGCCGTAGCTAGCTACGGACGGTACGGGAGTAAATTGCAAGAGTTACCTTCTCAACTAGACAACCCCCCACCCCCCTCCCCGTTCCCCAAATGCTGGATCCGCCTCTGTATGTGCACGGACTACTTGCATATATTATACTTGTACTAGTAATTCTTTTGACAATAAAACAACATGTTGTAGCGCACCGTTAAGTACATCGTCGAATCATTGACCTAATACACGTATGCCGTGTACTATATAAGTTCGCTAATATGAATAGCTGAATGCTAAAAACCTAATTTTACATACTCGCATTAGAGAGCACATAATTACGAGAAAAAGTTGACTGGTGCAACGGCAGTGGAACGTCTCTAAACCGGACACCCGACAGGTCCCCAGGGTGTCAGGTTTGTAAATGCTTGGATTTTTATGTACCCTCTTAATTCTGCTATTAGCGCGCCCATGATTGCGTTCTTGTCATCGTATATGTACAGTAGAGGCCACATACTAGCGAAGATGGTAAGGCTATTTATAGTGCAACTTCTGTAAACCAGGGACCTCCCAGGGTATGCTGTTTTTTTTTATGTACCCGCTTAATTCTGATATTTGATAACTCATGATCAAGGTGCATGATCACGTGGTTACAACAACAACAACGTCGTCCACTCCAAAGTAAGTATTATTTGATATTTTCCTTAATATGCAACGGATTTTGATGAAATATGGCGCAACAAACGCATCTTCATGAGCTGCATTTGGTGGTCCAGGGAGTTCGGCACAGACTTATGTCGTTTTTGCGAAAATACAGAGACCACCGCATGCAACTTAACAAGACGCGTTTGGTGCGCCATTTTTCATCAAAATCCGTTACGTATTAAGGACACTATAAAAGAATACGTACTTTGAATCGGTACTTGTTGTTGTTGTTAGTACCACGTGATCATACACCTTGATGATTGCGTTCTTGTTATCGTGTTACAATAGAGGCTATGCACTGGATATATATGTGTAAATGTAAATACTTGGATTTAACGACGGCACTGGCTCGATGACCTTGCATGTCGTCTTCCAAGAAGGGGAGAAAGGAAGGAGGTGGATACAGAGAAAACCAACCCCAAGGTGCCCAGCTCTTATTAGAATAGTCCCCTCTGGTCCTTTGTGCCCAGACTCTCCTTCAAATCAGATACACGGGACCGCCTTTTAAAGTCCCCATCCGAAAGGACTAGTAGAGCAGGAAATATAAAGTATCTCAGAAATACTGACGCCCTGGAACTGAACCCTGAATCGGACCCGGGTCGCCAGCGTGGTAGTCCGATGGTGTTACACATAGGCCACGGTCTGTCCGGTTTAGAGATGTTCCACTGTAATTTCTATGTAAGAGCACTGAAACACATGCATATACCAATACACATACTGTAGGCATGCCGCAAGTTGGCACAAATTTCAAGAATAATGACGAATACAATTTATATTTTAATAATAATAATAATGTTCAGTTTTGATTATTTTACATTTGTAAACATACATGCGCACATACGTTCTAAAGTTTTAAGTAAAAATACACCGTTGCTATAGCTTACAAATTTCAGTCATGTTAGTGTTACCTTGTAACCCTCATTTAAATAAAACTTATATGTTCTGTTCTGTTCACAGATGCTATAGTTATGACTATGTCAACTTAACTCATAAACGCGGCCTCTTATTTGTGTATTATTTCATGTCATGTTTGAACCCAAATCAATTAATATGCGTAGCCGTTCTATTAAAATTCGCACAAAAAGAAGTTAAAGCGTAATATCCCATTACATCGTCAACTGCTCTATGTGCACACCTTTAGTAACCTGACAGCGTGATGTAAGGTAAAAGAAATAGAGGCTCTTAACCCTTTCAACCCTAAGGAACTGGAATGGACTGTGATATGCTAATATTCCGACCAATCCAATGGTCACAAAATGATTTTCAGATTCGTCCATTTGTGAAAAGGGGGTGTTTTCGTTCTAAGAAATATTAAAATTACTTTCAAAAAGTGCAGATCCTCATGAGACGGCTCGTTACGAGCCGGCTCATCTGGATCTGTACTTTTTGCATAAACCGCTATAGCAGGATTTCAGGCTCTTAAATGAGTGATGGTTTAATATGATAGTTATTAAACGAGTTTACTGATTTCATAAGAAACGAGGCTATGCCGAGTTTCTTATGAAATTAGTCAACGAGTTTAATAAATACAATATTACATCATAACATGTTGTATTATATTTATTGCATAAGTACAGCTCACTAATTTGAAGCTGTAATGTTTTCTGTACCGGTCAACTGCGGGCGCCCATTTTATGCAATACAATATACGAATGGTTGATAGTTAGAGACACCTTTGCCGCGTAGAAACGACGGTTAAGCATCATAGATTTCGTTTTTGTGCCGCGTAGAGACGAACATTTAGATTCTTAATGTTCGGCTCTACACGTCAAACGAATTAACCACATTTTAGGTTCTTAATTTTCGTCTCACCGCGGCGTGGAAACGATTAAGCAGCCTTTAAGGTTCTTCATGTATGTTTACGCGGCGTACATACGAATTAACAGCCTTTAAGGTTCTTAATTTATGTCTCTATGCGGCGTATATACGAATTAACAGCCTTTAAGGTTCTTAATTTATGTCTCTATGCGGCGTACATACGAATTAACAGCCTTTAAGGTTCTTAATTTATGTCTCTATGCGGCGTATATACGAATTAACAGCCTTTAAGGTTCTTAATTTTCGTTTTAACGCGGCGAAGAAGCGAAACGACAAAATGTCCCTAACGAGCCTGAATACATTACCGAGTATATTGAATAGTACATATTTTTTCGCTGATATGCTTGTAACCCGCATCGGTGTACTGTATGTCTATACATTATTATCATTATTTGAAAAGGTTGAAGTTTATTTACCTATATAATATAAATGCATTCGACAACCATCATGGTTTACGGTTGACATAATTATGTTTTGTATCACGCTCTTTGTATATATTTCAATAACACAGCCAGGTTTAAAGGTAAATGTGTCTCGGAAATCCAATATGTTTTATGGACCGTGTACATAGAGAATACCAGGCTAGTGTGTTTTGATATTATGTTTATCAGGCAAGGCTAGGAAACGCGTAGGAATTCCGAGGCTTGCCGAGGAATTCCTACCGTTTCCGAGCCGAGCCTGATAAACTTGATATCAAAATACACTAGCCTGGTATTCTATTTATCAGGTAACGTTTTATTCTCGAAAATGACATTAGATGACGTCGTATTCTGTGGACAGAACGAGGATTTGTTTAAGTTGCGTCCTTACACTGACGTCATTCGGTAACGTCACGTGACGTCAACCGACCAATGGAACGTCTGTTTTCACTTTGTTGTAACCCGGATGTTTATATCAGGGCAATGCCTGATACAACACTATGTTATCACTCAGTACGTATTCGGTCAATGCAGGGCAGGTTACCTGATAAATGACTCTATAATAACTGAACACATCATTTTGTTGATCAAATTCAAAGAGTTTGTGATTTATTCTACTGTATACTATCATAGACGACGATAAACATGGGAGATAATTTGAATATGCTCTGTTACAACTATTTTTTCTGACGTTCCAGGTCGAACGGCGTCACGTGGCATTTCCGAATGATAACACTGGAGAAATGGGGCTTATGGGTTTTGCGACCAGTGTAGATCCAGATCAGCCTGTGCATCCGCACATGCTGATCAGGATCTGCACTGATCGCCATTCCATCAATGAAACACTGCATACAACCCTCCACCCCTTCAAACCAAACAGCCATCCACCAGCCTCACCCAACCCACCGGGCATGAAAGACATTGACAGCTACATGTGTTATAGTCCAGACAACCATGCCTCTAGAATATCGTGGGCTACTAGTATGCCTTCATCCCATCCCCTCTCACATAAATACCCCCATCTGACTTCACACAGTTTGGAATCCAGAACTCGTCATACAAAACGTCTTTGAGGACCCTAAATACGAATCCGGCTTTGCCTACAACCTAACCCCACCCCACACCACCCCACTCCCTCAACCCTCCGCCCCTTCCAAACCCCAACTCATCTCCCACCCCAACTACCCACACCACCGGGTCGGGAATTTAATTGACAACTATATGTATAGGTTATTTGATTTTAATGTGGATATATGCCACTCGTTCCGCCGCGCAACGATATTGCACGCTGCGAAGCTCGTTATTTTATGCGTAATTCACTCGCAATGTATATATGCGCCTCGAACAATAGACAAAACAAATTAGTGGTCATTTAGAAGGAACCATTTTGCGATGTGAAGCGTAGTTCCGGCACTGACCAATATGAAGTCACGAGACGTCAATATGGAAAATTATTGACGTCTTGCGCTGCATTGTGTTTCAATGGGAAACGAAAGTACATATTAATAATGTGTTCTATTTCAGACAACTGTCTCTGACTTCACCCAGTTTTGGAATCCAGAACTTGTCATACAAAACGTCTTTGAGGACCCTAAAGAGCGGGTTTGGTACCAAGTGGAGTATTCGCCCAGCGGTCTGGCATACATCTGTGAAATGAGGCGAATAAAGGGGAAATTCTTCGAAACCATGGAGCTGAATGACTTTCCGTTTGATATCCAGGTATATTATACGTGTACTTAAAGATAAAATAAAACCTTTACAGTATGTAAATGGTTCGATCATAGCTTGTGAACCAGTAGGTTTAAATACCTGTAGACTATTTCACCAACATAACAAAGTATACTTTTCTAGCAAAGTATACTTTGATGGAGAAATTTTCAATTTTCGGATACATTTATTAATTTTTATTATACTGAATTTATTACATTATTACAGCCATTTTGGCTGTGATAATGCAATACATTCAGTATAATAATTCTGCATACTTTTAATCATCAACTATATGCAGTCTTTAATTCTATATGAAATTATGCATTTCAGGACAAATAAATGATTACTCCCTCAAAGCACAGGCGATTGAAAGTATGCAGCATTATTATAGTGAATTTATTACATTATCACAGCCAAATTGGCTGTGATAATGTAATACATTCAGTATAATAACCATTAATAAATTTATCCTAAAATTGAAAATTTCTCCCTCAAAGTATACTTTGCTAGAAAAGTACACTTTGCAATGTTGGTGAAATAAGCTACAGAACTGAGCCATGTTGTTTATTCGTGGATTACAAGAACATATCCATTGAGTAGAATGTTACAGCACATGTATGTGCGGTGGACGGTATACATATGTGGTGTGCAGGGGCGTTTAGAGATGTTCCACTGTATATTATTCTGTGTGCGTTCACTGTCAGAGCATTTCCCTAATTATTACGTCAGAGAATAATTTATTTTGGGATTGAACCTGTTTGCGATGCCATTGTTCAAATCTGATTCTGACGATATCTGTGTTCAGGTGTGCGTTCATTTTCAGAGCATTTCCCTAATTATTACGTCAGAGCTGAACAAAGACATTGTACATATCATCGAAGACCCAAACGACATTTCCTCGATCCACGTGGAATGTTTCTCCGACAGCCAAGAGTGGACGCTGCACGACTTCGTGGAACTGGACCCGCTTGATATATCGGCACAGTATACACGAACAGGGCAGAGCTATTCCGGATTGATTGTGACGTCATGCGTGACGCGCAGGGCTGGCTTCTTCGCTTGGAACGTTTTAGTTATAGTCGTAAGTTATTCATATTTATAATTATATCAGTCTTTTATTAATTTTTCGACCACATGGTCTTTACCAAACTAGCACTACACGCTATACTATTTTGAAAGACCATGTGGTCGAAAATTATATCAAAAGAGTGACTTTAAAACAATGTGTATTAAATGTGCTTTCCTTCTGATGTCATTGGAAATTACTATAATTATAATCATTATTATTTATTATCATATTTAGCATGTTTAGTTATTAATATTCATATTTATAATATAGCAAAATGAATTCTGGAAAATGATGGACAGGTCGATATATAAAGAGGTCAATATCGCGCAATCTTGAAAAGATCGGGTTGGCATAGACATGCCTCCCATTGTATGAAATCCAACATTTGAATGCGGAATTAAAGTACCCGGATGATAAAACGAACAATAAGGTGAATTTTCACCTTATTCACCGTTTTATCATCCGGGTACACATGCCTGGGCCACACCAGAAATCGTAGTCAAACTTGTGAAGGAATCGATAATCGTCCATGGAAACGAACATGTCCTCAACATTCAGAACCCTGACATGGCAAATATGTATCATAGCTATTTACGACCATGTAAATGTAAATGCTTGTACTTAACGACGGCACTGGCTCGATGACCTTGCATGTCGTCTTCCAAGAAGGGGAGAAAGGAAGGAGGGCGATACAGAGGAAACAGGCCCCATGGGGCCTAGCTCTTATTAGAATAGTCCCCTCTGGTTATTTAACGTGCCCATACTCTCCTTCTAATCTGATACACGGGACCGCCTTTTAAAGTCCCCATCCGAAAGGACTAGTAGAGCAGGAAATACAAAGTATCTCATAAATACTGATGCTCTGGAACTGAACCCTGAATCGAACCCGGGTCGCCAGCGTGGCAGTCCGACGGTGTTACCCCTTGTCCACGGTCTGCTCTTAAAATTATGACCATGCAAATGTTATTACGGGCGACTCTTTGTCGCCCACTTTATGTTACGCGTATATGAAAACTTACCATTCAGTGAAACTAGGTTGAACATATGATTGAAAGTGTAAAATTTGTTTTACCGTAAACCGATAAACCAAGCAGGAGGTGTTTTTACGACACGTGGTATTACTAATACGGGCGACGAATAATTTGACCCGAAGGGCCAACTGCTTCTAAAACAAAATGTAGATAACATCGGAAAGTATACATAATATAGCTTACGAAGTTACTGCATTTCAAAATTGTGTTGTCGTTATGAAGACTAAAGTCCCCCGAGAGACGCTTGAAAATATGCGTTTTAAATGATCGAAGTAGAAATGCCTTAAATGCGCATTGGAATATTTTATGGGAATAAAAAGAAAAACAATTTGCAACGAAATGGAGTTTCATTATTCCGTATTTATTTTAACACCTTTCTCTCTCCCACACCCATGTCTCTGTCTGTCTGTCTCTGTCTGTCTGTCTGTCTGTCTGTCTGTCTGTCTGTCTGTCTGTTTCACTTTCACTCTCTCCCACATCCATGTCTCTCTCTCTCTCTCTCTCTCTCTCTCTCTCTCTCTCTCTCTCTCTCTCTATCTTCTCTCTGTCTGTCTGACTCTCTCTGTCTGTCTCTCTCCCTATCTGTCCCTCTCTCTATCTTTCTGTCATTCTCTCTCTATATATTTATGTCTGTATGTCTGTCTGTCTGTATGTATGTCTCTCTCTATCTCGCTCTCTGTCTGTCTATGTCTCTCTGTGTGTCTCATTCTCGATCATTACCTAGAAACCACAATATATCTCTCCCCTGCACTCCCACCCACCTTCTCTCAACATCATTAGATATAAACCATAATATTTCTCTCTCTATCTTTCAACATCGTTAGATAGAAGCACACTATATCTCTCTCAATATCATTGGATATAAACCGCACATGTTGTGATTTTGTTTACAAGACAAAATCAAGCGATCCATGATACTCTGTGGACGTGACTAACAGAAACAAGTATACATTGCAACTGCTGTTTTAGTGCGCCTGTTCGGTTGTGTCACGGCCTGTGCTGTATTCACAGTCCATGCCACAAGTACCTCTTACCAACAGCTGAAGTGAAGCTGTATGTAAAAAGGACAAAACTAATACGAAAAATGGTCAAAATGTGCTCAAAGACCACCAGGGATCGAGAAAATAATAGCATCACTGGAAGGACACACCTGGAGAATTTCTATAGCCGCCACGCTGCACTTAACTTCGCTGATATGAGTTTGTCACAAAATTGTGTAACCGAAATCACACAATTGTGAGACAGGTTCTTTTAATATAGATCTGGTGTGGCTGTACATAGGCATAGACAAATAGTCAAAGTCAATTTACACATTTTTAATCAGTCAATGATAACTATTGCACTATTTATCCAGCAAAACACAAGTTACAGTATCTTCTAAACGTTCCACATAGCTAAGTTTCCCTGTGAATGCATGAGTCCTAGGTTGTCACTGAATACACAAATGTTCATAGATGCACAACAAATATTCACCCCCATGGTATGTCCACGAGACTAAATAATATGAATTGAGAATCCTAACATTCAAAATGGTACACTAAGGTGTCACACTGGTGTCATGGAGGACAGTAAACCACATGTAGTACGATGTCACAAAGATGTCCACTAAGAAAAATATACCACGAAGATGTCCAATATGGATAATATGTCACTAAGATGCCACGAAGAATTCCACTCAGGATTGCATACCCACAAAGATGTCCACTAAGGACAATATGTCACTAAGATTCACACGTGTTCACTCCACCGACAATCTGTCATAATGGTGATAATACCCCAGTAATGTTAGTCTATCTCATCAATGTTCACATCAGTTCACTCCCAAAGGATACAATATCTCTCATTCACACAAATGACATCGCCTCATGTCATTCTCGGTTATTTCCATCTATGGAAATATCAGTCTCGACCCGCCATATGCTGCTCAGGAATGGCAATGCCCGTGCCGTGGAATGGAAAGGAATCCCCCAGAGGATGGACACCCAGGAATCGCCCCATCAACATAAGCCACCTGCAATTAAGTGGTCATTACCACTAACTAACTACCAGTGTCGTTTGAAGAGAATTCACCAAATTCCACGCGATTTAAATGGCTAAAATTGCATTACAATTCACAAACTCCACCTTGGTTAAATATGGGGTAAAATAACTTACAGTGTCTGGAATCCACAGATCTAGCTCACATATACAGGAATAAAATTGTACAACGTTCTCCACACAAAGCACTAATAGGTCTTCCCACAATCAGATCTCTCTAAGCAATGACCACACATGCATGCCCAGTGAACTATTCACATAAAAATGCTCAATACTTGTCCAGCATGACTGACCACTGTATGTGATATCCACTACCAGTAATTGTTAACAATGCAGCTCACCTGTAAAATGCACCTGGGTACAACTTACCTGTGCAATCAATAGTACAGGTATGTATACTGCACAAAATTAGACACAATCTATACTGAGCAACTGCACAATTTTGTGACATACCTCCGTTTCCAAGATGAAAAACATAGTTTTTCACTCCTAATCACAAATTAAAAATCGGCTTAAAACAAATGAAAACAAAAATCTGTTGATCTCCTCTAGCTCGAGCTTACCTGCCTTGATCTTCAAACACTGTGGCTACGTGAATATTCTCTACCTACACATGACGACTGAGAAAATCTGCTCCGACATTCTCTGATCCTTTGATCGCTTTACAATGCGAAACCTGTATGGTTGTAATGCCATTGCCCACCTCATTAGTTTTGGGTTTGCTACTTTTGCACGATTCAGGTAGACTAACGGCTGGTGGTCTGTCTCAAGTATGAATTCTCGTCCATACAAGAACGCCTGGAATTTCTGGATTCCCCAAACAAGTGCCAAACACTCCTTCTCAATCACTGCATAATGAACCTCCCTGTCCAACAATTTCCTACTAGCATATGAAACCGGAAATTTCATACCATCGTGCTCCTGCATCAACACCGCGCCGATTCCCAATTTGGAAGCATCAGTCCTCAAGATGAATATCTGATCGAATACCGGCAAATACAAGACTGGTTCCCTGACCAACACATCGATCAATGTCCTGAATGCCAACTGTGTCTCTGGGGTCCATACAATGTTTGATGGGGCGCCTTTCTTAGTGAGATTTGTCAAAACTGCCGCTGTCGTACTGAAATTTGGGACAAATTTTCTATAATAGCCTATGAGCCCGAGAAAGGACCGCACCTGTTTCTTAGTCGTGGTGTGGGCACTTACTTATACTATCCACCTTCTCTGGATCTGGTCGAACTAAACCCTCACCTACAACATGGCCCAGGAATCCCAAACTGAAATACCCAAGCATACATTTTGAGGGTTTCACCGTTAGCCTTGCATTCCGGAGTCTGCGGAATAACTCTTCCAGAGTGTCTAAATGACTTTCCCATGTTTCTGTGTACTCTAACACATCGTCTACAAAATTTTCCACATTATGCATACCTTTCAGCAATTTCCTCATCATTTTGCAGAATGTGGCGCCCGAGTTGACTAAACCAAATGGCATCATCTTAAACGAGAACAAACCTTCAGAAGAAATGAATGCCGTGGCAGGACGCGATGACTCTTTCACTGGAATTTGCCAGTACCCCTTCGTTAGATCGAGCTTCGTGTAATACTTACCTTTGGACAATCGTGCAAATATGTCATCCGGGTTCCCTATGGGTTCAGCGTCAAAAACAGTGATACGGTTGAGTTTTCGATAATCTATACAAAAGCGATTGCTTCCGTCAGCCTTCCTTACTATCACTATAGGTGATGCGTATGGAGAATCTGTAGGCTCAATAATACCCATTCTGAGCATACTGTCAATCTCTCCCTTGATAGTGTCTTTCATTGCATGTGGAACTGTATATGGTTTAGATCTTACCGCTTCGTCTGTTGTCAACTTGATTTCATGTTCCATCAGGTGTGTTCGGCCTGGAAAATCTGTTAACACATCTGAATATTTACTTACCACCTGGCGTAACTGTGCCTGTTTCTCCTCATCAAGATTCGGGTTGATATTTACATCTTCAATTGTTTCCTTTGCTCGCAGTCCTGGTAAATCTATTGCTAGTTCAGCCTTACCTTTCATGTACTGGTCTGGTTCTTCCTCTTGTGTTATGTCCGAACAGTCTTCTTCAATCACAGATATGCATACCTTATCTATCACCCCTGCACTGCCCTCATCTGGAAGCTCATCTCTCTGATTTTCTATCTGTCTATCTACATATTTCCTCAGTAGATTTACATGATAGGTTTTGTCCTTGCCGTTGACTGTTACCTTGTAATCATATTTGTTGATCTTTTGTTTGATTACATACGGGCCTTTCAGTTGCATCAACAGCTTGTTGTGGTCGGTAGGAAGTAAAATCAAAACTTTCTCACCTTCGCTCAGGCTTCTGTTCCGTCTCTTCCGGTCAGCATATGTCTTATACCTACTTCTGTTCTTGGCCAGCTCCTCCTGTGCTAACTTTAGTGTTTCCTCTAAGCGATTTCTCAAATCTAAGACATACTGGTATGTCGTCTTTACCTCTTCTGACTGAATATCACTTGTCCATAACTCCTTCAAAATGGTGAGAGGTCCTCGAACAGTGCGACCATACAACAATTCAAAGGGGGAAAATGCAAGACTTTACCTGGGGCGCTTCGCGATATGCGAATAACAATGGGGCTATGTAACGGTCCCACTGTTTTGGCTGTTCTGCACACATCTTCTTCAACATGTTTTTCAGAGTACCATTGAAACGTTCAACTAAGCCATTGCATGCTGGATTATATGGTGTCGTGGTCATTTGTTTCATGGACAAGAGTCTACCTACCTCTTTCATTACCTCTGACGTAAATTGTTTTTCCCATGTCACTTAATATTTCACTTGGGATACCAACCCTGCTGAACATCTCAAACAATGCCTCAGCCACTCGCTCGCTATTAATGTACTTTAATGCAACCGCTTCTGGATAGCGGGTTGCGTAATCAACCATAGTCAGAATGAACCTGTTTCCCTTCTCTGTAGGAGGATGTATAGGACCAATCAAATCTACTGCAACTCTGGCAAATGGAGTGTCTATCAGTGGTAACTCACCAACGGGTACTTTCCTGACCTTACCTTTAGAAAATGTCTTCTGACATAAATCACAGGAACGACAGTACCTACTAATGTCCCCTTGCACACCGGGCCAATAAAACTGTGCCAGAATTTTGCTAGTCATCTTTCTGACCCCTAAATGGCCTGCTAAAATGGAATCATGTGCCAACTTCAAAACATGTTCTCTCAAATGTTTTGGAACTAACAGCTGCTTAAACACCTTTCCGCCATCTACCCTCTCGGATTGGAAACGTCTGTAAATCAAACCATTTTGTTTCTCAAACCAATGAACACCTCCGCCTTTTGCTACCTTCTTCTCACCTGTAACAACACGCTCCTTCGCAATGTGCAATGTATCATCAGTCTCCTGACCAGTTCTAACTTCATTCATGTCGATGCTGCCAATTGGACTCGTCACATTAAGTGGTTTAAACTTACCTTCATTAGCAACTTGAGATCTGGTTTGTACTGCACTCACTTCACATTGACCATCATCACTGGTTTGACAGGACCAAAATTTATCTGGATTACCAGGATCTCTGGCATTTGGGATATTACCTAAGATGAGTTCAAAAACAGGATTCTCCGCACATAGGGCCTCTACATCACCTGTAAAAAATGGTATGTCTATGTGAATCATTGCTATGGGAAGCTGCCTCACTGTACCGTCTAATAGCATACAGCCCTTGGAATTCCCAGTCAACTGATTTGCTTGTACTAAATCTCTCCGAACTACGACGCCAGAACAACCTGTATCTCTTAGTACCTTGACCTTCATTCTATTGACGAAACCATAATGTACTGGTAGATTGTCAACCTTCAAATCTTTGGAAGTACTCTTACAAGCCGCCGTCATTACAGGAAACTCATGCCCGCACTGTAATGTAACTCTACTGTTGCTCACACAACACTCTTCAAACTGACCCAAGTCCTCCTCAATACCACAACTAACAACTGTCTTCACCTCAGTATCTTCATCAGAACGATGATCTGAGCCCATTGAATTCAACCCTCTTGTGAAACCACCTCTACCTCTATAACCACCTCTATTATGGTGTTGTGTACCGCGACCTCTAGCCTGGTCTTGAGCATGATCTGTCAAACATGCTGCTTTGAAGGAAGGACCACGCCCGAAATTTCCCTTCTTTGGACAATCTTTAATGAAATGGGTATTGGATTTGCAATGGTAACAAATTCGTTCTCTTACCTTTGCATCTGAACTGAACGACTTAGACTGTGATGACTGATCAAAACATTCAAAATTGCCTTTTGAGTCTGGTTTTTGACGGATTGTCTCATTTACACCATGTGCCTCCTGATACTGTTCTGCGAGTTCCGCCATTTCTGTAACTGAACTAATTTTTCTCTCCTTGAGAAATACCTGCAAATTCTTGCTGGATGTCTGCATGAACTGCTCACGGATAATCACATCTCGCAAACCCTCAAAAGACTCGGGTGCCTTAGCCAATTCCATCCAACTTGCCAAGTAATCTGTCAACCTAACGACGGTTTCACCGACCTCTTGTCTGCTATTCCTAAAGTTATGTCGAAACCCGTCTTCCGTCAGCTGAAACCGTTTAAACAATGCTTCCTTCAATATATCATAGTCCAATGCATCAGATGGGGATAAACGTGAATACACGTCTAGTGCCTTCCCTTGGACAAGAGCACTTAAATTAGTAGCCCAATCAGTTCTATCCCAACCCGCGTTTTCAGCAAACCTCTCAAACCGTTTCAAATATGCATCCATTTTATCTTGCCGTTCATTAAAAGCAGGTAATTTGGGCGATTTTGCTTTTACGTGACTACTAACACCTGAACTGAAACTAACATGGGAGCCATCAATCTTCCTCAGCTTCTCCATCTCTACTTCCATCTGAAGCATTTTAACTTTTGCCTCAGTCTCTTTCTTAGCCAATTCAAACTCGTGCTCTCTCTCTTTCGCCTCTTTCTCCAACTTCAACTTATGCATTTCTCTTTCACTAGCCCTTTCCTCTCTATCTAATCTTTCTACCTCTTTCTTCTCAACAAATGCTAACAGTGTCTCTCCCTGTAAGCCTAATGCCTTCCCACAGTCAATTAATTTCTCATAACTAGCCATGTTCCTAAAGGTTTTTTTTGTTATTGGTCAGACTAAGACTTTAATGTGCATGCACTATGCAAAGCGATTTCCAGATCCTGCCGGGATCGCCATATGTCACAAAATTGTGTAACCGAAATCACACAATTGTGAGACAGGTTCTTTTAATATAGATCTGGTGTGGCTGTACATAGGCATAGACAAATAGTCAAAGTCAATTTACACATTTTTAATCAGTCAATGATAACTATTGCACTATTTATCCAGCAAAACACAAGTTACAGTATCTTCTAAACGTTCCACATAGCTAAGTTTCCCTGTGAATGCATGAGTCCTAGGTTGTCACTGAATACACAAATGTTCATAGATGCACAACAAATATTCACCCCCATGGTATGTCCACGAGACTAAATAATATGAATTGAGAATCCTAACATTCAAAATGGTACACTAAAGTGTCACACTGGTGTCATGGAGGACAGTAAACCACATGTAGTACGATGTCACAAAGATGTCCACTAAGAAAAATATACCACGAAGATGTCCAATATGGATAATATGTCACTAAGATGCCACGAAGAATTCCACTCAGGATTGCATACCCACAAAGATGTCCACTAAGGACAATATGTCACTAAGATTCACACGTGTTCACTCCACCGACAATCTGTCATAATGGTGATAATACCCCAGTAATGTTAGTCTATCTCATCAATGTTCACATCAGTTCACTCCCAAAGGATACAATATCTCTCATTCACACAAATGACATCGCCTCATGTCATTCTCGGTTATTTCCATCTATGGAAATATCAGTCTCGATCCGCCATATGCTGCTCAGGAATGGCAATGCCCGTGCCGTGGAATGGAAAGGAATCCCCCAGAGGATGGACACCCAGGAATCGCCCCATCAACATAAGCCACCTGCAATTAAGTGGTCATTACCACTAACTAACTACCAGTGTCGTTTGAAGAGAATTCACCAAATTCCACGCGATTTAAATGGCTAAAATTGCATTACAATTCACAAACTCCACCTTGGTTAAATATGGGGTAAAATAACTTACAGTGTCTGGAATCCACAGATCTAGCTCACATATACAGGAATAAAATTGTACAACGTTCTCCACACAAAGCACTAATAGGTCTTCCCACAATCAGATCTCTCTAAGCAATGACCACACATGCATGCCCAGTGAACTATTCACATAAAAATGCTCAATACTTGTCCAGCATGACTGACCACTGTATGTGATATCCACTACCAGTAATTGTTAACAATGCAGCTCACCTGTAAAATGCACATGGGTACAACTTACCTGTGCAATCAATAGTACAGGTATGTATACTGCACAAAATTAGACACAATCTATACTGAGCAACTGCACAATTTTGTGACAGAGTTTAAAAATACAAGACATAGTCAAGCGATCTGGGATAATTGGGGAACACGACTATCAGAACAAAGTATGCATTGCAAGTGTGCGTCTAGTGCACCTGTTGCTGTAGTCCAGGATACAAACACATCTGGCACAGCACTGGGTTAATCCAAAAAAGTAAATGTAAAACTTAACACAATTCATACCAAAAATGGGCAAAATGTGTATAACTCTCGAAGTGACAGTTGTGCTCAATGACGATTCAGATTGCGAAAATTGGGAATAATATCACTGAAGATTCTTAGCCTTGTTATTTTTTCTTAAAATGATCGTAAATGTACTAATACAGTTTCTATTATGCTTTGCTTTTGCCAGTATACTGGTATACCCTCAATACTGAGGCTTATCACTAGTGGATCATATTTTTATTCATAAGTACATGTACATACAATCAAATACAATCAAATACAATCGATGTTCCTGGTATTTAGCCGGTACCCATTTACATCTTGGTGGGCTGAAGCAGTGTGGATAAAGTGTCTTGCTCAAGGACACAACGCATGCGAGGCTCGAACCCACGATCGTAAGATCAGCAGACCGACGCCTCAGACCGCTCGACCACGCGCTCCACTATGCCTAGGCTATTAATGTACTATATATGAAACGGAAATATCTAAATTGTATCACTGGTTCAAATACGAGAAGTGCGACAATGACACCATTTAATTATAATAGAGAAGTTGTAACACCGTGGTAGTTGCGGGAAGTAGTTCTGCAATACTACAATATACTACGGTACCGTTTATAGCATACTAACATCATGGTAAAGCTATCAATTGGAAAATTTAGTTTCATATACTAACGTCGCCCGTCATAGGTAGTGCCTATTTCATATTCATTTATTTATACTTTCAGAACCTTCTCAACATATTCGCATTTACGACATTTGCCGTATCTCCTACCCTGCCACAAAACAGACTGCAGTTGTCGTTCATTTTGATTTTGGCGGGAATCAGCTTCCGGTTTGTCACAAACCAAAGTATTCCGAAGATATCCTACCTGACATACCTGGTAAGATTTGTTGGATTAGTATGTCGATCTCACCTTTTATTGCATGAAGAGCAATATATATTACCTGTAACTCTGAGTGTAGTAACGGAGCAAAGTCAAACTAACACTATTCATAAAATCAGATGCATGCGTTTAAATTTGCAGTATCTTGTGTAGTTAACAAGCTGTACATTAATTTGCATAAAGCTTAATGTGTCATTGAAGTTCGTGTTCTAAATTTGTAAAATCTCAGTAAAAAAAGAATATTGAAACGTTTTGTTAGTTCTAGATTATTGTTGTTCTAATTCTACTCGTCCAACTGAACTAAAGTATCTATCTGCTTCCAGGATCGGTACGTGCTGATCAGTATGATCTTTAGCGGCCTCATCACCTTCTGGCATGCCATTTTATCCCAGTTCGACGAGAATAGCACCACGCAGAAGGACGCTGATTTCTGGGCATTTATCGCGTTCGCAGTGGCCTACTTCGTCTTCCAGCTGACATTTGTATTCCTGATGATTTATCAGGTGAGTTGATCATGACACATTTCCAGGAACATTTTGAACACCCCTTGTACATAGAGAATATCAAGTTGATTATAACTGTGTTGTGTGTATCTGATTTTGCAAATTGGCATAGTGTTTCTGATGATGTATCGCCAGTGATACTCCGAAGAAGGATCAAAAGTTTCTCGGGAAAATTGATGATTAAGATTGTGTGCATCTGGTTTACCAAATTGACTTTGTATTTCTAATGATTTATCAAGCAAGTTCCACTGCGAAGAAAGGATGTGTATCTCGTTTACCAGCTTGATTTTGTATTTCTGGTGATTTATCAGATGGAGTTGAATGGTGATAATTCTAGGGATGATCAAAATGTTCCCATAAAACTGTCATGACACTTTTTCGGGAAACCTTTTGAATATCAAACGTTCATAGGGATGTCAAGCTAATTTTACAACGTGACTATGCATTTCTGTTGATTTATCAGGTGACGTTGTGTGGTGATAATATAAGGGATGAACAGACGGTTCCCAAACAAATAGTGTCATGATATCACAGTTTTCGGGACACTTTTTAATCATCCCTCGTAAATGGAGAATATAAGGATGATTATGATTGTGTTTATTTGGTTCCCAGACTGCATTTGTATTTGTATAATGATGTATCAAGCGAGTGACACCTGCGAATAAGTATGATAAAAAGGTTCTCGGAAAAGTGTTTTGAAAATTACACCTTTTGCTGGAAACGTTTTGAACACCCCTCGTACATAAATATGTCCAGCTGATTATGATAGTATGGGAATGAAGGAGGCGGATGTGTGAGCATTTAACGTGTTTGCAGTTGCGAGTCTGGTTTTCCAGGTGACAATTGTATTTCTAATTTACAGTGGAACCTCACTAAACCGGATACCCGGGGGACCTCCCAGGGTGCCCGGTTTGGAGAGGTTCTACTGTAAAACAGATAGATGACTACTACAAGACACGCGCGGATGCTTTGCGATCATGAACATACACTATTATTGGAGGTAAATGGCATTGAAACATCAAAATTCAGTATTTAGTGAGGTTCCACTGTAGCAGTTGAGTTTTGCAGTGAATATGCGAGCAATTGTCAGTGTCACTTTTCCGAGAAATGTTCAGTCCTCGTGCATAGCGAATGTGAAAATTGTGATAATACGATCGATAGCACTGTTCCAGGAACTTTTTTTGTCATCCCTCGTTCTTAGCGCGTGTCCAATTTATTATTAGGTATGACTAAAGGGCGTCAGAAATGATGGAAATGAGTCCTGGAATTAATTATTTTAAATACCCAAACTCGGTGTACGAGAATACCCTTAAAAGTACATGCCCACTCAGTAGGCACAAACTGTTCTTTATAGGAATTAAATAAATGTATAATTGTGTCACTATTCCACCAGTTCTAAACATTACGAGTACCCGCTATACAGATATCATCATTTAGTAATATTTATTTTACTGATAATGACGCGCGGTCGTATCAGGCTATTTTCATATGCAAATTAGGCATGATATTTTTTAATTATTTATACTAATTAAATGCGTCACCTGAACAAATAATATTTTCGACAGATTATAAAGTATGATCATTGCACATCAAAAAATAAATACAGAAAATAAATAGTAATCTCCGTTAACATCTTGTGGAAGCACGGTTATCGCCCCTGATATCAGTAAGGTGAATGCTAATGGTGAATGAATGTTTATTTTGCCAGAAAATGTCTCGGATGATGTCTCTGATTTCAAGAACAGTTTGTGCCTACTGAGTGGGCATGTACCACATGCCCACTCAGGAGGCACAAACTGTTCTTTTTTTTTGGAATTGAATAAGTAATAATTGTATAATCCATGCTTATATGCCATCCTATTTCTATTTACAGAGACACCTGAAGTTGATAGAACTTCGGGGGAAGGAAGACAAATATAAGGTACGTATGAAGAACCTTTCCGGCAACATGTTCTAAATACTAACTCGATACATATACGGGTTAATTTCAACTTGGAACATATAGATATACGATGTAAATAAGTCACATGTTCTCATCGATGAAATAAACAACTTCCATTGGTATGAAGCACCTTTCCGGCAACATGTTCTAAATATTAACTCGATACATATACCGGTTGATTTCATAGATATAGATATACGATGAAATAAGTCACATGTTCTCGTCGATGAAATAAACAACTTCCAGTGAACTATCAGTACTTCCGGTATCTATATTCATATGCGCACCTGCCGAAACTGACATAGGCATCAAATGTCAATACACAGTTCGTACCGTATACAGTCTACAAACTAATTTGGTTCGTGGGGTACATTTATATAGAACATATAATATTCATAGTTTTGCAATGAATATGACATATACATGTACGTTCATATTGTCGTGTGAAATATCCATAGCTAAATAGAGAATCTTACATGAGTCATGATTTAATATGACATCTATTAAACGAGTCTACTGATTTCATAAGAAACGAGGCTATGCCGAGTTTAATAAATATCATTAAATCATCACAAACGCTAGACTATATTTATTTCATAAGTGCAGCATCATACAGTTAACCTGTTTTCTGTAAATAGTAAATTTGTATATTTATTAATTATGATTTTATTACACTGTGTTAATACACTGGTGAGCGCCCACTTTACGCAATACACATATAAATTGTATATCATATTCGTTGCAAAAGTCTGAACATCCTATTATCTTTATTGTTTACCCTCGTTTCTCGACCAGTGAAATAACAGCAGTTCGTCTCAATTAATCGCATATTGCGACGCTTTCGCTAATATTTTCGCTGGTAAACAAGTACGTTATAGTTGATTTATTGAATTTTCAATTTCTTAAAAATTCAATATATGACTTGGAACTATTACATATAACTTTGGGGCCAGTCTGCAGCAAGACGATTACAGATCAGGAGCTAGACTTAATGAGAAAAGCAATAATTCCCGGGTCACAAGTCACAGTAAAATATTACTGTGGATTCCAGGTCAGAGCGCGGGGCATTATGGGAAATATGTGGACGTCGTTACGGAAAGAACTGACGGGAGTTACTGGAATTGGCTCGCGCTACCGACGGAGACGGAACAGCGTGGCGTCTAGACCTCGGTGATGCCGATTGGGATGTTCGGTAATTTCCGGGAATTACCGGGACTAGATCGCGCTACCCACGGAGACGGAACAGCGTCGCGTCTAGACCTCGGTGGTGCCGATTGGGATGTTCGGTAATTTCCGTTGATTACCGGGATTAGATCGCGCTAATGATGGAAACAACAAAGATCCTGTGGGGACACATCGAAGAGTCGAATATTCACGAAGATAAAGAGAAACCTCCGGAAATCGACAGATATATTACACGAAATATCCCGAATTTTAAAATAAATACAGTGAATCCTCTCTAAATCGGACACCAGGAAAACGTCAGTGATTTTATTTTAGATGAATTTCTTGATCTTTAATCTCAGGTGATAATGTATGTTCGTGATCGCATGGCACACAGCTATGGCTCTGAATGATAAAATACCAGCGGGCCGTTTCACTAAACTTCGTATAAGTGCAAACTTATGATAGTCTGTAAATTGCACATGAACAATGTTTTCTTGTAAACAATTATTGGATTTACATTTACAATAAATGTAAATCCATCAATTGAAATTTCCAGACGATCCTAAATTTGCACTTACGAACATTTTAGTTGTACGAAGTTTAGTGAAACCGGCCCCTGATTTACAGTGACATTTCTCTAAGCGGGGACAGGGTGTCCGGTTTAGAGATGTTCCACTGTAATTGAAGCATTTTACCTTTCTGATACATATTTGGATGCTTTGCAATCAGGAATATACATTATCATCTGAGATAAATGACAAAGAAACCCATCAAAAATAAGGTCACAGACGTTATCTTGGTGTTCGGTTTAATGAGGCTCCACTGTATTTGAAAGAAAACAATACTATATAAATGGTGCCCTTGGTTGAGGGGGCCCTTGGTTGAGGGGAATATTGGGGATCATCTCCCAGAGGGAACATTATCTCCTGAGGGGAGATAATCCACAATATCCCCTTCAACCAAGGGCACCATTTACTTTATCTTACCGAATATAACATTTCACATTGCACACAATGCAACATCTGCAAAACGTTTGCGTCCACTGGCTTCCGCCATCTTTGTTTACATTTGCGCAGCTGGTGCCCGCTTTACTGTTATAGGGGTAATACAAAGGGGGTACCAGTCAGCGTCTGCTTTCATCTCATTCGGTACTTTCAGTTTCGATGCGCGATAAGCTACAAGGTACTCCAATTAATGTTCGGTAGTTTCCGTGACCAGACTTCGGGTGTGATATAAATGCAGTATTGTATGTTTGTCCCTGATAAAGTGAGACCTCTATAAACCGGACACTCTGGGAGGTCCCCAGGGTGCCTGGTTGAGAGAGATTTCAAGTTGTCATTTCCCGGCATGACATGTTGACAGGCCGTTAAACACCATTAAACAAATAATTTCACTGTCATTCAGGGACATGAACACTCTGAAACCGTCGTATATGTATGCTTTGCAATCATGAACAGACATGATTTTCAGGTAAACATAACGAGGAAACCCACCAACTTTCAGCACACATATGGGTCTGCGTGTCCGGTTTACTGTACATATTATTATACCCACTTTTTGACAAAGAAAATGCGTATATTGTTTTCTTCACGGGTGTCTGTCCATCTGTCCGTACGTCTCGTTTCTTTTAAGACGTAAAACTTTTTAACCGTAATAGGTAGATACATGAAACGTGGTGTGTGCGTTCCTTGTGGTGTGTAAATGCGCAAAGTGAATTTCGATTTTTGATTTGACCCCCGGTCATGGATTATCTCCCCTTTTTCGACTTTGCATTTGGGAAAAGTGGGTATATTGCGATGGCGCCCCATCGACTGTGCTGTAGTTGGAAACATATTCACCCCAATATTCCGTCCGTGTCGATGCACTACTGTGATATTGAACATCTAGTATTATTGTATTTACTTGTTGTATACTTGTACATGACATGTGTATATCGTTGACGACTTGTCATCCATCCGTCCATTATTCCGTCCGCATTTTACTACAGTGAAACCTCTCTAAACCGGACACACTGGGAGGTCCCAGGGTGTCCGGATTAGAGAGGTTTCACTGCAAATCAGGCATGTGCTATGCGATCAAGAACAGACATTATCACCCGAGAGAAATGACTAAGAAGTCATTAAAAATAAGATCACATGTATTTTCTTGGTGTCCCGTTTGGAGAGGTTCCACTGTTGTTGTATACCTGTATATGCCATGCATGTACCGTTTTTGTCGCGCCCGCTTGCGAACATTGCGATATAGTCGGCACATTGGCGTACGTACGTGCGTCCGGTTGAAACTTTTGGTTAAATATTTTGGTTAAAGTATTTAGCTATACTATCATAGTCTCAGTAACATGACACATATTGTCATTCTACGCTCACCCGTGGGCTTGCATTTATTAAGTACGTGTATACAGTCAAACCTGTGAATGAAGGCCAACATATGGGACGAGAGAAATGTCGCCTTTGTTCACAGGTGGTCTTTGTTCACAGGTTCATTTATGTAGTAATTGAATGATGAGGACAGCAGATGCGTGGCTGCTATAGACAGGCACTTGCTATTCGGAGGTGGCCTTTAGCACAGGTTCAACTGTGCATGTAAATCTATATCGCAACTTGATAACACACAAGGCCTGTATTCTCGGTAACGTTGGAGCGTTTATAGCCGAAACGTTGGAAGTGTGTGTTCTTGGTTACTGAGGTATTTATTGTTCAGCATATCGTATTAATGCAGGAAGCTTGTTGCAGTGGAGCCTCTCTAAACCGGACACCCTGGGGACATCCCAGGGTGTCCGATTTAGAGAGGCTCCACTGTAAAACATGAATATATCAACTTCAAGACACGCGTGGGTGCTTATATGCGACTTTAGTATATTATAATCGCTGTTCGTGTGATTATATAGAGGATATTGCATCGTACAACGAGTAAGCGAAGCGAACAAGTTGTTTTCGCGGAAGCCGACGTACACGAGTAAATTATTTCAAGCTATTCAATAATGTACGGTGGAATATCCTATTTATTACATTTCGGAACAACATTTTTTAACAAAAATGCATTTTATAATGCTGTGGGGCCGTTTGCCTCTGCGTATGCATTTTTGTGGGCGGTGCTTATTTTATAACGACTGCGGGAGAGTTCACGCGGGAGATTACGGGTGTTTTACCGTGTATTATTTGTAAGTTGACAATTAATTACGAGTTTTCTCTCACAGATAAATCCATGCATATAATCGCTTGGGATGTAATAAATATTATATTTATATGCGCTCTTCGTGTGTCCATATAGAGAATAGTAGGTTAGTGCCGTGAATGTGAAAACATATCTGGCAAAGCTCAGGAAACGGGATGGGCGAGGCTCTGCCGAGCACATCCCGTTTCCGTGCCGCGCCAGATATTTTTTCCCATTCACGGCACTAACATACTATTCTATTTATCCCGTGAACACCTACAAATGGCTGTAAAATGCAAAAATAGTATTGACTGGATATAAAAAATGTTTCACGGCACCGTGTTTCACGGCACATACGCACTGTTGACGGGATAAATATGAAATATCGCCTGGAAAACAATTAGTTCTGTGATAGTATCTATGAAAATGTAGACATCGAACGAACACGTCAGAAGAGCATACGTAGTGAATTTATTTTTATTTTGTCAACATGCGATGTCATTTACAGAAAGCTTATTAGCTTATTTTCGAAATCGCATGAAACATGCGATAATGTCTTGCAACATACGAGAACATGTGACCCGCCCAAAATAAAAGAAGAATGCTGGGTTATTTCTCAGTGTAAATCCTGATCAACATGACTTATATACGGAAGCCCATTAGGGCCACTTCACTTTTTTATCTTTTCTTGAATTTTCGAGATGTTTTCTTGAAATTTCGAGATGTTTTCTTGAATTTTCAAGTTCTTTTCTTGAATTTTCAAGATCTTTTCTTGAAAATTCAAGAAAATATCTTGAAAATTCAAGAAAATAACTTGAAAATTCAAGAAAACATCTTGTTTTCAAGATGTTTTCTTGAATGTTCAAGTTCTTTTCTTGAATTTTCAAGATCTTTTCTTGAAAATTCAAGAAAAGAACTTGAAAATTCAAGAAAACATCTTGAATAAATGGAAATTAAAAAAAAGTAAAGTGGCCCTAATGGGCTTCCGTACTTATATACCCAATATCAACATATACAGTATGGTCAGACTGCGCGGATGTACACCGAAGATAAAAATCACATTTTGTTGTGGCGAATCACATAAAATCATGTTATTGGTGCTGTTTCCCGACATAACTGTGGCCGTTTACTGGATAAATGGGGCTTCTCGGTTTTGTAACCAGTGTAGATACAGACCATCCTGTGCATTTGCACCGTCTGATCAGAATCTGTACCGTTGGCCATTCCATCCATGAAATACCCGACATATATCTAACAAGCGAGCTAGATCGTTATCAGGGTAAACGAGTGTGCTATTTGATCGGGAGCTCCCTGGCACCAAACTCCATAAGCCCAATTTCTCCCGTCACATCCACAACATTGTTTCATTGTTAAATGTTATATAGTACATACTATATTACACATTTTGTATATTTTGATGTATTTGAAATAAATTTATATTTTCTGATATGTGTATCGTCCTGTACCTCATTACCAGATTATACGAGAAACGCCATATGCTTTTGAAACTAAGAAGATGTGCGATATCTATTGAAAATAATTTACAAAATTTACGATAGTTTCTGTAAATGACGTCAAAAGTTGGTTAAATGTTCAGAGCAAATGCGGAATTAAATTCCGCATTTGCTATGAAAATTCCGTCAACATTCGACGTCATTTACAGAAAATATGACACATTCTGTAAAAGAAAATCATGAAAAATCACACATTTTGTTAGGTTCAAAATCGCATGACTTGTCTCATGATGTATTGCGTTAATGATGCTTATCATGATGAATTACGTTAATTATGCTTATCATAATGAATTTAGTTACTGATGCTTATCATGATGTATTGCGTTAGTGATGCTTATCATGATGTATTGCGTTAATTATGCTTATCATGATGAATTGCGTTAGTGATGCTTATCATGATGTATTGCGTTAGTGATGCTTATCATGATGTATTGCTTTAATTATGCTTATCATGATGTATTGCGTTAGTGATGCTTATCATGATGTATTGCGTTATTGATGCTTATCATGATGTATTGCGTTACTGATGCTTATCATGATGTATTGCGTTAATTATGCTTATCATGATGAATTGCGTTAGTGATGCTTATCATGATGTATTGCATTAATGATGCTTATCATGATGTATTGCGTTAGTGGTGCTTATCATGATGTATTGCGTTAGTGATGCCTATCATGATGCATTGCGTTAGTGATGCTTATCATGATGTATTGCGTTAATGATGCTTATCATGATGTATTGTGTTAGTGATGCTTATCATGATGTATTGCGTTAGTGATGTTTATCATGATGTATTGCGTTAGTGATGTTTATCATGATGTATTGCGTTAGTGATGCTTATCATGATGTATTGCTTATCATGATGTATTGCGTTAATGATGCTTATCATGAAGAATTGCGTTAATGATGCTTATCATGATGTATTGCGTTAGTGATGCTTATCATGATGTATTGCGTTAGTGATGCTTATCATGATGTATTGCGTTAGTGATGTTTATCATGATGTATCGCGTTAGTGATGCTTATCATGATGTATTGCGTTAGTGATGCTTATCATAATGTATTTCTTATCATGATGTATTGCGTTAATGATGCTTATCATTTAGAATTGCGTTAATGATGTTTATCATGATGTATTGCGTTAGTGATGCTTATCATGATGTATTGTGTTAGTGATGCTTATCATGATGTATTGCGTTAGTGATGTTTATCATGATGTATTGCGTTAGTGATGCTTATCATGATGTATTGCGTTAGTGATGCTTATCATGATGTATTGATTATCATGATGTATTGCGTTAATGATGCTTATCATGAAGAATTGCGTTAATGATGCTTATCATGATGTAATTGCGTAGTGTTATGCTTATCATGATGTATTGCGTTAGTGATGCTTATCATGATGTATTGCGTTAGTGATGCTTATCATGATGTAATGCGTTAATGATGCTTATCATGATGTATTGCGTTAGTGATGCTTATCATGATGTATTGCGTTAGTGATGCTTATCATGATGTATTGCGTTAGTGATGTTTATCATGATGTATCGCGTTAGTGATGCTTATCATGATGTATTGCTTTATCCATGATGTATTTTGCGTTTAATTGAATGCTTATCATAAGAAGAATTGCGTTAATGATGCTTATCATGATGTATTGCGTTAGTGATGCTTATCATGATGTATTGCGTTAGTGATGCTTATCATGATGTATTGCGTTAGTGATGTTTATCATGATGTATCGCGTTAGTGATGCTTATCATGATGTATTGCGTTAGTGATGCTTATCATAATGTATTTCTTATCATGATGTATTGCGTTAATGATGCTTATCATTTAGAATTGCGTTAATGATGTTTATCATGATGTATTGCGTTAGTGATGCTTATCATGATGTATTGTGTTAGTGATGCTTATCATGATGTATTGCGTTAGTGATGTTTATCATGATGTATTGCGTTAGTGACGCTTATCATGATGTATTGCGTTAGTGATGCTTATCATGTTGTATTGCTTATCATGATGTATTGCGTTAATGATGCTTATCATGAAGAATTGCGTTAATGATGCTTATCATGATGTATTGCGTTAGTGATGCTTATCATGATGTATTGCGTTAGTGTGTTATCTATGTATTGCGTTAGTGATGCTTATCATGATGTAATGCGTTAATGATGCTTATCATGATGTATTGCGTTAGTGATGCTTATCATGATGTATTGCGTTAGTGATGCTTATCATGATGTATTGCGTTAGTGATGTTTATCATGATGTATCGCGTTAGTGATGCTTATCATGATGTATTGCGTTAGTGATGCTTATCATGATGTATTGCTTATCATGATGTATTGCGTTAATGATGCTTATCATCAAGAATTGCGTTAATGATGTTTATCATGATGTAGTGCGTTAGTGATGCTTATCATGATGTATTGCGTTAGTGATGTTTATCATGATGTATTGCGTTAGTGATGCTTAGCATGATGTATTGCGTTAGTGATACTTATCATGATGTATTGTGTTAGTGATGCTTATCATGATGTATTGTGTTAGTGATGCTTATCATGATGTATTGCGTTAGTGTTGTTTATCATGATGTATTGCTGATCATGATGTATTGCGTTAATGATGCTTATCATGAAGAATTGCGTTAATGATGTTTATCATGATGTATTGCGTTAGCGATGCTTATCATGATGTATTGCGTTAGTGATGCTTATCATGATGTATTGCGTTAGTGATGTTTATCATGATGTATTGCGTTAGTGATGCTTATCATGATGTATTGCGTTAGTGATGTTTATCATGATGTATTGCGTTAGTGATGCTTATCATGATGTATTGCGTTAGTGATGCTTATCATGATGTATTGCGTTAGTGGTGCCTATCATGATGTATTGCGTTAATGATGCTGATCATAATGTATTTCTTCGTGATGCTTATCATGCTGCATTGCGTTAGTGATGCTTATCACGATGTATTGCTTATCATGATGTATTGCGTTAATGATGCTCATCATGAATAATTGCGTTAATGATGTGTATCATGATGTATTGCGTTAGTGATGCCTATCATGATGTATTGTGTTAGTGATGCTTATCATGATGTATTGCGTTAGTGATGTTTATCATAATTTATTGCCGTTAGTGATGCTTTTCATTGAATGTATTGCGTTAGGTGAGTGTTTATCATGCTGTATTGCGTTATTGATGCTTATCATGATGTATTGCGGTTTAGGATTGTTTATCATGGGATGTTTATTGCCGTTAGTGATGCTTATCATGATGTATTGCGTTAGTGAAATTATCATGGTGTATTGCGTTAGTGGTGCCTATCATGATGTATTGCGTTAATGATGCTTATCATGATGTATTGCGTTAGTGATTTGTTTATTCATGATTGTATTGCGTTAATGATGCTTATCATGATGTATTGCGTTAGTGATGCTTATCATGATGTATTGCGTTAGTGATGCTTATCATGATGTATTGCGTTAGTGATGCTTCTCATGATGTATTGCTTATCATGATGTATTGCGTTAGTGGTGCTTATCATGATGTATTGCGTTAGTGATGCTTATCATGATGTATTGCGTTAGTGATGCTTATCGTGATGTATTGCTTATCATGATGTATTGCGTTTAATGTGTTATCATGAGAATTGCGTTTAAGATGCTTATCATGATGTATTGCGTTGTGATGCTTATCATGAAGTATTGCGTTAATTAAGATTTATCATGATGTATTGCGTTTATTATGCTTATATGTTGTATTGCGATAGTGATGTCCTTATTTCTTGCTGAATGCGTTAGTGTATGTTATCATGATGTATTGCGTTAGTGATGCTTATATGATTTATTGCGTTAATTATGCTTATCATGATGTATTGCGTTAATGATGTTATCATGATTGTATTGCGTTAGTGATGCTTATCATGATAGTATTGGTTACGTGAGCTTATCATGATGTATTGCTTATCATGATGTATTGCGTAGTGATGTTATCATGATGTATTCGTTAATCTATGCTTATCATGATGTTATTGCGTTAATTATGTTTTCATGATGTGTATTACGTAGTGATTGCTTATCTGATGTATTGCTTCAGTGATGATTATCATGATGTATTGAGTTAATGATGCTTATCATGTGTATTTGCTGTTAATATGCATATCATGATGTATTGAGTTAGTGATGCTTATCAGATGGTATTGCGTTAGTGAAATATCATGTGTATTGCGTTTAGTGTTTGTATCATGGATGTATTGCGTTAATGATGCTTATCATGATGTATTGCGTTAGTGATGCTTATCATGTAGTATTGCGTTAATGATGCTTATCATGATGTATTGCGTTAGTGATGCTTATCATGATGTATTGCGTTATGTGCTTCATGATGTTTATTGCGTTAGTGATGCTTCTTCAGAGTATTGGCTTATGATGTATTGCGTTGTGGTGTTATCATATGTATTGCGTTAGTGATTGCTTATCATGAGTATTGCGTTAGTGATGCTTATCGTGATGTATTGCTTATCATGATGTATTGCGTTAATGATGCTTATCATGAAGAATTGCGTTAATGATGCTTATCATGATGTATTGCGCTAGTGATGCTTATCATGATGTATTGCGTTAATTATGCTTATCATGATGTATTGCGTTTATTATGCTTATCATGTTGTATTGCGTTAGTGATGCTTATCATGCTGAATTGCGTTAGTGATGCTTATCATGATGTATTGCGTTAGTGATGCTTATCATGATTTATTGCGTTAATTATGCTTATCATGATGTATTGCGTTAATGATGCTTATCATGATGTATTGCGTTAGTGATGCTTATCATGATGTATTGTGTTAGTGATGCTTATCATGATGTATTGCTTATCATGATGTATTGCGTTAGTGATGCTTATCATGATGTATTGCGTTAATTATGCTTATCATGATGTATTGCGTTAATTATGCTTTTCATGATGTATTACGTTAGTGATGCTTATCATGATGTATTGCGTCAGTGATGATTATCATGATGTATTGAGTTAATGATGCTTATCATGATGTATTGCGTTAATATGCTTATCATGATGTATTGCGTTAGTGATGCTTATCATGATGTATTGCGTTAGTGATGCTTATCATGATGTATTGCGTTAGTGATGCTTATCATGATGTATTGCGTTAGTGATGATTATCATGATGAATTGCGTTAGTGATGATTATCATGATGTATTGCGTTAGTGATGCTTATCATGATGTATTGCGTCAGTGATGATTATCATGATGTATTGAGTTAATGATGCTTATCATGATGTATTGCGTTAATGATGCTTATCATGATGTATTGCGTTAGTGATGCTTATCATGATGTATTGCGTTAGTGATGCTTATCATGATGTATTGCGTTAGTGATGCTTATCATGATGTAATGCGTTAATGATGCTTATTATGATGCATTACGTTAGTCATGCTTATCATGATGTATTGCGTTAGGGATGCTTATCATGATGTATTGCATTAGTGATGCTTATCATGATGAATTGCGTTAGTGATGCTTATCATGATGTATTGCGTTAGTGATGCTTATCATGATGTATTGCGTTAGTGATGCTTATCATGATGTATTGCTTATCATGAAGTATTGCGTTAATGATGCTTATCATGTATTGCGTTAGTGATGTTTATCATGTATTGCGTTAGTGATGTTTATCATGATGTATTGCGTTAATGATGCTTATAATGATGTATTGCGTTAATGATGCTTATCATGATGTATTGCGTTAATGATGCTTATCATGATGTATTGCGTTAGTGATGCTGATCATGATGTATTGCGTTAATGATGCTTATCATGATGTATTGCGTTAATGATGCGTATCATTATGTATTGCGTTAGCTTTTTCATTACGTGGGTTCATGTGCCGCCTTTTGGGTATATTGTTCTATATTTAGCTTCCTAGCATAACCGGAGGTGGCACCAAAACAAGCGATAATACCTAAATAGTTCACATTAGTTGGATATAATATATCACAACTTATTTTCAATATATTAATGCAATAACGGTATTGTGTGTGATTAACAAAATATTATCATATCTTCGATACATGTTGCATTTACACAGCGCATGGGTAATGTATGGACAGGAGGATGTGATAACACAGTTAGACCATGTTCGTCCGCATGTACGATCGATAATCCACTCGCTAAAGCTCGCGGATTATCTCCTCGTACATGCGGACGAACCGTGATCTAAATGTGGCTTATCATGTCAGGCCCGTACGCAGGCATTACTTTAGGGGGGTGCGTTATCGACGACGCGAAGGGCTGAACATTTTGTTTTGCACATCCACGGACAGACGGACAGATTTACCCTTTCATCCCTAAGTAACTGAAATGGATTTTGATATGTTCAGTTTGCAACCCAATCCAATAATCACAAACCAGTTCATTTATGAACATGGGGTGTTTTTGTTCCCAAAACTTTGAAAATTACTTGTAAAAAGTGCAGATCCTGATGAGACGGCTCGTCACGAGCCGGCTAATCTGGATGTACACTTTTTGCCAATACTACTATACATACATTTGTTGGAAGGTTTAAGAGGGGTGCGTACGCACCCGTCGCACTCCCTCTGCGTACGGGCCTGCGTGTGTACACATCATACGATTAGCATTTTCTACGACGAAGGTTGTAATAGATTTAAGTAAATAATAGAAGTGAAACTGAAATTATTTCAGTGGAAAATAACGGTGTTTAAATCACTAAATGAGACTGTAAAATATTAATGTTGTTTTAAAGGTACTGTGTCTCAGATGAGGTTAGAAAGTGGGGTATTGAGTTAGGAAAACAAGCATTTAACTGAAGATTTGTATTGGTGTCCTGAATATATTTGCGCCAGCGAGTGATCTGAGAATGTAAAAAAATATGAAAAAAAACAAATTATCACAAAAATAACTAACGCTAGTCTTGCTAAATATAGAATTCATATTTCCCACTGATGTGCTCACACTTAATCGACACGTGCCTTGCTTTGACCAGACACTATATCACCAACTACGTCATCGATAACATTCAATTGTCGCATTTTTTATTTTTGTATGACCATGCGCGTACATCGTTAAGCTATTGCCGATATTATACAGAAGTGTGCAATGCTGACCATATCTTGTAATACAGCTTTTGAAGCATTTCAAACAAGTTTGTTGTCTTATCTGCAGCGAAGCGATAGTCAGTGGTAACGTGGGGAATTACGACACTGCTCGCGGCTTTTTTTTCGATAGATCGGAGAAATAATTCTGTCACTACTAGTGGGGTTTTCCAGATACTGCCAAGTTACACTGAGCATGGAATGTCCTCGACTTAATATACAAATGAGATAATTAACCGACACACGCATGTTTATGGCCAAGAACAAGTTGCGACTTCATTCATACACTAACCAGTGATATCTCAACTGTTTTTGTGAAATGCTTATTTGGAGGTACCATCTAAGGCATAGCCACTTTAACCCTTAGAATGCGGGAACCGAAAATAGTCGTCTGCTGATAATTCATATTTTGTCTTTTCTCTCAGTAAAAACTTGGTTTGGCAGCATTTTAGAATCATTTCCATTGGAAATGATTCTAAAGTGCTGCCAAACCAAGTTTTTGATGATAAAAATGGAAAAATAAAAAATATTCAGCAGACGACACAAATTAATTCAGGATTGTAAGGGTTAAGAACCTTCATTCTATTCTGGTGTTTTTTTGTTTTTTTTTTGGTTTTTTTTTTTACTCCCCCCCCCCCCCCACCCCTTTCCCCAAGATCAACATCATAAACTGAACGTTGGAGTAAATGTCTTTTTATAACTTCTGTTCCTTTACAGGGAAATATCACCTGGATATTATGGCTGGAAGGATATTTAATTTCCGGGGTGAATACGATATGCCCCACCTGTTCACACTTGCAGGTGTAATCATGCATTTTGCATGATGGAATGTTATGCATACTAATGATCAACTCATCCTTAAGACGTCATACCTTATTGATGAATCATATCGAGATTACTATCTGAGGTTAAAGGTACATGCCCACTCAGTATGCACAGAATTTTCTTTATATCAGAGACATCATCTGATACATTTTCTGGCAAACTAAATATTCATTCAACGTTACCGTTGATTGGCATTACTTTACATTTTATATCGGACGTAAATGTCCACACTGATATCAGGAGCGATAACCGTGTTTCCTGAAAATGTTAACGGACATTACTATTTAGTATCTGTATTTATTTTTTGATGTGCAATCGTCATACTTTATGATCTGTCGAAAATATTATTTTGTTCAGGTGACACATTTAATTAGTATAAATAATTAAAATATATCCTGCCTCATTTGCATATGAAAATAACCTGATACCACCACGCGTAACTATCAGTAAACTAAATATTACTAAATGATTATATATGTATTGCGGGCACTTGTAACTTTTAGAACTGGTGGAATAGTGATATAATTATACACTTATTTAATTTCTATAAATAACAGTTTGTGTCTACTGAGTGGGCATGTACCTTTACGTGATGTACGCATAGAACACTCCCATACACACGCATGCGCAGCTGTAGTGTAGACGATACTGATGTCTAAATGACTTAAACGCCAGTCACCCAGTCAATCAAACCATCAATCAATCAATTAACACATCAATCAAACGAACGGAAGGTATGTGAGATGGTAGGTGGTCGCGTTCTCTGGGTACTCCGGGTTCCTCCCACATTAAGGATCACCCTTACGCCCTTCTCTGTGCCAACGAAAGCATTTGTATTTATAAGTGTTATAGCGCTTGTAATAGTTGTAAAATACAGTTTAAAATGATGGTTAAACTAAATGAACGGACTTTAAAGCAAGTCTTCTGACCGGAAATCCACTTGTCTTGTGCTTGCAAACTGGACGCATCTAACTGGCCATCATCACAAATGTGTTTGATATGACAGGGTCAGGTAATGATAATAAAACCCGTATAAAACTGTCCAGAGGGAGGAAAAAGCTTATCTGGTCAGATATGCCAAGTCACTGATGGTTCATCATGACTAGAAAGACAGTTGTTTTTTGTTGTAAATGGCATTCTTATGCTCCATTAACCCATTCCTTTCGGAATACACCTTTACGGGTATGAAATTTATTAAATATTTTATTTTTTATTTTTGTTATTTCTCAATGAAAGTATATGTTGTGACCACTCATTTGAACCGTCTCGACGAGACGGTTCGAATGATGGTCACGACATATACTTATAAGCGCATAGAAGGGAAATATTTAGGATTTTGCGCAAACATAATGCCGTATCCAGAGGGAGGAAAAAGCTTGTCTGGTCAGATATGCCAAGTCACTGATGGTTCATCATGATTAGAAAGGCAGTTTTTGTTGTTGTTGTAAAGGGCATTCTTACTGCATGCACATCAAACACGTGTATCTAAACAATGTGCAACAAGATAGGAAATCCTATATTTATCCAGTCAACACAGTGCGTATGTGCCGTGAAACACAGTGCCGTGAAACATTTTTGATATCCAGTCAATACTATTTTTGCATTTTACAGCCATTTGTAGCTATAACTATCTGTCCGAACACATACGAGGTATTAGACTGCAAGCGTGGAATAAAAAGCACACATACGTTGGACGAAACTATCGCATCAGCGGAAATTTAAACTAAAGCTTTAAAAGGTTTCGTTGATGATTACACTCTTGGTTAACTTTATGACTTAGGTGTGACCATCATTTCTGAATGTTGGGACACGCTTCTGAAATTAGAAAAATATTCCCATGTTAAATCCCCATAGACATCTTCATTCTATGGGGATTTAACATGGTGAAATTGTTGTTGTTGTTTTATTTTTCGTAATAAAATCAATATTGGACGAAATGTCACGAAATAAGAAGGCTGATTCTTCAATTTTCATAACATTTCGATGGTCTAGTAACACAAGGTCGTAAGTGCTATGCTTTAGCATAGCAGTTACGACCTTATGTTACTAGACCATCGATTTAATACAAGGTTATCGTGTTTGCATTGTTTATATAGCCGTATGGACAGGTTTCGTGAAACAGACATTAGTTTCATTTCAGTCTTGTAAACATACAGATTAATTCTCGTTATTATTAGTCTGATAATAAAGATAAAAAATACCAGTTGTAATGTGGATTATGGAACTACAAAAGCATATTAGAATCAAAACCAAACTATGCAAATTAATTATTTCCCTTTTATAATGAACAAGAATTTACTCATTACAAATAGAACATTTGTCTTTTTAACGACGAGTTACGTTCCCGTTAACACGACTACTTTTCTCGTTATACCGACTACGTTTTTCACTTATACGAAACGTTTCTCGTTATATCGACTACGCTTTTCACTTATACCCAACGTTTCTCGTTATAGCTAAACACTTGTTAAACTGAGAAAGTTATAATTTCTAGTGATAACGGATATTTATATCGTTATTCCGAGCCTCCCTTTCATTGTAACGAGAACATAAATAATTTCATCATTTTAATTTTGATCATAATAGGCTTTCGTAAGAAACAACTCGTACACGAAAATTTGTGAAATAGTGCAGTTATCACAGTGCATCGAATATACACATACAGTTGGTCATGGCATGACTACACTGGGCTCACATGAAATACGTATATTCCAGCAGAACTCATTTCATCAAAATTATTGCTATACTGAACAGGCCCGTACGCAGGAATTATTTTAGGGGGGTGCGTTATCGACGGCGCGAAGGGCTAAACATTGTTTTTGCACATCCACGGACAGACCTCGGTAGATTAACCCTTTCACCCCTTAAGTAACTGGAATGGATTTTGATTTGTTAATTTTGCAACCAATCTAAATCATCACAAAATGATTTTCAGACCAGTCCATTTATGAACATGGAGTGTTTTTGTTCTCAAAATTATGAAAATTAATTGCAAAAAGTGCAGATCCTGATGAGACGGCTCGTTACGAGCCGGCTCATCTGGATCTACACTGTTTGCCAATACCACTATACATGCCTGCGGGTTAAGAGTGAAAGGGTTAAGGGGGTGCGTACGCACCCGTCGCACCCCCTCTGCGTATGGGCCTGCTGAAACTATTTGAAACGCAACAAGAATGTAGACATGTTATTGGATACCCCTATTAGTCTATTTTGGCACCTAACCCACCACAAATTGCAAAATTTTTTTTGTCTTCACAATGCATTTTAGAGAGGTCCCTAGAGCAACATATTCAAAATGCACCCGAATGCACTTCTGGGAAATATGTCTAATTTGCATAAATCCAAAATGGCCGCCATGAAAATGACACCCGTTCTAAAACAGACATATCTCTGCAAATTTACGTTTGTTTGTTTATTGATGTTTAACGGCCTATCAACAGCTACGGTCATGTAAGGCCGGGCAAACGGGTTCGTTCCCGTTTAAACCTGCTGCATTGGTGAGGGGGGGGGGGGGATCCCGAAATCAGAACGAAATATTTACATCGAGAAGAAATATATTCAGCACTGAAATTAGAATAACCTGACCTGCTGCCAGGTCCATACCACACCAGTTACTTGGCCCCTTCCACAAAAGTAGAATTACGAATAATCGTAATACTCATATAATGGGTATGACCAGATTCAACTGTCACATACAAAATACAAAAGACGTATGTGAGGGCCAAACCAGGCCTCCAGTCGGAATTACGGTAAGGAGGAACCCCGCTCGTTAAATTACCCATCTCAAGTTCATACTATTTTTCATTTTGTTATGACATTTATATACCTCGCTTGGTGCATAATTGTTAGCAACACGTTTCATAAATATCATATAAAATATGACATCGTTTGAAATCCTCTATTGCTGTAGCGATATTGCTGGTCTACATATATTCTCAGGAAATGAAATAAGCTCGGTATTGTACGGAAGCCCATTAGGGCCACTTCACTTTTTTTTAATTTCCATTTATTCAAGATGTTTTCTTGAATTTTCAAGTTCTTTTCTCGAATTTTCAAGATCTTTTCTTGAATTTTCAAGAAAAGATCTTGAAAATTCAAGAAAAGGACTTGAAATTCAAGAAGAACTTGAAAATTCAAGAAAACATTTTGAAATCTTGAATTTTCAAGTTCTTTTCTTGAATATTCAAGATCTTTTCAAAATTCAAGAAAACATCTTGAAAATTCAAGAAAAGTTCTCGAAAATTCAAGAAAGTATCTTGAAAATTTAAGAAAAGATCTCGAAAATTCAAGAAAAGATAAAAAAAGTGAAGTGGCCCTAATGGGCTTCCGTAGTCATACCGTGACCAATTAAATAAATAATACAGGTACAAACATATCGTATGGTTATAGTTATTTTGAGTCATATAATGCTATATAATGCAGGGCTCCAGACAAGGAAATAGTAATTGAATATTTTCTCTCCATCATTTCTGAAGCAATTGGGCAATTCAAACTTTTAATTGGGTAAAATGAAATCACACTACTGTGTACACATCAACAGACAGCAATTATTGAATTAGTTTGCTTCGAAATGAAAGACTACATCGTTGTCTAGCTAAAAATAACGAAAAGGATGTCAAAACGATGTGTTGAAATAAATAATAGGCGTTTAAATATTTGAAAGCCGGGCAGATGTATTTAAAAATATATCGTCTTCAAGTACAAAAATAAACGATACTCATTACTATCGTTTTCAATTCGTTTCGTTTGGGAACCTTCAATACGCCTTCGCTGTATGTCGATAGATTGCACACCAATGTATTCAAATCATATACTACGGTGCGGAGAATAGCATTCCGTGTATTGCGTCAACTAAGTTTCCTCTTTTGCAAATGCGTATTTGTGTAAAAAACTTTTTTTTTTATCTTTTCTTGAATTTTCGAGATATTTTCTTGAATTTTCAAGATACTTTCTTGAATTTTCGAGATTTTTTCTTTAATTTTCAAGATGTTTTCTTGAATTTTCAAGTTTTTTCTTGAATTTTCAAGATCTTTTCTTGAAAATTCAAGAAAAGATCTTGAATTTTCAAGAAATGATCTTGAAAATTCAAGATTTCAAGATGTTTTCTTGAACATCTTGAATTTTAGCTTTTTCCAAGGGTGTCTGAAAAAGAAAAAAATGGCTCAAGTAAATGCAAAAACTTAGTAGACTTTCTTCTTTTGCAATATATAGAGAATACCAGGCTCGTGTATTTTGATATCAAGTTTATCAGGCAAGGCTAGGAAATTCAAAATACACTAGCCTGGTATTCTATTTATCAGGTAACGTTTTATGCTCGAAAATGACATTAGATGACGTCGTATTCTATGGACAGAACGCGCACTTGTTTACGTTGCGTCATTACACTGACGTCATTCGGTAACGTCACGTGACATCATCCGACCAATGGAACGTCAGTTTTCACTTCGTTGTAACCCGGATGTTGATATCAGGTCAATGCCTGATACAACAATATGTTATCAGTCAGTACGTATTCGGTCAATGCAGGGCAGGTTACCTGATAAACTGAATTATAGACAAGTCTTATAACTCGGTTATCGAAGCACGAGTAACTTGCCCTTGAACACCTCCAGGGCATCATCGGTACTAACATTGGCGGTGATTGTTTTGGTTTGGTGACACGTTACTAAGTTTAAACCATTTAAACTAAGCATTGCGGCGTCAAACCACACATTTCTACATATATAACGTCCATGATGCTCCCTGAAGTTCTTCTAATGAAAGTTAATCTTGCTTTTTAAAGCTCGACAGCTGATTTATAAGACTTCTATTCTCCTCACCTCCAAGTACAAGACTGGTTTATCAAGGTCTACAGTGACCACAGTATGCCCATTATTTCTAACACTCAACAGAGTACCATCATTTCTAACATTAAACGAACAGAGTACCATAACTCAACGAACAGAGTACCATAATTTCTAACACTCAACGAACAGAGTACCATCATTTCTAACTCAACGAACAGAGTGCCATAATTTCGAAATATGGGATTGATACTACGAAACTGTTTATAATCCATGGCGAATCTACTGGAGAAATAGTCGCTCATCTGTGCCACTGATACCATCCGCGGTGGCATCATGCTATTGAATAGATCAATAGCCTAGCTAATAGAGCTCCAGATAAGCTGCGTATTTGCGTAAATACCCAATTAAAATTGCCAAAAAAAAACAATTGAAATCAGAAGTAAAGAGTATCAAAAAGCAATAACAATTTTGTGGTACCTTTATCATGCTGCAGAAAACAATAAACAGACCACAAATACAGCATATGTTTCTTATTTTCGAAGGAAACACATCTTGGTATTTCATTAGAATTGTCTCCAAGGAGACAATTCTAATGAAATGCCAAGATATGATTTCATTTCGAAGCAAACTAATTCAATAATTGCTGTCTGTGAATGTGTACACAGTAGTGTGTGATTTTATTTTACCCAATTAAAATTTTGAAATACCCAATTGCTTCAGAAATGATGGAGCGAAAATACTCAATAACTAATTCCTTATCTGGAGCCCTGCTAGTAGGCAGTAGCTCGAAGTATTCGGTAGACGGTATAGAGATGTTCCATCATTTGAAAGAGAACAATTAAAATTCCTGCGGTGTAGCTTGGGTTGGCGGACCTGGAATTATGAAGGTGGCGTTTCCGGGTATCTGCACAGACGATGTGCCTGCGCCGAGTTCAATGGCTCCCGGCCCACTGCCTAACATCAACGTCTGCCCAGTCCCACGTGATTTTAATGTAAACGTCCTACTCCGTCTCCCACTCCCACCTAATACTATATTACTCCCTGCTCCGCTTTTACCGCCAATTATTATACCCTGACCTTTTGCGGCGGTACCAATCGTGAATGTTTGACCTTTGTCGTTAGCCTGAGGTTGGGAACCGCTGCCACTGATTACAACCGGCTGGTTCCCTGTTGTGCTTGCCTGCGCGATTTTAACATTGCTAAACCTACCACCGTCACCACCACCTGTCAGAGTTACTCCCCCTTGTCCGCTTCTCCGTACGTTCACAGCGTTACCACCTGTACCGATTATCTCAATCCCACTACTAGCCGGTCTATAGATTTGATTTTGCTGCTGTCTGAAACCCAGTAAAAGTTCATCCAGTTCCACTTCCTCTTCCGGCGGTAAAATATGGCTGCGACCTTGACCTTGACCTAGACCCCAGGCACCGTGTCCTGTCAGCTGGTTTATATTTATAATCCGCCCCAGTCCGTCTATTATAACGTTGTCACCTACACGCCTAAGGATGGTGGTGCTACTTTGTGGTAAGCGATTTCTTTGCAAAATATTTCTCGGACTATTACCCACAACTTCTTGCGTAATTCCTGGTGTATTTCCCAGGATCCCCTGAATAACACCTTGATTATTACCAATGCCTCCTTGGGACCTTCCGCTGAGTCCTTGAGTATCGATTGCCACAATGTTTGGAGAACTACCCACAATTGCTTGCGTTGTATCCACAATTCCTTGAGAGTTACCCACGGTTCTTCGAGCATTACCCACAGGGCCCTGGGAACTTCTCATAATTCCTTGGGTATTACCTACACTGTTTCGAGAATTCAAAAGTATTCCTTGATTATTATTACCCACAATCCCCTGGCTACTCAGCCAATCCATCGTCGGTAATACGCCAGCAACGAAAATGTGTCCATTTGGTCCATTCAAAACACTGGCTCTGGTTCCCACATCTTGTTGCAAACCACGTACATTACCTGATCCTCGGGCACTGATCCTTGGCGCACGAGTCCTCCCAAATATTCTGGAACCACTACTCAAATTTGGCACCCCTCCGATTCCTCTAGTAACAACAGAGGCTCCCGGACGCTCGTTTGGAATACCAGAGTGGCCCATTGAGCCGTGTGTTTCTCCAAGACTATGCAGCAGCGAATGCAATTCATGAAGAGTATCCCCACGTGACGTACCGGAAATGGCAGCACCACGCCCTCTGCCGGGAAGCATCAAAACAAGTCCTGCAACAAAAATCATAACGCTTGCTTTGAAGTATTTCTGAAGGTCTAATACATCACACATTCTACTGTGAGATCTAGGCACAGCGGACACCGAACGGACACATGATCTATATTGATGTTGTGACAATTACGAAAACAATAACTTATAATTTGTGACTAGCTGGAGAAAGAGCCCATACGGCATTTATGACTGTTTTAGATCCGTATCTGCCTGTGATACACATTAACCCTTTCAACCCTAAATAACTGGAATGGACTGAGACATGTTAATTTAAGGATCAATGCAATCGTCAAAAAATGATTGTTAGATTAGTCCATTTATAAGTAGGGTATGCTTTTCTCTGAAAATATGAACATTACCTGTAGAAAGGGCAGATCCTGGTGAGACGGCTCGTTGCGAGCCGGCTCATCGGGGTCTACACGGCTTGCAAACACTGCAACAGAGGTATGTAGTGTTGAAAGGGTTAACTTTTCGCAATTCAGGTAGTTTTGACACTAGCAGCATTCCAAGAGACACTATAGATAGATCAGTATCGAGCTACAGAGGGCAGATCGGTTGTGGGGGAGGGGTGGGGTAGAGGAGCGGGGGAGGGGAGTAGACTTGCCACAAATATCATAAGCCCCATTTCTACAGCCATGGCCACAATTGTCATTGGTCAGCTGTTTCACATTAACCGGAGATGACCACCAAAGTCGCCACCAATGATCGATGACCACAATTCAACCATTAAACAGTTATCAATCAAATAAGATATGTTGAAACAAACATAAACGTACGAAAAACAATAATTTTGAGATATGGTATTGTAAATTCATTGAAATGGTCAGTAAAAGAATTGTGCTAACTCCATCTTCTCTTCAACTAATCTTTTAAATTACCGGTACCAGTCAAACAGTAGAAGGAGATTCGATGGTGCCATGTGTAAGCAATAGTTTTGATATAGTTTTGCAAAGTATAAGTTCACAAACCAAGTGAATGGGTCAGTAGAAGACTACTGTCTGTTTCACGAAAGCTGCCCAAATTTTACGGCTATATAGACGATTCAAAAACAATATTATTTTCGATAATATTAAATTAAAGGAAAATTTAAGAATGAGCCTTCTTTTTATTTCGTGAAATTCGGTCAAACATTGATTTCATTACGAAAAATTGATTTGTCTATGGGAATTTAACATGGGGGAAAAAGTGGTAAGGAAGTGTGGGAGGAGTCAAAAAACGAAAAACTTTGGAAATTGACTCCGAAACCTGGCTAGATAGCTTGGATATGATCTAACTAAGAAAACAAAAGTTAAATTTTAAAAATCGGTCCAGTATTTCTAAAATTCAAAAAAGTTTCCCCATGTTAAATCCCCATAGACATCTTCACTCCGTGAAGATGTCTATGGGGATTTAACATGGGGAAATTGTTTTTTCGCAATAAAATCAATATTTGACCAAATTTCACGAAATAAAAAGAAGGCTCATTCTTAATGTTTCCTTTAATTTAATATTATCAAAAGAAATCTTGTTTTTGAATTGTTTATATAGCCGTAAAATTTGGGCAGCTTTCGTGAAACAGACAGTACGTCTGACTCCATGATCTTCTACTATGTACAGGGCTCCAGATAAGGAATTAGTAATTGAGTATTGTCACTTTATCATTTCTGAAGCAATTGGGTATTTCAAACTTTTAATTGGGTAACATAAAATCACACTACTGTTTACACATCAACAGACAGCAATTATTGAATTTTTGCTTCGAAATGAAAACATGTCTTGGCATTCCATTAGAATTGTCTCCTTGGGAATGAAAACGAAAGGTAGCTATGTAAACGGACGAAAAGACAACCGTGTTGATATCCCGTCTACACTCGTTTACTCCAAGTCCAGGGGACTCGGGGAAAATACTTTGAGTTTGACAAAAACGAAACTTTGACTTAATGCGTTATTTTATAGGAAAACATGTAGTAGGGCCCAGTAGCCTATTTCACCAACCTATCAACACTTGATCAATCAGGACCAGTAGCCTATTTCACCAACATTGCAAAGTATGCTTTTCTAGCAAAGCATGTTTTGAGGGAGAAATTTTCAATTTTAGGATAAATTTATTAATTTTTATTATACTGAATGTATTACATTATCACAGCCAAAATAATTTATTACATTATCACAGCCATTTTGGCTGTGATAATGTAATACATTCAGTATAATAATTCTGCATACATCAAATATATTGTAATCATCAAATATATGCAGTCGTTCGTTCTATATGAAATCATGCATTTCAGGAAAAATAAATGATTACTCCCTCAAAGTATACTTTGCTAGAAAAGTAATCTTTGCAATGTTGGTGAAATAGGCTACATGTATCTGTGGCTGGTTTAGTTTATGGGGGCTACAGGAATTTCACATTGAGTTATCAATAGTTTGGCTTAACCCTTTGAACCCGAAATCCCGCTATAGCGGTTTATGCAAAAGTGCAGCTCCAGATGAGCCGGCTCGTAACGAGCAGGATCTGCACTTTTTGAAAGTAATTTTAATATTTTTTAGAGCAAAAATTTCCCCTTTTCATAAATGGACTAGTCTGAAAACCAGTTTGTGTCGGTTGGGTTGGTTGCAAAATGAACATATCAAAATCCATTCCAGTTACTTAGGGGTGAAAGGGTTAAACGATCTTTAGATAACGAGTGCAGACTGTATATATTATATTCAAAGTGTACCTGTTTACTGCTTATTATTGTTCACTTGTTTGTGTCGTCTTTATACACGAATCATTTTACTTCCTTATACTTACTTGCTGTGGTGTACTGATGAAGTGGTTAACGAAATGTTTAAACGTTTACTGAGTTATGTCAACAGTCTGTCATTGATGCTTGTTTCAGCAACAGTGTGTTTTTGTTTCTTTTGGGGGAAGGGGGTCAGTGCCTTTTAGAGGGTGGGGGTGGGGGATGACGCGAATTCTCTATGATAGGGGATTTATCTGCAGTAAGGCATAGTGACATTTATTATCAAATAAACAGTCAGATACATATACAGTGTTTATCTACATTTTGAGCCAATAAGTCAAAAGTTGTGAGTTCATAAAAAATAATAATTAGTCATCCCATTGAAGAGAAACGCGAGCAAAATCGGAAAAAAGGGAAGAAAAGTTTGAGGAGAACTTATAAGTGGGCAAAAACAATTTCGAGGCTGATGGCGGCGGAATTGGGTCTTATATCCCCGAATATATTGGTGAAAAAAGAAACACTGAGTAATATTTGATGGAATATCCATACGTTTGTTGAAAGATAATGTCCAGTCGGTTATGTATGTCATGCTTAGCGGGGTTTAATTGTGCTTGTAGTTAGTGCGGTTGTACAGTGGAACCTTTCCAAACCGGACACCCCAGGGTGTCCAGCTTAGAGAGATTCCACTGTAATTAAGCACTCCATTACCTCGTTTCGTCATTTTTAATCATGAACAGACGATAGTGAAGTAAATTCCAGTCAAACCCATATAAATTAAGTACAATGGGGTCCCAGCGTGTCCAGTTTAGAGATGTTTCACTATAGTTTCATGCCTTTCTTTTGAAAAGAGATGTAGATGAAACGTTACAGAGTCAAATAGACCACTATGCCACATCAGGGACCATACATAGTAGGTTAGTGACGTGAATGGGAAAAAATATCCGGCAAGGCTCAATAATTTCATTATTTCTCATCAGAAGTATATGTTGTGACCACTCATTTGAACCGTCTCGCCGAGACGGTTCAAATGAGTGGTCACAACATATACTTTGGTTCAGAAATAAGGAAAATAGATAGAGAATAGTAGGTTAGTGCCGTGGATGGGAAAAAATATCTGACAAGGCTCAGGAAACGGGATGGGCGAGGCTCTGCCGAGCACATCCCGTTTCCGTGCCGCGCCAGATATTTTTTCCCATTCACGGTACTAACCTACTATTCTGTTTATCCCGTCAACACCTACAAATGGCTGTAAAATGCAAAAATAGTATTGACTGGATATCAAAAATGTTTCACGGCACCGTGTTTCACGGCATATACGCACTGTGTTGACGGGATAAATCTTCGTTCCAGGCCACATACATGTACGTGCATATAGAATTACAACTTTATGCACGTATGTGACATAGTGGCCACTAATAGTTTTAGATGGAGTCTTATTACCCGATTCATATTGTTTTTGGGTCAATAGGCGTCTGTGTTAGTACCGTAACTAAATGCAAAACTTTCAGAGGCAATATATACATAGAACTATATAGTCGCCTGTGAACTAAGTCGGACCAGTTGTAAATTAAATTCTTGTTCCGAAAAGCTTCGTACCTGGCTGTGATCCATCGTGTCGGGCAGGCGCTCTACCGAAGCCTCCTTCCGACACGGGTGATACTCTCGATATTCTGTTTACATTTCTCGTTCTGCTCCGTCGTGCTGTGTTACTGCGCATGCTCGAAGATGAGAAAGACGCCGTTCGACGCCCGTCCATTCCAAAGCCTCGTCTGTCGCGCAACATTTCACTCGTCCCAAATCTATTTCTGTTTCTTGAAGACATTCGTTGCCTTCTGTTTAAATCGAACATATATGGCGGGAAACGGTTCACATCTGCAGATGGGTGGCGCTGCCTACTAAACTGTTGCCTCGTTCTGGGAATCGGAAATGACCTCAGTGGTGATTGTCCGGTTGTAAACGCAGGCATATGCGACATGGCGAATGGATCGAAGGAGTAAACTGGTTCACCTACCCGTCCCACCCCGTGACCCATATCCTGGAATGAAATGATTATTATGAAATAATACGTATTGCATAACGTATGGGCTTTCACAGTTTAATAACATAGTGTATTAATGAAAATCATAATACACGAGTGTAATAATTCCAGCACAAAAATATTTACACAATTCCCTAACATTTGATTGGCCCGTAGCAAGTCTCTGTCCAAAATTTATATCCCAGTAAACTCCCATGCCGAACTACTTTCCGTAACGTCAGGCGCAGTTAAAATAATTCTTAAGAAAACGGAAAATAAACACATTTTCTTGATGAATTTATTTCAAATACTGGAATTATAAGGAATGAATGGCCTTTTTGTTGAATTTATCGGGGATATAAACTTGGAAAAGTCGCGGGAATACTGGACGAGGCCTTCCGGCCTTCGTCCAGTATTCCCGCGACTTTTCCAAGTTTATACCCCGATAAATTCCACAAAAAAGGCCATTCATTCCTATAATCAATATGCAAATGATCCCGCTACACAAAAAAAGTTATGTAACGAGTACATTTTCAAATTATGATGATGTGCTGATGCGATAAATATAATCTATCGTGTGTGATGATTGAATATGATATTTATTAAACTCGTTGACTGATTTAATAAGAAACTCGGCATAGCATCGTTACTTATGAAATCAGTAAACTCGTTTAATAAATAGCATATTAAATCACATTCATGTAAGAACCTCTATATATGAAGCCCATAGTCAGATCTATGGAAGCGTCCTCGTGCCAATGCTAAAATATATTTATCTCCTAATTAGGAGATACTAACCTCTAATTAGGAGATACTAAGTCTAATTAGGAGATATTAACTCCTAATTAGGAGATACTATCTCCTAATTATGAGTTAATATCTCCTAATTAGGACTTATTATCTCTATATTATCTCCTAATTATGAATTACTATCTCCTAATTAGGACTTAGTATCTCCTAATTAGGACTTACTATCTCCTAATTAACAGTTAGAATTAGGAGATAAATAATGTTTTAGCATCGGCACAGATAGTAAGTTCGCTTCTATACAGATCCTCTGTACATATGTTATATGTCATGTATTTTATATCAACAATAATTGTCACTATTGGCGACCCTACATGTATGAATATTCAGTGTACAAGACGATAATTATCACCAACATCACAGTGTTACTGATATCAGCCATATTTCATATGGTGTCCCAATTTCTAGCGAGACTACTATGACTATATAATGTCGTCTTGACTATAAACTAGAGAAAAGATAGCTTCCATGGGACAATGATTTCCCTGTTCTATTGTTTTTGGCAATCTACTAGTTCTACATCAAATATTATTTGTTTAAATGTATACAATATACAGTTTACTAAATTTTTACATAACATCAACAGGTTTGGGTATGCACATCGGTTGCTCACATTTATTGATTGGGTCAAATTGTAGCCGTAGATAACATATCGGAGGTGAATTATTGTAGTTAGGTCGTCATACGCGTGGACATATCTTGATGTAACATTTATCATGATGCTCTGATTGACAAGCTGAATACGTCTGTGGAAAGAGGAAGCAAAGCTCTACACGGGCACGTAAGTTTCAGTCCGGTAACTAACGTTAATATGTAACTTAATCGGGTTAAATTTGCAATATGTAAAATAAATGGAGCGCGATACTGGCCAGCGAGTTGCTTAGAATGAATGGCGAACTATAATCCACCACACGTCTGTCTGTTTGACAAAAAACGTGTAGGCGCGACAGGAACATGACACGAGAAGGTCGTCATATGTAAATATGGATAGGCGGTTTTGTGGGGCTATAATTCTGTCATGACGTCGTATTATGTTGTCTTACTTCCTGTCCGTGGGTGCACACTATTGACACCGTTTGGCGCAAACCGCATTTACCCATGCTCAAAGATATCGTTGGTTGTTTTTTGCTCTCAAGCAAATCCACGTCAGCTGTCTACGGAGCCCAGCAGGGGATATGGACTTTTTTTTATTAATTGGTTCCCATGAAATAACAATTCGTTTCCTCAATTTAACAATTCGTTCCCTCGAATTATAACAATTCGTTCCCACGATATAACAATTCGTTCCCGTGGGAACGAATTGTTATTTCGTGTGAACGAATTATTAAATAGAGGGAACGAATTGTTATTTCGTGGGAACGAATTGTAAATTGAGCGAACGAATGGTTATTTCGTGGGAACGAATTAATAAAAAAAAGAATTATACGTCCCCTGCGGGGCTCCGTTGTTGTCGAGAGGTTTTCTGTCATTTAATAGTTATAGTTCACATATTGAAATTTAAGTAAATTCATTTCGTAGCGAGGGCTAGCGAGCGAGAACTTAGTTAATTGCAAATTCAAGATGTGAACTATAACAAACTTATTGTTTACAACGCCACATCGCGTGCTCATACACACGCTTGAACGGAGCGCCGCCCCCTACACGCTTTCAACACCCGATAATATTACGTGATTGGCGGGTTTACACCGAATCGATAATGCGCATGCGATGACTTAGTTCGCGTCACAGGAAATTACGTCAACAAGATGAGACATCTGTTTATAAATCTAAATTCGGATGTATTACAAAAGTTAATGATTGATTTAACAGATATTGGAGAAAGCGTCGCAATCATGTGACGCGATTAATTGAGACGAAATGGTGTGCTTTCATTGGTCGAGAAACTAGGGCAAACAATAATGCCCCTAACGTATCTCGATTATCTGCAATACCATCTGCAGGTGACGTCGACATAAATTTGGACAATAACCAACATTGAGTGTATCTAACGGGAACGACTTATTGTACAGAATGGGAACAAATGAATAGCATGTTTCGCAAATCGTGCAATTACTAGAAAGAAATCCCTAACCAAATTATCTCCCCTGTCTATCACAGTTTGTGAATGTGTATATAATTAAGTAAAGCTCAAGTCAATTGCATTGGTGTATAAAGAAATGTGAATTTGAGTGATATTGTGATTATCAGTCCTTATGTCATCTTTGATACATTTTCGAATTTTGTTTCTGCATTTACACAGCACATGGACAATGTATGGATATGAGGATGTGATAACACAGTTAGATCACGTTCGTCCGCATGTACGATCGATACTCCATTTACACAGCACATGGGAAATGTATGGATATGAGGATGTGATAACACAGTTAGATCATGTTCGTCCGCATGTACGATCGATAATCCACTCGCTAAAGCTCGTGGATTATCTCCTCATACATGCTGACCGTGATCTAACTGTGGCTTAACATCACCTGTTCATGACATCTGAGAAAGAAGTTGAGAAACAGTAAGTCAGTTACTTTAACAGTTGCTAGTTATGTGTCAACGTCGCCCACTCCAAAGTAAGAATTATTTGATATTTTCCTTAATAAGCAACTGATTTTGATGAAATATGTCGGTAGACACGGAAATCGATTCTTCGCAAAAACGACAGAAGTTTGGGCGAAAATGCAGCTTAACAAGACGCGTTTGATGCGCCATATTTCATCAAAATCCGTTACGTAATAAGGACACTATAAAATAATACGTACTTTGAATCAGATGGAGTCTAGAAGTTTCAGTAGTTGTTCTTGTTGTTAGTACCACGTAATCATACACCTTGAATGTGGTATAATGTTGCGCGATTGTCTTCGGTGACATTCGGTATTATACCAAACACACTAAATTTCTTATTCATTATTTGCGTGTGCCGACCACGTTCAAACTTTAATTGTTTACAAAAATAGCAACGACAGACGTCGACTGTCATCGGTGATTTAAAAACAAACCGCGCGCTCCTTCGTGAATATTCATACGCCGTTAATTAATATGTCGTGCACTGAATTGGGAAATCGTGTTATGCCTGTGTTAGACACTGGCCCAGCGACAGAGACAACATGTCTATCACCAAGTGCGCCCACAGGTAATTAGATTTCGCCTGCAAAACAATAATCCCTAGAGGCGGGAATGAGATAGCAAAACAATTACTTTTCCGATCAAAAGAAGACTTGGAAAAGTCGCGGGAATACTGGACGAGGCCTTAAAAAATTACAATCTTTACCCCGTACAGCAACTGTACAAGAGAAAAGTTGGTGCTCCATAACAACAATGCTATCTTCTCCAAAGTTAATAAAATCAAAGCACTAATCCAGAAGAAATCAATGCAATCTTACTGGGATTATATGAATAATATTATTTGTGACCCGACTGATGAGTATAAGCACGGCACAACCAAGACATTATGGGTGTTTGTTAAAAGCTTAACCCTTAGACCGCTATCTTATTTTGTTGTCGTCCGCTGTTTATTTTCTAAACATGGTTTGACAGCACTTTAGAATAACTTACATGGTTTGACAGCACTTCAGAATTATTTCCATTGGACCATGTTTTTATTGAGAAATAAGGCAATATATACAAGCAACAGCAGACGACAATTGTTGTGAGTAGCGGTCCAAGGGTTAACGAACGACTCATCTGGAGTAGCCACCTTGAGGGAAGGTGGGATATTCAAATCAGAAGCCAATGATAAGGCTGAGATCCTAAACCGGCAATTTTCATATGTTTTCACAAAATAAGATGATAGTGATATTCCCGACCTTGGTCAAAGCCCGTACCCAGACATGTCTCCCATAACTGTAACAGAGAAAGGGGTTAGGAAATTGTTGCTGAATTTAAATCCCCATAAGGCAACAGGCACAGACTCGATAAAACCACGCGTCCTGAAAGAATGTGCCAGCGAAATTGCCCCAGTATTGACTTCATTATTTAATAAGTCCATACATACTGGAATTGTCCCATCTGACTGGAATCAAGCAAACGTTGTGCCCATATCTTAGAAGGGGGGGGGGGGGTAAATCAAAGCAAGCAACTACAGGCCCGTATCTCTCACCACCTTGATAACCATCAACTCCTAGATGACAACCAACATGCCTTCCGTGCTCGGCGATCGTGTGAGACACAATTTGTGTGCTTCATTCACGATCTTGTGCAATCCATGCAGGGAGGTCAAGTTGATGTTGCCGTCATGGATTTCAGCAAGACATTTGATGTTGTTGATCATGGTAGACTCCTATGCAAGGCTTCATACTATGGTATCAGGGGTTCCACCAATCTTTGGAGCAAGGCATTTCTGAGAAACAGATGCCAACAAGTGGTTGTGGATGGTGCTTCTTCCAGAAATGCTTTAGTGGAATCGGGTGTCCCGCAGGGATCTGTTTTGGGACGTCTTCTGTTTCTTTTCTACATTAACGACTTGCCAGCATATGTTAGATCCAAGGTTAGGCTCTTTGAAAAAGACGGTGTTTTATATAAAGAAGTCACTTCACAAACAGATGCTGCACAACTACATGATGACCTAAATAGTCTATCGGAATGGGAGAAGAGATGTAGGGTGTCTTTCAACATTGACAAGTGCCATATCATGCACGTAACTCGGTCACGTAAGGTTCTGCAAACCAAATACACTCTTCACAGCCAGTCTATAACAACAGTGAGTAAAGCAACATATTAATGGGTAGAAATATATCGCATGACTTATCATGTTCCCCACATATAAACAAGATAACTAGCAAAGCTAGCCAGACTCTTGGATTCCTAAAAAGGAACATCCCACTTGCTCGTCCAGAAACAAAACAGGCAGCATACACATCCCTTGTTATACCGACCCAGGGGCCCGTTTCATTAAACTTCTTACGATAAGAAATTATCGTACGAACTTCTTAGGCGCATTTTACCGTTTCACTAACGTCAATTTCGTGCGAACTTTCTTGCGAAGTTCGTAACTTTCCTCGTAAGTCTGCGATAGGTATTGGGCTGTCGTACGAAGATAAATTTAGTGCAAGTGTCAAGGCCGCCATACATGTATTTCATGAATAACATCGCCATTAAATCGGCCGTGCATATTTCGCCCTATAGGTTTCGCCCTATGCTTCCGTCTGTCTGTCTGTCCGTTTATTTTTGGCATTACTTAGTAATACATTACCCTCACTACTGATCGTACGTCCGTTCGTCTGTTTATTTTGTTTTTAAATGTTGGTTTGTCCATCTGTCTGTTCGTGTGTTTATTTTTTGGAAGTTTTAAAAAGTTTCTCAAATCACTTATAGGGGCCCTAATGCGTAGACAGATCTAGCTAGCTTTAGTTCCTTATCAGTTAGCCAGCAAATGCAACCCAGATATAACGTGGCTTATAGAGTAGTGACTCACTATACTTGTAGCTGTTGATCAGTTAGTGCAGCAAATGCAGCCTGATATAACGTGGCTTATATAATAGTGACTCGCTATACTTGTACCTGCTGATCAGTTAGGCCAACATATGCAGCCTTATATAACGTGGCTTATGGAGTAGTTACTCACTATAATTTTACCTTCTGATCAGTTAGCCAGCAAATGCAGCCTGATATAATGTGGTTTAAGGAGGAGTGATTCACTATAAGTGTAGTGTGGTGTAGGGGTGAAATGGATGAAAACACGAATCAAATATTTTTAAAAGTAATATGTATGTAATGTGTTGTCATATCATTTTTTTTGTTACTGTATACTATATGGTACATCGAGTTGCCATCTCCGCCATCTTTGTGTGTACAGCCATCTTACAATTTCATCACTTCGACCGTTTGACACATACAGCAAATAATATGACAGAGAAAGTATTAAAATGTGGTGCAATACATTATAGACAGATATGACAACATCGTGCTATAAATATTATACCAGAAAGCTATACAACAGGTTAAGGTCATATAAGGCCTGGCCAACTGATTCGATCCCGTATTCAACCTGCTGCATTTCGGGGGGGGGGGGATTCCCAAAATCAGAACGGAATATTTACATCGAAACAAATATATATTCAGCTCTGAAATTAGAACCCGATCTGGTTCCATGTCCATACCAAACCAAAGACACTTGGCCCCTTCCCCTAAATGTAATAGGAAATCAGACTTTGTATATAAGTGTGATGAAAACAACCAATAGGACGTTGCACAAACTTGTATGTATGGGTATGTCAAATTATTTGTGGTATGTGTAAAATGCCACAAGATGTATTGCATATACTAAGATGGCCAATACGGCAACTCCATGCCCCGTATAGTATACAGTACAATCTAAAGCAAATACAAATCACATTTGAGATAATCAAAGACTCAAGCATTTGAAACTGTGCAGACATTGGTTACCCTGCGCTGCACAGCGAAGGGTGAGTTCTACTCCGAGGCTGGCGACATCCACGGTGTCTCTAGGAGTTCGGTTTCTCGGTGTATTAATGATGTTGTCTCAGCCATCAATAATCGACTGGACAACATCAGTTTTCCAACCGAGGAATAAGACCTGGCCAACTGTAAAAAAAGCCTTTTATTGTGTGGCCATGATTCCGAACACCCTGGGCGCCGTGGATGGGACACTCAGTGTCAGTCCAATTCACTTTCCTGGTTTTCAACTTGCTGGACTAAGGCAGTTGATTTAACAGCTGTCGTCTGGTTGTCAAAGTCGGACCGGATGTTTACATTCAAAGGGCTTGATGGATTTCCAATACTGAAGAATTCTTAAGAAGCTCGTAACTTAAGAAATTTCGTACGCACATATTAGTGAAACGCACGTAAGAAGTTCGCAAGAAGTTCATACGAAAAGTAACGTAGACGTAAGAAAGTTCGTAGCGTAAGAAGTTTAGTGAAACGGGCCCCTGGAGTATAGTGCAGCAGCCTGGGACCCTTATCTGCTCAAGAATGTGCAGAAAATAGAAGATATGCAGCGTAGGGCGGCCAGAATTGTAACATGCAACTATACGAAAACACCCGTTACGGTGACTAACATTATGTCACAATTAAAGTGGGCATCCGTAGAGCAGAGGAGACAAGCTTGTCGTCTCACCCTCTTCTACAAGATGGTAAACAACCATGTTGCTGTATCCCCTTCCAACTATCACATTGCGGGGGCAGGACGAACGTGGATTTGGCACAGGGCGGTAGAGGACTATTAAAGCAATGCGTATATGAAATATGAAGCTGATCCGTGAAAGAAAACAGAAATTATAAGATATTTAGCTGAGCGTTAAAGTTTTTGATGCACTAAGTATGCGACCTTGACCCTGGGCATATGAAATATGAAGCAGATCGGTCGAAGGATGAAGAAATAATGAGACATTTACCCGAGCGTTAAAGTTTTGTGACGGACGGAGGGACGGACGGACGGGACGGGGACGGACGGACGGACGGACGGACGGACGGGACGGACAAGAGTGATACTAAATGCCCCCTCCACTATCGTGGTGGGGCATAAAAATAGGCCCACACCGAAATTGGAAAATAACAGTGTAATAGTGTACATGTAGAGCAATATTTCAGGAAGCTATGTCGGATGAAATTTATGGGCCTAACCGCACCTACCTCTTTAAAGGTACTTAAAGGTCTCGGATATGTGCAGAAAGTGACGAAACAGATTGGCAAAAATAATTGTATTTGTAGATTGCATCGCATTACTGAAACCACTTGTATTAAAAAAAACTGAAGGTGTAGAAAATAGAGAATAGTAGGTTAGTGCCATGAATGGGAAAAAATATCTGGCAAGGCTCAAGAAACGGGATGGGCGAGGCTATGCCGAGCACATCCCGTTTCTGTGCCGCGCCAGATATTTGTTCCCATTCACGGCACTAACCTACTATTCTATTTATCCCGTCAACACCTACAAATGGCTGTAAAATGCAAAAATAGTATTGACTGGATATCAAAAATGTTTCACGGCACCGTGTTTCACGGCACATACGCATTGTGTTGACGGGATAAAATATGTTTGTAATACTGAAAATTTAATTAATGTTGAGAACGCTAGCTACACTTTGGGTACTCGATGGTTATTCATTTCAATTTATTCAAAGTATTACTGGCGTCATAGCTCCAAATAAGGTGCATATTGGCGTATTTTACTCACTTATTTTAGCAGAATACGCATTGATTATCCAACGTGAGAGTACAAAATACGATAGTACGATGACGATCGCACGATGCTACGATGGCGATAGTACGATATCACGATGCTACGATAACGATAGTACGTTGGCCTAAACGGAACACCGTACCATATGCGTTTGCAATGCGTATACTCTGACATGTGTCAGTGTGTTGATTTCATACGATGTTCATTGAAAGTGTGATTTCACACGAAACGAGGCTTAGCCTAGGTTCTTATGTTATCATTAAACCTGGTTAATAATGTAGTTGTCCTTTATCTACGGAAAACCGCAGGGGACATGGCTTTTTTCTATTAATTCGTTCCCACGAAATAACAATTCGTTGCCTCAATTTAACAATTCGTTCCCTCGAATTAACAATTCCTTCCCATGATATAACAATTCGTTCCCTCAATTTAACAATTCGTTCCCTCGAATTAACAATTCGTTCCGACGAATTAACAATTCGTTCCCATGGGAACGAGTTGTGAAATCGAGGGAACGAAGTTTTAATTCGTGGGAACGAATTGTTAAATTGAGGGAACGAATTGTTATTTCGTGGGAACGAATTAATAAATAAAATAATTATACGTCCCCTGCGGGGCTCCGTATTTATCTAGTATTAATGGATGAAACAAACTCACCATCCAGGCGTGATTTGCAAACGATAATCCCAAGCATTGCACCAATATACTGGCTATGACATTAATATCCCTCATTCTGCTTTTATTGTCATTCGCCAGAATCATCGAGTGAAAAATATCCCATCGCAAAAATGTTAAAGTTAAACCGCCCGCGAAAAACTTAAAATAAAGTCAAATCCCGCCCACGCAACTTAAAACTTGAATCTGCGGCTCGTAATATTTCATTTTCCATCAGGTGGCGCTATCATATACAGTAATTCGGATATCTCCGGTTATTGTCCTTGCACGCTTTCGGACAACCTCAGACGTTTAGCATCAAGATAATTAATTAGGCGTAGTTGTCTTTCATCCGAAATTATATGATGCATTTATGGCCCAATCCCATTCAATAATGGACAGCTTAGTGAGGATATGACATAAATAACTTAACCCTTAGACCGCTACACACAACACTTGTCGTCTGCTGTTGCTTTTATATGTTGCCTTATGTCTCAATAAAAACATGGTTTGACCGCACTTCAGAATCATTTCAAATGGATATGATTCTGAAGCGCTGTCAAAGCATGTTGTAAAGTATTCTAAAGTGCTGTCAAAGCATGGTTTTGATGATAAAAATGGAAAATAGAAAATAAACAGCAGACGACAAAAAATTAAGATAGCGGTGTAAGGGTTAACCAACATTCGGCATGTATTCAACAGCTTTGCATGGCGTCAATATTTCATTCTAGAACACACTATAAATACAGAAACACTATTCAAAATGCTCGCCAGCTTGCGATGAATTGCTGGAAATTTAGTAAAATTTCAGGAGCTAAATTATCCGTACACCATCGGAACTGTTATAAGGTCACTTTTCCGCGAGTCGTGCGCGTTTACTGTTTTTGTTTTAATAACCTTATCGTCTATTCAATTAATGCTAGCGTGACGGGCATAATTGCTTGACATCTTTAGTGCAATTAATGGTAGATCTGTCATTAGCCTTTATCCCTAGATATCTGAAATGGATTAGTCCACGTCATTTTTTTGTGGGGGCAGTTCAAGTATCAAAAGAGGGATTTTTATTTAAACGAGAAAAATCTGTGCAAGCATTGTAGATTCGGATGAGACGGCTCGTTACGAGCCGGCTCATTTGAATATACAGTGTTTGCATGACATGTAGGGTTGGAAGGGTTAGCCTTCACGGCATGAGTGAGGGTTATACGATAAACACATACGTTATTATGGATGACAGTTGGTTTTCCTTATTTGCTAAATATGTGGTGTTGTTTCTTTTACGAAACTAATATTTAACCCTTAGAACGCGGGAAACAAACAATGACGTCTGCTGTTGTTTAATAGTATGTCTTTATTCTCAATAAAAACATGGTTTGACAGCAATTTATAATCATTTCCATTGGAAATGATTGTAAAGTGCTGTCAAACCAGCAGACGACAACATTTAATCCAGCATTGTCCAGTGATTGTCTTCAATAACTCTACAACGACAAATGATTTTTCTGAAACATGGGGCATGAACTATATAGCAATATTATTTAGCTTATATTTATGGGTAGGAATTGGCTCGAATACCTTCCATACCCGGGCATTTTAGCGCAGAAAATTATCAGGCCGTTGGCCGTATGTTTCTGAATTTATTATTACCTGTGGTACCGTCGAAGTATGTGTATTAAATTAATGAGGCGAAGAGGCGGTTAATTTGTTTGTGCTAAATTTAAGTTTTTTTCAAATGTGTCCGTAATCTAAAGGTGCGATAATTAACCGAATTATTCGAAAATTCGTGATTCGTAACTCCATGATTCGATGCACGAATGTAATCTTGCGGTTTTCCAAAATTATATTAAACAAGAGTGCCGTAAGTCACAAAATACGCCCGTCGAAGATGGCAAGACAGCGAAGATGCAGAAATGTGAAGCTGTCACCAAGGCAAGAAACATTAACGAGAATTTGAAAATATATAGCATTATTTCTTCCTCTTGTTGTAATAAACAGGTATACTAATTTATGTAGAGAAGTGCAAAGTAGAAATTATATAGAATTGGATACAAAAATGTGGAAAAGAATGGCCAACTTTAAAAGGTGACAACATATGTTTTCGGCATAAACACACCAAGGTGCACATCTTCAATATGTGTAGAAGACGTGTGTATAGTTTCAGATCGATTGACTAAACGGTTTCGGAGGAGTTGGGTACACAAACTCTGTACCCTATAGAATTGTATACAAAATGTAGAAAAAATGGCTATGTTAAAAAGGTGATATTTTTGTTAAAAAATATGTTTTCGGCATAAAATCACCAAGGTGCACATCTTCAATATGTTTAGAAGACGTGTGTATAGTTTCAGATCGATTTACTGAACGGTTTCGGAGGAGTTGTGTACACAAACTATGCACTTTTTCTGTCCGTCCGCCCGCCCCGCGGTAAAACATAATACGTACCGTTTTTTAAAAAAAACTGTCGTATAAAAAGCAACAAAACATATATCACACTGAAACGGCGATCAAGCTAAGTTCTTAGAACTATTTTTATGGCGTATAAAAAATTCAACCCGCAAAATATCTGCTGCGACGGACATTAGCTCATTTGCATAAAATCTATAACACCTCAAATTTAGATTTTGGTTGTATAATTCTTAGCTAGTGCTCGAAGGGAAGCAATATTTTCGAAATAGGCTATAGCAATCAATAAGATAATCAATAAATTTGGCTGTGACTGGAGAAAAGGGGCTTATAGATTTTGCGACCAGTGTAGATCCAGATCAGCCTGTGCATCCGCACAGTCTGATCAGGATCTGCACTGTTCGTCATTACATCGATGAAACGACCGTGATGCTTCTAACAAGCAATATAGATCGTTATTGGGCTACAGGCTATATGAGCAGGTGCTACACTGGTCGCAAATCCCATAAGCCCCATTTCTCCAGTCACATATGTTTAAAAGAACGGTGTCTAGAATGCAGTACGAAAATAGTTTTTGATTTGATTTGATTTTTGTTTTGCTTTTTCTTTTTCATCTCCCTTTTATTCTTCTACTGTTGTTTTCTGTTTTGTGTTTGATTCGAACAAGGCGATCGCCAGCAAAAAAGGTCAAGGTCAATGTCACACGACTGACACAGAACGGTTAGCTACCAATAGGAGGAAGCTAGTAGGGAAATTTGGTAAATAACTGACTAGCATATAAAATTGGTTCATACGTCCAAAATCGCTCAGTGACGTTGTTTTCAAACGCCGGAATTGTGATAACTTCTGAATCGATTGTTTCACATGGAACATGTACCTATTGTCTGTTCCCAGCTGTTAAATTCCCATAGGAATTTTCAATTTCACATTAAAATCAATATTTGTTGGAATTCGATCAAATAATGTTTGTGGCGAGGGTGATGTTTTTGTTTTTGATGAAAAATTACTCACATTTAAATACTTTTAGATTTAATGCGCTTAATTGCCAAAAGTTCGTCGGCAGAAAAACGTGGAACAGACAGTAGGTCAATTTAAATTGAGTTAGTAGGTGAATTAAAAATTCGCCGTCGGTTGATAAAATTACCATATAACATGTGTAACCAGTGTATATTCTGATCATTAGTGTATTCTTTCAGTCAATAGATTTACCAAACAATGTTATCTATTGAAATCAACGTTATATTGACGGAATGACGACCAGCATAGCCCCTGATCAGACTGCGTGGACGCACAGGCTGATTAGGGGCTATGCTGGTCTCACACGCTGATATGTACATTTTCTCAGCCGAAGGCTAAATTGATAGAAGACGTTCAGCAACTATAAAACATGGAAAGTAAATTGGTCACGATCTTGTATGGCCCAACCTCATATGGATCATTCCCTGCTTGATCTGCTTTGCCCTGCCCAAGTAACATAATATACCTGAAGTAGCCTAATATACATGAAGTGTCGTTTTTGCCTTTATTTGTTCACCTTTGACCCCTAATCATGGCCTCTGATTGGTCAGTCTCAACAGCAAATTCAAGATGGCGGCAAATTTTAAAATCGAAATCCCTGTCGGTTCAGCTGAATTTTGTCCATTTGTACAGTATATGCGACGTAACCAACGACGTGGATATGACCATATGTCCATTACGATTACAATTTGTATTATGACAACTGTGTAGTCTAAAACCAGCCAATATCGAAGTTGATCGTAAATAATCAGATTTAATCGGATACAATACCGAATCTACCTAGCGTGGACGCCATTTTGCTTTGAATGACGTCGTTAGATTTGTGACGTATGGAGAGGGAATGACGTCAAAACATGACGTCACGCATGCTCAACAATTATGTTTAGTATGCGGTATAAAAATAAATATATGATTAGTGCCGTCGAATATAAGATATATTCGGTTTCGCCACGACAACTTTATCGGGGCTCGCTAAAGCTCGCCCCAATAAAGCTGTCTAAGGCTCAACCGAATATATTTTATATTCGACGGCACTAACCATGTATTTACTATATAGGATAACACTGTTACGGCTGAGTCTCCATATATCACATGCACTCACATTCAGCCCATTTCACGGTCTGACATACCGGCATCGTGCGATAGAAGAATGAACTAGCTAGGTTAAATTAACCGCCTCATCGCTTCCTTCATGCAATGCACATATTTCGAATGTATCGCAGGTATTAGTAAATGCGGAAATAAACGGCCATTGGCCTGACAATATTTTAGGCTCCAATACCCGGGTTTAGCAGGTCTTCAAGCCAATTCTGACCCTTAAATATAAGCTAAATAATAAAAATAGTCACGATTTCATACTTCGTCTTAATCCGAGTCCAGATATACTACCACGCTTTTTAAACTGTCTCCGTATCTATAATATTTGTTGGAAGAAGTACGGGTATTTCACCGACTAAATAGCGAACGGTGTAGACCCTGATCAGACTGCGCGGATGCGCAGGCTGATCTGGATCTACATTGGCCGAACAGGTCATCAACATCATTTATACAGTCACATCTATGGTATTTTAAACAATTAATTGGGTCAGCATATATGATTGAACATCGTGTGTATTTTTATAATGTTCTGTCTGACAATCTATAATCGATGGAATGACACAAAAATGAAAGTATGCCCTTGTTGCACCAAAGAAATTGAAACAAGAAAAATGTAACCCGAATATTCTGTCTGTAACGCTGGGCGACTTACAATGTCGCCCAGCGTTACTAGCTACAAGATAAGCCATGTTTTTATCAAGTAAGAAGTCATTGTTTCTATAAGGCCATACCAAGTTTTTTCTCTGTTAAGCGTCCGCGTGCGAGCAGGTTTTGAGAGTGGCTCCGTGACAAACACACCGTGTATGCAATTTTATACGGAGCCCCGCAAGGGACGTAGAATTCTTCTTTTTTTTATTAATTCGTTCCCACGAAATAACAATTCGTTCCCACGAAATTCGTGGGAAGGAATTGTTATATCGTGGGAACGAATTGCTAATTCGAGGGAACTAATTGTTAAATTGAGGGAACGAATTGTCATTTCGTGGGAACGAATTGTTAATTCGAGGGAACGAATTGTTAAATTGAGGGAACGAATTGTTATTTTGTGGGAACGAATTAATACAAATAAATCCATGTTCCCTGCGGGGCTCCGTAATTTTAAACTAGTTACCGGTGAAGTCATAGGAAAACTGATTGAAGACGTGTCTACGGTGGCACAGAGGGGACATGGAAATATGTTTTACTTTCATGGGCGATTTGCCAGTTTGTTCGGTAAAACCCGTCCCGACGTGTTGGCGGCGGCATCTTGGCGGGATTTTTTTTGAATTTTGGCGGCGAATCCGATCAAAACCACTTGTTGTTTTTTTTGAATTTTTGATTTTGGCGGCGCATCCAATCAAAATTTGGCAGTTAATTTGAATTTTTGGCGGGAAATCCCGGAAAGTCTATTTTTGGCGCGAAATTTGAATTTTTGGCGCGAAATCTAGGGGTCACTGAGGTCGCACTTTGCACTTCACCTTGGACACTGGGCGAATTCACCATATGCTATTCCTGATCCGATAGCACACTGGCAGATGTAGTTAGATGCATGACGGGTGTCTCATTCATGGAATGGCGAACAGTGCAGACCCTGATTAGACTGTGCGGATGCACGAATTTTTATATAGTGGGAACGAATTGTTAATTCGAGGAAACGAATCGATATTTCGTGAAAACGAATTAATAACTAAAAATCCATGTCCCCTGCGTATGGAAGGTCATATCCGCCATAATTATATTTGTCTTGATGCTTGCTGGCTGATGACATTTTAAGTTCTATCCGTCTTATTACAATTATATGTGGCTTGATGCTTGCTGGCTGATGACATTCTAAGTTCTGTCCGTCTTATTACAATTATATGTGGCTTGATGCTTGCTGGCTGATGACATTTTAAGTTCTATCCGTCTTATTACAATTATATGTGGCTTGATGCTTGCTGGCTGATGACATTCTAAGTTCTGTCAGTCTTATTACATTTCTATGTATGTGGCGTGATGCTTTATTCATTCGTACTGTTTCAATGCGTTGTGTGTTGATTACATTATAAGTAGCTTGATATTTCACTGGCAGTGACATCCCGAGTTCCATTATTGATTATTGCATCGCTGTTTTGCTATGCTCGCTAAGCCACGCCCCTTGACAACAACAATTGCAACAGTAATTTGGGAACAACCATTATGACGCCAGGTGCGCTGCTAAAACTTAAAATAGTTCTCCCTAAAAGTATTTAATATACTGGTACCCGTCCTACAATGCGTTGCTCTCTAAATTGGTTCCATGTCCCTAACGGTGTTGATGTAGATTGATGCCGCCTTTTCTGTTGCGCCAAGTTTAGGTTAAAATAGACCAAATAGTTTTACTGTATAATTTAACCGAATCCCAGCCAGTCTTTCCTACTTTCACTATTCGTATGGATGTTGTGAGACCAACCTCGTCATGTCAGGCGCGGATCCAGGATTTCGTGTTGTGGGGGGGGGGCGGGGGGGGGGGTGGTAACTATTTTGCAATACTTGGCTATATAGTTCAGGTTGTTGCTGTTGTGGATGTTGTCAGATGATGATGCTGCTGCTGCTGCCCAGTGTTTATTTATCATTGATTTACCATTACCAGACGTACTAATTGACAATTATTATACTCTTACTATACAAATGTGATTGTTTTCAATTACGTACATATGTAATTTAATTATGAGGATACGTGTATGTATAACACACATTAGTAAGTCAAACACCATACATACATATACAATTTAGTTAATATAGATTAGAGAATAATAAATGGTGCGAAATCGTCAAGGGGGTAATAGTAGTTCAGTATGACACAGTTTGCTTGCAAATCTTGATCCATTACTACCAAGTTTCACTTGAGGTACATGTGGTGGTGTTGGTCATGTGATGTAAACAGACTTTCCGTGACCAATAAAAAATGTAAACAATATTGGAGGACATGACGAGGTTGGATTTTTCTTTCTTAGGAATAAGTGAACTTATTGACCTATTGTTTAATTCATGCAGAACAAGTACAGACCGGCTGCAGGTCATGTACAAGTAGGTCCCACAACATCCATACGAATAGTGAAAGTAGGAGAGACTGGCCTTATTGGATGGGATTCGGTCAAAGTATATAGTAAAACTATTTGGTGTATTCTAACCTATGCTGTGATAATTTGTGGGTGAAATCTTGCACCAACACCGGTATTGGAGGTGTGACTTGAACAGCCAATCAGATGTCGGACTATAATTTATTCGAGGGAGAATTACTTGAGCGGACAGCAGTGCCATCTGACGTCATAATGACGCACTACTAACCCATATATTGCTTGCATCATTCTGCTTGTAACTTGATGCTTTCTGCTTGCGGCCTTCCGCTTTCGGACTGTAGCTTGATGCTAACTTCCTGCGGCTTTGTCCTTACTGCTTTCGGCCTTATTCAAAGTGCTAAGTGCTTTGTTCTTACTTGCTATTGCAAATGCTTAGTGCAATAAAACAGGGTCACGAATAAGGACGTACCAATAAGTGTAATGTAAATAAGACGAATTAACAAAGCAATCAGCAGAATGGACATGTAAGAAAGACAAATACAATTACAATAAGCAGATTTCAAATGTAATACATACAAATGACGAATGAAATAACATGAATATAAGTTGTAATGTCATCAGCACGCAAGCATCAAGTCACATAGAATTATGGCGGATATTACCTTCCATACCTGCGGGGCTCCGTAGGGTTGTCATTTATTTCTGACTGAGGCTGCGAAATAGGGTTTACACATTCTAGACCATGTATGGTCAGTCTAGCTAGATCCGATAGCACACTGGCAGGTGTCAAACACTGTAGACACTGATCAGTAGCCGATTTCATCAAAATTGCAAAGTATACTTTTCTAGCAAAGTATACTTTGAGGGAGTAATCATTTGATTTTCCTGAAATGCATTATTTCATATAGAACTAACGACTGCATATATATGATGATTAAAACTATTCAGAATTATTATACTGAATTTATTACATTATCACAGCCAAAATGGCTGTGATAATGTAATAAATTCAGTATAATAAAAATTAATAAATTTATCCTAAAATTGATTTTTTTTTCCCTCAAAGTATACTTTGCTAGAAATGTATACTTTGCAATGTTGGTGAAATAGGCTACAGACTGTGCGCATGCGCAGGCTGATCGGGGCCTGCTGTGATTGTAGCTGCACGTTTTCATTCTAGACTTTGGGTTGATCATTATTTACACTCTTGCAAATTATTTTCACGGGTTTCGCTGTGAGAGAAAACCCATAATCAACTCCTTACAAATAATACACAGTGAAGAGAACACCCGTAATTGCGCACCTGCTTTCTTTCTTGGAAACCACGAGCACCCATGGACAATGCTTAAATTTTATTACAGTCAAAATAAAGTTATTTTAAAATTTGGAAAGGGTCTCGACTGATCTAGAATGTTAATGTGGTTGAACACATTCCAACCATGCACTAAAATATATCTGGTTTATAGAAACAACTGCGTAATTTAGATATCAAACAGTTTGACGTCACACAACGTAATGTCAAAACGCGGAACACACGTCATTGTATAACTATTCATGCGTACATCACAATTAATTGATTATAATCTCAAAAATATACTAAATGTGCATTTATATCCGCCGTGGAAGTGTAATAAATAGGATATTCCATCGTAGATGTTTGAATAGCGGAAATAATACACTCGTGTCCGTCGGAGTCCGTGCAAGCAACTCGTTCGCTACGCTCACTCGTTGCTTACGCGGAAGCCGACGCACTCGTGTATTATTTCCCGCTATTCAAAATGTAAGATGGAATATCCTCTATATTCTACATTCAGAAGTGGTTTCAAAGAACATAAGCGCAATATTTACACCCACAGTCACATTCATTAAGAGGTTTCAATGACATATAAACATCATGTATCTAATCTAATATCTGTTTTGCGTGAAGTCTCTTCAAGAAACTTTTGCAGCTCAGTGATAAAAACATACGAGTACTAGGAAACTCTGTTTTGCGGTTTCCAGTTTCGATTAAACAGCCCTTAAGTGTGTATTGCCACTTATCTAAACAATGTGCTGAACAATGTCCCATACAATGGTTTGATAACCATAAACGAACTGGTTGTATTATTATAATTTCTTATGCTTCTTCTGCTTCTTCTGCTTCTTCTTTTTCTTATTATTATTATTACTATTATTACTATTATTACTATTATTATTATTACTATTATTACTATTATTATTATTACTATTATTATTAATTATTATTTTACTATTATTACTTATTATTATTACTCATTATTACTATTACTATTATTAACACTATTATTATATTACTATTATTACTATTATTATTTCTATTATATTATTATTACTTATTATTACTATTATTATTACTATTATTACTATTATTATTACTATCATTACTATTATTATTACTATTATTACTATTATTATTACTATCATTACTATTATTATTACTATCATTACTATTATTATTAATTCATTATATTTTATTATTACTATTCATTATATATTATTACTATTATTATTACTATTATTACTATTATTATTACTATTATATTTTATTATATTACTATTATCATTATTATTACTATTATCATTATTATTACTATTATTACTTATTATTACTATTATTATTACTATCATTACTATTATTATTACTATTATTACTATTATTACTACATGTACTATTATTACTTTTATTATTATTAATTTTATTATTACTATTATTATTATTATTACTATCATTAATATTATTATTACTATTATCATTATTATTATTATTATTATTATTAAAGAAAAGTCAATTTCAATCCCAGCGAAACATATGTTAGTATTATGCCTTTCGTCATATGGGTGGAGAATGGTGTGTGGGGGGGGGGTGTGTGCTTTGAATGAGAGTGTAAAAAAACACCATAGACGGGAATTAGACGGTAAACATTTTATGAATCCCTCCGGTATGAACAACTCTACGGAGCCCCGCAGAGGACATGAATTTTTTTTAGTAATTCGTTCTCATGAAATAACAATTCGTTCCCACAATTTAACAATTCGTTCCCTCGAATTAACGATTCGTTCCCACGATATAACAATTCGTTCCCTCGAATTAACAATTTGTTCCAATGAAATGACAATTCGTTCCCTCAGTTTAACAATTCGTTCCCTCGAATTAACAATTGTTATTTCGTGGGAACGAATTACAAATAACCCCGTACAACAAACTCCTATATATGCGTAGCAAATTCTCGATATTGATGGTAAATACATGTATATTGGTTTAATGGTATCTCCACAGGGTTAGACAAACTATATTAAGATTAAATATTTTCCTGTTTGGGTAATAGGTGACTCATCGCGACAATTGTGAAGCCAGTGAGGTATCTACCAGCGTAGCTCCAGATCAAATCGTGCCCGATGTTTGGTCTTAGAACCAACCATAAACTCATTGCATTCGGAATACAATTTTGAGTGTATGGAAATTTTGAAATATCTTTTTCCGATGTTTTCTTATTTTCTTATTTCTCAATGAAAGTATATGTTGTGACCACTCATTTGAACCGTCTCGACGAGACAAATATGTATGTCAGCCAAACAAGAGACGGAAATTGACAGGAAGAGGACATGCATAACGTGGTATTTACGACGAAGCCGCGACACTGCACTGAACTTCGCTGATGTGAGATTAAAATTACAACAAGCCCCATTTCCCCAGTGATAATTTCCACAAATAAGTCCCATTTCTCCAATCACACGAGTCCACTCATAGAAATAATCACTGTTTCGGTTTCCGAAATTTACAAGGGTATATAAGGACATATTTTGACCTGCTTGGTGCAGTTACGCTTCGCGTTTGAGGGACACGGCACCAAACAGATTCGAGCGGGAACGAATAAAAACGTGAGTTTGCCATGTTTATTATTTTATGAATATTTGTTGTTAAATGTGCTGATGAATATATGAATATATGATTTTCATCTGAATTTCGAATCGACGGATATGTGGCTGTGACTGGAAAAGTGCTTCTTATGGTATTCGAGACCAGTGTAGATCCAGATCAGCCTGTGCATCCGCAGTCTGATCAGGATCTGCACACTTCGTCATTCCATCAATGAAACACCCATTTTCATCTTAGGCTTTGCCGTCTGCTGTTTTCATTTTTGCTTTAATTCTTAACGAAAAACTGGTTTTGACAGCACATGAGAATATTGAAAATAAAACATTTGCAGCAGACGACAACATTTAATTCAGCGCAGTAAGGGTTAAATATATACTGTCTGTTTCACGAAAGCTGCCCATCTTCATCCATCTTCATCTTAGGGCATGTGCCTCTAAAGTGAAAGTGTTAAACTTTTTATTTTGCAGATTTTCAGACATGGCTAATTGTTTAGTTACCTCCCTTTGCTTGCTGGGCGTGGTAGGGGCGATAACTGGCGCTAGGATCGTGAAAGTCGACCAACTGCTGGCTGTACTATCTGAAAGCCAAGGTATGTCATGATTATATCTTCGATATTACTAGGAACAAAATTGCTACCCCGCTCCATACCTCTCGCGAGGGTAGCAATTTAACCCCATCTCTTTAATGTAACGCATGGAAGATTGAATTTTGCAATCGGTTATCCGGCTTGTTTGATATGTTAACGATATAAAACTGCCAACGCTGTATCAATAAATTATTAATAAAGAACATACACATACAGAAATTTGTAATTTGACCGTGTCAATGTGTTTATCTGACATTTTCATGTATATCTTGTAAATTTGAAAGCTTAATTTCGTTATGTTGAACAACAAGAGAAAAGATGTCTTCCATGCCGAAATTATTTTCCTGTTCTAATATTTTTGGCAATTTACTAGTTCTACATCAAAGATTATTTGTTTAAATGTATAAAATATACAGCTTACTAAATTTTGACATAACATCAACAGGTTTGGGTATGCACTTCGGTTGCTCACATTTTTAATGGGTCAAATTGTAGCCGTAGATAACATATAGGAGGCGAATTATTGTAGCTAATGGCACAGCCGCAAAGAACAACATTCTACCTGCATTAGAAATGCGGATATTATTAATACAACATAGAGTACAGGATTTCAGAGCGGCCATTTTTAAATCAATCATGACAGCCATGGGGGCTGCTAAAACTTAAAATAACACCGGTTACGTTGTGTATGTTCGAAAGATGAATATAACCACACGCAAAAAAAACGCATTTCGTGTAGTGACAGCCATAATAAATTCGGGTTACTGTCACTAATGTTTCAAACAATGTCTTGTGTGTTTTGGGGCCGTGATGGGATGCGAAAGTTGATCGAGTGGTAGGATGGTGTATGGGGTGGGGAGCGTGGTAGGATGCTGTCCTGGGGTGGGGTTGGGTCGGTGGGGTTGCGTGGATTGGGAGAGAGGGAAGTTGAGAGAGGGGTGGTGGTGAGGGTAGTAGTACTGTGCGTGTGTGGTAAGATTTAATGACTGTGGGATGATGTGTGTGTGGGGGGGGGGGGGGGGGGGGCAGGGCAAGGATCGGGATGGTTGGTAGGAGGTTATACGTGGGTGGTAGCAAGTCTGGTGGGATTATACGTGGGGTTTATTAGTAAACTGTATATGTTATACCTTGAAACAAATAATCGTTGATGTATAACTAGTAAATAGTAAAACTATAAAAGAACAGGGAAAACAGGGAAGCTATCTTTTCTCTTGTTGCTGTTCAACATAACGAAATGAATCTTTCAAATTTACAAGATACACCTATTAAGCGAAGGTCCATATCCCTGAAAAGATGGTCACATTCAACTGGTCGTACAAACTAACGAGACCTATTTAGATTGTTTCTATGTAGCATTAGAAACAATATTCTGCTGGTGTACTCGCGCGCAATTGTTGCGGTCATTATGAAATCCAAGATGGCGGCCAAGATGGCGGCCAATTTTCTAAATAAATAAGACTTTTACGCGTATTTCAGTCAATAATATGCAATTTTATGGATCTGTTTCAATGGTAAAGTGTGAAAATGTAAAATACACACATTTAATGTTGTTCACTGTATACAGAAATCAATATGACTTCCAAAATGGCCGCCAGTTGTAAAAAACATATGTTAAAATTAAGCTGTTTCAAAGACATTGGGTGAAATATCACGTGTATGGCCATGCATATTGTTACATACACCCTGCTAAGCCATGGTAATGTGATAGTATGCCATTGACTAGTCTGTCAGTGCAATCACATGTGCATACCTTATACAGGGTTAGCTAGCGTCAACTGTGCCCATAGTCATACAAAACAATACAAAACAATATTTAGGTACCCAGAATCAATCTATCGTGGGACACTGCTACTGCTACTGGTGTGATGAAATTGGGATTTCTACAGTTACTTCCCTTTGGTGTGTTAATTGCCATTTGTTTTAGAACGCTACATACGTATAAACTTCGTCAACACGTTTTCTGAAGTGAAAGAAATAGGTCAGTATGATTTTAATTGAGACATTTCACTGATCAATAAGGCCCAATTATGACGATTCTCACCCGTGTTTCCACTAGTAATTTGGTATATCAATGATATTTTATGTTTGTCAACTATGTATACACGTATAGTAGAATGGTGTCGGCATGTAATGCTAGTTCATGAAGGGATGTGTATTGGCGAATTGTTGGATTGAATTGTCTCCCTTGAACAGACAGACACGAGGTGAAACTCTGTCAGCTATAACTCAAGTGTTCTGAAACTCGTAGTAGTTGTAACCGATATGTTACAACTCAGTCAGCTGTCCATTGGTCAGGACATCGTGCATGCTGCAAGTAATGGTCGGATACAAACCGTGAAACATGCCATGAAATTGACACTGCAAATGCTGAATTGATTTTACTCAGAAATCAGCTTGGATTCCACTCACCACAGGGCATGAGCCCCAATGTGCCTTGCCTGTTTGGATGGGACAATAATGACTACAAAAACCGAGGACATTAGAGCCATCAAAGTTCCAGATGATAAGATTCACACATGTACTGTGGGCATGCGCACCGATCCCCCGCGACATCAGGATGCATCGATACTGTTAACACGTATAGACCAGGAACTAGTTCAACATGAGAACGACACGGACTTGGCATGGATAATGACACGAATGGGGGAGAACTATGTAGACAATGTACAGCCATCGGATCAACAGGTTCCTGGATGGAAGGGGTTTAATTGCAATATACAACGTTCGGTATCGCCCACTGTTCCAAATGTATTGCCTCACAAGATTGGATACTGTCAAACAATCCACAAGCCTCCGGATCACAATGTAATATATACGTTTCTGACCAGGTCCGTCGAGATGGTAGATGAAGTAATGGATGACGATCATGGCAAAGGTACTTGCTCTGTTCAAGTGGTTGTGGATATGGGAATCTGGACAAAGGCAATGGAAGTAATTCTTGCGAAGCAGGTATTTGATCCAAATATGAATCGTATAGTATTGCACCAGGGACCGTTTCACACAGCAATGCGTTTCATGGCGTGTCCTGGATACATGTTTGGCAAGGCCGGATTGCGGGACATATTCATAGAAGCAGGAATATTGGCAGAAGGTTCAGTTGACAGAGTTCTATCTGGTGAGCACTGGGAGCGTGGGTTCTATGCCCACTCGTTAGCTGCTGAAGCATTCGAGCGTTTACGGTTCAAAACATTTGCTCAACAGTTAGACAGTGATGAGCCACTGGTAGCACTCAATGCTGAAGTCGACGAACTACGCCAGAACATATCAGCTGAGAACCTGAGTAAACTAACACATTCTGCGAACTTCGCAACTGTCACATCAATGTACATGTATAAGGACTTCGTTTCATCACTCGGTCCAAATGGCAGATTTTGGACAACATACCTCGAGATCATCGGGATCCTGTTGCGACATGTCCGCGCCTTCCGTACTGGTGACTGGTTCCTGAACATCAACACTGAACTGGAAATGCTTCCATGGTTTATTGCCTGTGGACGAACGGTGTACGGCAGATATAAGCCAGTGTATCTGCTGAATATTCTGAAGCTACAAGATACACACAATGATGCGTACGACCAACTTGTGAGTGGAAACCTATTTACAATACAGAAATCAGAAACAAACCCATTCGGCAGAGTACCAGCTGACCAAGAAACAGAGATGGGCGTGAACAGGGACTCTAAGTCACCAGGTGGTATTGCTGACATCAGTATGAAACCTGCTGCAACACTCAAATGGGAGATTTTGTCGACTCAACGTGCCGAGTTCATGAAGCGGTGTAAACTCATCACTGGCGAAGATACTAGTCAAGTCAAAGATTTCAAAGCTGACGACGCTGATAAGGCTCGCATAAAAGATGACGAGTACAAAGTACAGCAAGTTATGGAGACGATTGAAAAATGGACCAATCCGTTTTCAGACACAGGACCATTGTGTCATGTAACATCAGGCCGACAGGCCCCCGAAGAGGTGTCTATAGACTTATTGACTACACATGAGAAGGGGAAACACGAACTGGTGAATTTTTCCAAAGAACGACTTCAGCCGCAATGTGATAGTACACCCACTGATGAAATAGAGAATCTCCAATCTCAAATGCAAAGTTCAGCAGGAAGTGAAGTCAGTTTCTATGCCCCGTGGTCAAAGTTAAAACTGAAAACATTTGACACTATGACGAAGGGTAAACGATGCACATTAAGAGATGACAAAACGCGATTACGAGACACTCGCGATATGTTCCACAAGATGATAGTTCCGTCAATGGAAAGGGATCTAGAGATTGACAAAGTGTTAGAATTTCAATTAGGACCATTTCCATATTCTCTTGCTACGGCAGATGGTGAGTTGGTGAAAACATCAAAGAGTGTGCTTATGCACGAGTTGGAGAATATAGTGGAAGCGACAGAACCACCGATGTTTGGTCAACAAACCATCCTTATAGATACAATGGTACAGCTGCAATGTCTAAAACTGTCGCCCGAAACAACATTTGGAGACTTGGCGGAAACAGTGCTGAAAGCTATCACCAGGATCGACCAAATGTCAAATTCAGCCACTATTCACTGGATCGTTGACACCTATCCAACCATGTCAATAAAGAGCTCTGAGCGTGATTCACGCATGCGATGTCTCGATGGTTCATTTGCCACAACAATTAGTAGCGCCGGACAGAAGGTTTAAGAAAGCACTTAGAGACGGTAACTTTAAAGACTCCCTATCCGAATTCTTCATCAGAGAATGGCAAGATGACAAATATACACAGCTGCTGGGGAGAAATATACTATATGCCACGGCAAAAGACAAGTGCTACAAGTTCATCGTACATTCACACCAGATGGAATGTGAAGCTGTTCCGGAGTTGGAATATAAGATGGAAGAAGCAAATCAACGGTTAATATTCCATGCAGAATACGCAGCACGTCAATCGCCACAACCAGATACAATCGTCATCAAGTCCCCAGATACAGATGTGATAGTGTTAGCTTCTGCCGCCTGTGGACTAGGGTGGATCAAAGTGAAATGTCTCTTTCTCACTGGGTCTGGTTCTAAAACACGATATGTCGATGTCTCAGCAATAGGTGAGTCCCTAGGAGAGGCTGTATGTGAGGCGCTTATAGGCGCACATCCGTTCACGGGATGCGACAGCACAAGTGCGTTCAAGGGGCGAGGAAAATCTGGTGTTATCTGGCTGTTGCAAAATGACTCCCAAGTTTTGCAAGGCAATGACCATGTTAGGAAAGGAAGTTCAACCATCAGTTGAGCTGTTTAAGAGTTGTGAAGAAGCAACATGTATATTCTACAGTTACAATGCGAGAGGAAAGAAGCTCAATCCCGTTCCAACATTGAGAGTTAACGATTATCGCACTCTACTTTTCCTATCCGGTACATCAGACCCGGAGAGGTTGCCTCCTTGTCAAGATGTGCTGCGGAAAAAGATCCGTCGATCAAACTATCAAGCGTATCTCTCCAGACATTGTTTGGACCAAGCTCAAGCACCACCACCCCCTATTGGTCATGGTTGGACTGTACAAGGAGATCACCTGACAATAGACTGGATGGACGTATCTCATGCTCCTTCTGAAATACTAGCAATGAAATCTTGTAAATGCAAGACAGATTGTAAATCGAAGAGATGCAAGTGCGGGAAAAATAACCTCAAATGCACAAGCCTGTGCAAGTGCAATTCAAACTGTCAAAATCGAACCATAGATGTACGTTCTGGAGGTTTATTGCCGTCAACCTCTGGGGAGTCAGACGATATGCCACTAGATGCTGAAGTCCTTGATACACGTACACAGGAAGCTCTTATCGAAGGCAACGACTACAGTTCAGATGAATATTATTAAAGGGACTAGAACTGTTTATATGTCATGTTAATGTTAACTGTTATGATTCAAAATGATCAATCAGCATAGTGTTTGCGTATATTCTTTAGCTCCAGAACGGATGTCTATACAATTTGAAGAATGAAATTCGACGTGGTCAGAACAGTGATCAGTACTATAATTGTAGTTACCCATATATTCAGGTATAACGCATGGCGGCCATCTTTGAAGCATAATCTACGCAAAGAGAAGTATAAGATAACATTTTCTTTATTCTGCAGACATGTATGAGAGCTGCATTATATCAATCTTATTCCATAAGACGAAAATACGTACGTGTGACATGATAACATCACTTTTTCTTCAAAAATATGAAATATTTTATATAAATGGCGGCCATCTCGGATTTATACAGTTGTGAAAATTATTCAACTACACTCCAAATATATTCTAAAGATATCTTGCATCCAATACATTGGTTTAGCCTCGTAAATCACCAAATATATCAAATTATAGCTCTCATATAGTGAACTGTATTTTTGGCGGCCATCTTTGACGCCATCTTGAATTTGAGAGTCACCGCAACAAATGAAAAAGAGTACACCTCTGAATTATTATAGCAGAATGTATTTCCTAGCGAAATATCACAATGATTTTAGTTTGTACGACCAGTTGAATGTGACCACTAAATACCCCCCTAATTTGATATTGGCCCCTCGCTTATATCGGATACCCGATTGCAAAAACATCACTCTTTCATCTACAGGTGAATATTTAACTTCCTTGTGATTCGGTTATCTGTTTATAGGCAGTTTCATGTCCTTTACTGACTATTTACAGTGCGTTTCATAATGGAAACTTCCATTCAAAATTAAATTTAACCTTCACATTTTCCCAACCGAACCAAATGTATCATTAAAGGCACATGCCCACTCAGTAGGCACATGTTCTTTATAGGAATTAAATAAGTATATAATCATTTAGTAATATTGATTTTACTGATAGCGACTCGCGGTGGTATCAGGCTATTTTCATATGCAAATGAGGCATGCTATTTTTTAATTATTTAAATGCGTCGCCTGAAAAAAATATATTTTCGACCAATTATCAATTATGATCATTGCACATCAAAAAATAAATACAGATAATAAATAGTAATGTCCGTTAACATTTGAAGGAAACACTGTTATCGCCCCCCCCCCCCCCCCGCCCCCCCCCCCCCCCCGATATCAGTGTGGAAATTTGACCGGATACGTACTGATTGTTGTATCAGGCATTGCCCTGATACAAACATCCGGGTTACAACGAAGTGACATGTCACAACCGACGTTTCATTGGCTCGGATGAGGTCGTCACGTGATGTTACCGAATGACGTCAGTTTAATGACGCAACGTAAACAAGTCCGCGTTCTGTCCATAGATAACGACGTCATATGTGGTCATTTTCGAGCATGAAACGTTACCTGACAAATAGAATACCAGGCTAGTGTCTTTTGATATCAAGTTTATCAGACTCGGCTCGGAAACGGTAGGAATGAGCCGAGTCTGATAAACTTGATATTAAAAGACACTAGCCTGTTATTCTCTATTTACCAACTGTTTTGCTCACATTTCATAACATCTGAAGCACATAACAGTACCTTAAGCCATTCAACCCTGGATGTCCTATTTGCTTTACATTTTCATGCTAAGTTTTGGCAATTCCATTAATGACAAAATGTGGATTATTTAGTGAAAGTGAATTGGTTTGACGTCCCAGCAACAGCCAAGGTCATAGAGACGACACCACAGTTTGCAATCACGTCCGAGTGAACAATGGTGACAAATGCTGCAGATCCTGATGAGACGGTTCGTTACGAGCCGGCTCATCTGCATCTACAGTGTTTGCACATCTTAGCTTTCTGGTATGTATGGTTGAAAGGGATAAAATACACATACGCGCAACGTCCACATTTTCAGGCATACCAGACAGCGGTGTGGAACTGGACACGTCTCCATACCAACCCGACCTCGATGACATTGACCTTGACATCAGTGACCTTCTTCAAGGCTGCAGCAAGGGCAAATGTGAATTCTGTACAACAATGGTTGTCAAAGGTACGTCCAAGAAATGAGGCACGTCAAACTTTATTCTCAATTAATTCCGGTGAATTCTTTGTTTGTTTATTGGTGTTTAACGGCATATAAACAGCTAAGGTCATTTAAGGTCTGACTAACGGGTTCAGTCCTGCATTTAACCTGCTGCATTCCAGTGAAATGTGAAATGTATACAACTAAAGTTGTCAAATGTATGTTTAAGAAATGAGGCACTTAAATGTTATTCCGAATAATTCCGGTGAACTGTGAATTATGTACAACACAAGTTGTAAAAGTTATGTCTAAGGAATGAGGCACTTCAAATTTTATTCTCAATAATTCTGATGAAATGTGAAGTATGTACTGCAAAGGGTGTCCAAGGTATATACAAGAAATGAGGCACTTCAAACTATATTCTCAATAATTCCGGTGTAACATGAAATCTCCCCCCCCCCCCTGGAAATCTCCCCCCCCCCCCGCTTAAGCCTAGGAAATATTCCCCCCCGCCTGGAAATTCTCCCCCCCCCCCATCACCACCTTCACAGACACTGTCCACAAAACTTTTAATGAATGTATTTTCATATACATTGTTTGTATTGTGCTCAGGAGCATACGAAATGCACATGCTAGAACCAGTCTGTTGGTAACAGAGGACGTAATATCCCTACATGTATACCCAACTAACATAGTCATAATGTATGTCTGCTTGTGGAGAAGTATGTTAATAGGCGAGGCAATATTTTCTATAAAAGAGCTCTCCAATTTAGTATAATATCTATACATAGACAATATAGTGGTGGTGGGGCGGTAGAGATTCTATTTACCGGTATATGCAATAATTCCCCATTACCGTACCATAACTATTATGTATGTTGGCTGGTAGAGAGTTCTCTAGGTTAAATCTCTACCATAGCTGCATATGATTGGTATAAATGTATAGCACATGGTGGGGGTGGGTCTAGAAAATAAAAAGAGTATATCTGTGCAGAACAGCAAGCATGTGGCATGTATTGGTGGGGGGGGGGGGGGGGGGGGTGGATGATTTTACCTGAAATATTCCCCCGTCACATTCTACATATGCATAGTGGACGCGGTACATCTCTTTGTTGACAAGAATAGCCCACGATTGGGGGAGTATTTCTGATGAAACAAAATAATGTATGTTGGTGTAGAACAGACAGCATGTGACATGTATTGGTGTGGGGGGGGGGGGCAGATTTTCCTAGGAAATATGCCCCCCCCCCCGCCCCCGCTATCTACCATATGCAAAGTTGATGTGATTGTCTCTTTGTAGAGAAGAATAGCAGGTGATTGCGGGAGTATTTCTGATGAAATGTATGTTGGTGTAGAACAGATAGCATTTGGCATGTATGAGGGAGCGGGGGGGGGGGTGGAGATTTTCCTAGGAAATCCCCCCCAACCATCCTACCATATGGTTGGGGGGGGGGGGGGGGGAGGGGGGGGGGGGGGGGGGGGGGGGGGGGGGGGGGGGGGGGGGTGGGGGTGGGGGGGGGGTGGAGATTTTCCTAGGAAATATCCCCCCCAACCATCTACCATATGCATAGCGGATGTGAATGTCTCTTTGTAGACAAGAATAGCCTACGATTGGGGGAGTATTTCTGATGAAATGTAATGTATGTTGGTGTAAAACGGATAGCATTTGGCATGTATTTAGGGAGGGGGTGGGGGGAAATTTTCCTAGGAAATATTCCGCCGCCACCATCTACCATATGCATAGTGGACGCGGACATCTCTTTTGTAGACAAGAATAGCCCACGATTGGGGGAGTATTTTTCTGATGAAACAAAATAATGTATGTTGGTGTAGAACAGACAGCATGTGCCATGTATTGGTGGGGGGGGGGGGGGGGTGAGGGGGAGATTTTCCTAGGAAATATCCCCCCCCCCACCATCCCCATCTATATATGCAAAGTGGAATGTGATTGTCTCTTTGTAGAGAAGAGAATAGCAGGTGATTGCGGGCAGTATTTCTGATGAAATGAAATGTATGTTGGTGTAGAACAGATAGCATTTGGCATGTATTGAGGGAAGGGGGGGGGGGGGAGATTTTCCTAGGAAATATCCCCCAACCAACTACCATATGCATAGCGGATGTGGTGTGCGGAATGTCTCCTTTGTGTAGAACAAGAACTAACCCACGGATTGTTGGGATGGTAGTTATTTCTGATGAAAATAATGTATGTTGGTGTGTACAACTGATAGGCATTGTGGTTTTGCATGGTATTGGTGGGGGGGGGTGGCCAGAATTTCCATAGGAAATATTTCCCCCCCCCATCCCCCCCAAACCATCTTACCATATGCAATATAGCAAGAACGTTCTTTTCTTTGTAGACAATGAATTAACCCCAATCCCTTCCCTCATGATGTAAAATAATGTATGTTGGTGGTAGAAAGAACAGATAGCATTTGGGCATGTATTGTGGGTGTTGGGGGGGGGGGGGGGTGGGGGGGGGGGGGGATGAGATTTTCCTAGGAAATTATTCCCCTGTTGCAACTGCCATTATGCCATAGCGGTGTGGGGATGGGGGGTCTCTTTCTGTAGACAAGAATAACCATGATTGGGGGAGTATTTCTGATGAAATAATGTATGTGGGTGTAGAACAGATAGCATGTGACATGTATTGGTGGGGGGGGGGGAGAGATATTCCTAGGAAATATCCCCCCAACATCTACCATATGCATAGCGGATGTGAATGTTTCTTTGTAAACAAGAATACCCCCCCCCCTCCCTCATGATGAAATAATGTATCTTGGTGTAGAACAGATAGCATTTGGCATGTATTGAGGGGGGTGGGGGAATTTCCTAGGAAATATTCCCCCCCCCAACCAACTACCATGCATTATTTCATCAGAAATACTCCCCCAATCGTGGGTTATTCTTGTCTACAAAGAGACATCCACTTCCGCTATGCATGTGGTAGTTGGGGAGGGGGTGGGGATATTTCCTAGGAACCCCCCCCCCCCCCCACCACAAAACATGCCACATGCTATCTGTTCCACACCAACATACATTATTTCATCAGAAATACTCCCCCAATCGTGGGTTATTCTTGTCTACAGAGACATCCACATCCGCTATGCATATGGTAGATGGTTGGGGGGTGATATTTCCTAGCAAAATCTCCCCCACCCCCTTCCCTCAATACATGCCAAATGCTATCTGTTCTACACCAACATACATTATTTCATCATGAGGGAGGGGGGGGGGGGTTATTCTTGTCTACAAAGAGACATTCACATCGGCTGTGCATATGGTAGATGGTTGGGGGGGGGAATATTTCCTAGGAAAATCTCCCCCCCCATCCACCAATACATGCCACATGCTATCCATTCTACACCAACATACATTGTTTCATCAGAAATACTCCCCTAATCGTGGGTTATTATTGTCTACAAAGAGACATCCACATCCGCTATGCATATGGTTGGGGGGGAATATTTCCTAGGAAAATCTCCCCCCCCCCCACCAATACATGTCCTGTTCTACAATATCTGTTCTACACCAACATACATTATTTCATCATAAGGGAGGGGGGGGGGGTATTCTTGTCTACAAAGAGACATTCACATCCGCTATGCATATGGTAGATGGTTGGGGGGGGAGGAGGGGGGAATATTTCCTAGGAAAATCTCCCCCCCCCCACCAATACATGCCACATGCTATCTGTTCTACTGTTCTACACCAACATACATTATTTCATCAGAAATACTCCCCCAATCGTGGGTTATTCTTGTCTACAAAGAGACATCCACATCCGCTATGCATATTGGTTGGTTGGTGGGGATATATTTCCTAGGAAAATCCTCACCTCCCTCAATACATGCCAAATGCTATCTGTTCTACACCAACATACATTATTTCATCAGAAATACTCCCCCAATCATGGGTTATTCTTGTCTACAAAGAGACATCCACATCCGCTATGCATATGGTAGTTGGTTGGGGGGGGGGGATATTTCCTAGGAAAATCTCCCCACCCCCCTCCCTCAATACATGCCAAATGCTATCTGTTCTACACCAACATACATTATTTCATCATGAGGGGGGGGGGTTATTCTTGTCTACAAAGAGGCATTCACAGCCGCTATGCATATAGCATATGGTAGATGGTTTTGGGGGGGGGGGATATATTTCCTAGGAAAATCTCCCCCCCCCTCTCTTCCCCCGCCAATATGCGTCACATGCTAACTGTTCTACACAAACATTTTCACTTGATCAGAAATCTTCTCCCAATCTTGTGATATTGTTGTCTATCAAGGGACTTACACTATGCATATGGTAGATTGGGGTGGGATGTGATGGAGGTGATTTTTTATGTTCCCCTTTCTTATACTACCAAATGGCGTGCCTATGTGCACATGTTTGGTGGGAAATAATTCTGCTTTGTAGCATTCAAACACAAACTTCTGGGTGGGGGGGAGAATTTCCAGGGTGGGGAGGGGAATTTCCTAGGGTCGACCCTGGAAATATTCCCCCCCCCCCCCACCCCGCGGGTGAGAATTTCCTGTGACACCGGTAATTCTGAAAGCTCCAATTCGTGATCGATATTTATTGCATAAAATCGGTTGTCGCAGTGTATTAACTAAATGTATTACACATCTTAATACACTAGTGCAATACATATTTTTATCACATGAAAACCTTGTTATGACGTATTGTAACCCAGTTCATAAATATGATGACAGACGTATACTAACACCTGCAGCGAATTTGATTGGCTGGCCGCATCACCCTAATTACGTATTCGTAGTGTGCCAACGTTATGCCAAACGCACAAAACGAAGACGTTCAAAATGACGTCCATAATGGTGCAACAAAGCAACGATGATTTGACGATGACGTCATCCTATTTTAAACGTCATTAAAAGAGTCAGTGAATCATTACTTTGCTTTTTAAATACTGCCGCGTTAGAAAAATCCCTACGCCTTAGAGCTTTTTATATAGTCATGGACAAATAAAACGTTTTATAAGTTACCGATTATTTGATTGATTTATTGGTGTTTAACGGCCTATCAACAACTAATGTCATTTAAGGCCGGGCCAACGGGTTCGATCCTGTATTTAAATTAGAATTATAACAACTTGACCTGATTATTTGATTGATTTATTGGTGTTTAACGGCCTATCAACAACTAATGTCATTTAAGGCCGGGCCAACGGGTTCGATCCTGTATTTAAATTAGAATTATAACAACTTGACCTGGTGCCAGGTCCATACCACACCAAAGTCGCTTGGCCCCTTCCCCTAAAATAGGATTACGAATAATCTTAATACTCACATAAGGTGTATAACCAAATTCAACTGAATGCCAAACACGTACGTGAGGGCCAAAGCAGGGGACCGTTTCACTAAACTTCTTTCGACTAAAATGTTCGTAAGTGCAAACCTATGATAGTCTGTAAATTTCGCATTAACGATGTTTTCTTGTAAACAATTATTGAATTTATATTTATTGAGCATAGGCTGCATAAGCAGCCTATTCTCAATAAATGTAAATTCATCAATTGAAATTTCCAGACGATTCCAAATTTGCACTTACGAACATTTCAGTCGTACGAAGTTTAGTGAAACGGGCCCCAGCAGGTCTCCGGTCAGGAGGAATCCCGATCGTTAAATTACCCATCGCGTGCTCCCACCTGCCACCCACCTAAAGATACCCCTTTTTTGGAGTCAGCAGGATTTTTTTTATATAATTTTAAAACTGGTGGAACAGTGACACAATTATGCACTTATTCCTATAAAGATCACTGAAATTGCTATAGCGGACCTCGCTATAGCAATTTCAGTGATATTTATAGGAATATGTGTATAATTGTGTCACTATTCCACCAGATTTAAAATTATAAGAACTCGCTATACATATATAATCATTTAGTAATATTTATTTTACTGATAATGTTGTTTATTGGGGCTTAACGGCCTATCAACAGCTAATGTCATTTAAGGCCGGATAAATGGGTTTAGTACTAAATCCCATATATTACCTGTACAAGTACATGTACATGTACACATTTGGGGGGGGGGGGGGGGGAATCCCAAAATCAGAACTGATTATTTACAATAAAAATCTATATATTCAGCCCTGAAATCAGAATGATCCTGATCTGATGCCAGGTCCACGCCACTTTATTAACTTATGGCAACTTTATTAAACACATAATAGTTTTATTTCATGAAAAATATTTACAAAAGTTACGATATTTTCCGTAAATGACGTCGAAAGATGACAACATGTCAATATGAACACTTCGTCATCTTTCAACGTCATTTAGTAAATTACAGAAAATATCACAGTTTCTGTAATACTATTCCGCATTTGCTATGAAAATTTCATCATCTTTCGATGTCATTTACAGAAAATACCACATTTTCTGTAAACATATTTCATGAAAATTCGCACATGTTCTCAGATACAAAATCTCATGGCGTGTCTCATATGTGAACCATATGTTAAAGTGACACGCACAATGTACATCTACAAGGTATATGTATAGGGCTACTTGAAGAAGAAACAGATATTAGCATCTCATACAAAATACAACAACACTCTGTCGTCCTGCGTCACATTCTGCAAGCCCGGTGTCTGAGAGCCAAATTACAGTTTTATATCTGTACTAAGGCTTCAATAAAGTCGAAAATTCGAAAATAGTCGTCTGCTGATAATTCATATTTTGTCTTTTCTCTCCGTAAAAACATGGTTTGGTAGCATTTTAGAATCATTTCCATTGGAAATGATTCTAAAGTGCTGCCAAACCATGTTAACTGTATTGTAATCTTCCAATTTGCGGCGTATATCAGAAAATGATAGGTGAAGGACAATCTGTTTAATGGCGACGCCACAAATTTGAAAATTACAATGCGGTTAACCTATTTCTAATGCACTCCTTTACTACTGGCGTAGGAATACATATTGAAATAATTTGCGACCGTTCATCGACAATGATATACCTGTAATGTATGACCATTAGCCAATCAGATTGCGTGTTATTTATAGAGTGCATTAGAAACCTAGATATGACGACCTAATTTATCTTCTTCTTGTTGTTGTTGTTTACAGCCTGTATAGTGGCGACGGTACTGCCCAGTGGAGTTGGCATTGACATCATAATGACCATCAACGGTCGGACAGTCTTCAACAAGGTCATCAATGGTAAGGATGATTAACTCATTGCATGCTGGGAAACGTGTGGGCTATAAATAGTTCAAAACTAGCGAACAAGAAATCATCATATTTTCTTTTATTTCTCCCTGTAAATATCATGAATATGTCTTGGAATCAACGGCCAGACGGTCTTCAACCAGGTCATCAAAAGTTAGGTTTATTAATAAAAAATTGACGTCTGCTGTTTATTTTTTATTTCAATTTTTTCCCATAAAAAAACATGGTTTGGCAGCACTTTAGAATCATTTCCAATGGAAATGATTCTAAAATGCTACCAAACCATGTTTTTACCGAGAGAAAAGACAAAATATGAATTATCAGCAGACGACTATTTTCGGTTCCCGCATTCTAAGGGTTAAAGGTACATGCCCACTCAGTGGCCACAAATGTTTGTTTATATCAGAGGCATCATCTGAGATATTTTCTGGCAAAATAAACATTCATTCACCATTATCTCACTTAATGATTGACATTATTATACATTTTATATCAGACGCAAATTTCCACACTGATATAAGGGCGATAACCGTGTTTCCTTAAAATGTTAACGGACATTACTATTTATTCTCTGTATTTATTTGTTGATGTGCAATGATCAAACTTTATAATCTGTCTAAAATATTATTTTTTCAGGCGACACATTTAATTAGTATAAATAATCTAAAAATATCTTGCCTCATTTGCATATGAAAATAGCCTGACACCACCGCGAGTCACTGTCAGTAAACTAAATATTACTAAATGATGATATCTGTATAGCGGTCCCTCGTAATGTTTAGAACTTGTGGAATAGTGGTACAATTAACCACTTATATAATTCCTATAAAGAACATTTTGTGCCTACTGAGTGGATATGTATCTTTAACTATTTGCATGCTGGGAAACTTGTGGGCTATAAATAGTTAAAAAAATGCGGACAAGAAAACATCATATTTTCTTTTATTTCTCCCTGTAAATATCATGAATATGTCTTGGAATTGAAATTTCAAGACATATTTACAGAGAAAATAAAATATGTTTATTACTTTTTCAGCAGTGAAATGCGTTGTCATATTTCACTGCACGTGCTTTCACCAGTGAAAATATAGCAAAAACAAAATGAAAACGATGGGAAATTAAACGAAACGAAAAAATAAAAATGGGAAATTTTATTTTGGTTTGGTTACCATGGTAACCATACTAAATTTCGACCAAAATCTTTTTTTTCTCAAAAAGCTGGGAAATTCGTCATAACGAAAAGTAAATAGAAAATTAAAAAAAAATAATTGTGTGTTGGTTGCCATGGTACCCATTTTTTCATAAAAAAAAGTAATAAACAGAAAATTCAGATTTTTGCAACGAATATCACATATATGTTCATCTCGTGGTGTCATATGTCCATATTTCACTCGTCCTTCGCACTCGTGAAATATGAACATATGACACCACTCGATGAACATATATGTGATATTCGTTGCAAAAATCTGAATATCCTCTATATACATGTACTCCTAATTCGTTTGGCGGATATTTTCACCGCTAGCATGCATAGTTAAAGGGTTATATCAGGATTTAACAAAAAAAAACAAAAAAAAACATTTTTTCACCATGGCCCTGTGTAAAGTGGCTTAATTGAAGATATAATTATGACGATACTAGAACCGCTGGGTTGTTTCTATTTTCACCCATATAGGTACATAAATATCGGATTTCCAATCTTGTTGCGTTCATCTGATACTTATGTACCAATATCTGTGAACATTGAAACACCTCAGGAGCCCTAGTATTGTCATATACTATTATCTTCAATTAAACCACTTTACACAGGGCCATGATGAAAATACATTTTTTATATAATTTATTTTTCAAAACATCCTGAAATAAAATAATAAAAAATTCAGCAGTCCTAGTATCGTCATATATCTTCAACTAGAGAAAGTGAGCAGAGACGGATACCTCGGCCGCCGCATGGATCGACAAATAAACTTTAACGCAAATTCTGTAAAAACGTTAAATTAAATTTCAAAGTAATTTGGCCTTGGCCTTGGGCATGGGGGCCATACGGGTGGGGCGGGGAATGAAAACTGGATGATGATAAACATGTATGCGATGTTTCAAGTCGGTGGATGAAGTGGTTTTGAAACTATGGAGCACTGAATAGTTTAACGGACGGACGGACGGACGTACCAACATTTTGGGTTTATGGGGGCATTTCCATTGTTTGAGAAATTAATATCTACATATTCAACCCTGAAATTAGAATAACCTGACCTTCTACCCACCAGAGTCACTTAAAAAAGTAATACGATTAGTGCTAATTTTACTACTTTTATAATGGGCATTACCAGATTTAACTCTGAAGTAGCAACAAAGCCAACACTGTACTTGAGGGTCAATGTTTGTTTGTTTGTTGGTGCTTAACGGTCTATCAACAGCTAAGATCATGTAAGGCCGGGCAAACGGGTTCGATCCCGCTTTAACCTGCTGCATTGGGGAGAAAATCCCAAAATCAGAACAGAATATTTACATCAAGAAAAAATATATTCAGTCCCAAAATTAGAATAACCTGACATCGTGCCATTTCTTTACCACACCAAGTTCACTTGGCCCCTTCCCCTAAAATAGGATTACGAATAAACGTAATACTCACACAAGGGGTATAACCAGATTCAACTGTCACATACAAAATGCCAAAGACGTATGTGAGGGCCAAACCAACCAGGGATTCTGGTAAGCATGCATCCAACCAATAACCAAATACTACCAGAAAAAAAAACCTCCCATGATGTATGCCATATGTGGACAAAGCCCCTCCCACTGTCAAACTTATGTAGGGCCAACCCGACCCCTCCCACGGTAAAAGCAGCTCCCGTCTTAAATTTGTGCAACGTCGGACAAACCCCACCCGCTGTTCATGCAAGGCATGACCTCAAATCAAAGATATTTGGTATCTTTTGTAAATCATGGCAAACGTTGATGACAATTAAGGTGCACATGCAGAATTCAATTCATCAACTTCCAACATAAACTGTTGGGCTAAATATGTATGTGACTGGACAAATTCGAAAGTACGTATTCTTTTATTTCGTCCTCATTATGTAACGGATTTCGATGAAATATGGCGCATCAAACGCGCCTTGTTAAGCTTCATTTGGTGGTCTCTGTAATTTAGCAGTACTCCCAGTACCATCACCAAATCCAGCTCATGAAGACGCTGCGCCATATTTCATCATAATCCGTTGCCTATTAAGGAAAATATAAATAATACTTACTTTGGAGTGGTGGAGTGGGTGCGCTTACAACACTTTCAGCCATTGTTGTTGTTGTTGTAACCACGTGATCATGCACCTTGTGTGTACACCGTTATTGTGAAAAACCAGTACATCCATACTAACCCTAATCATTGGTATACGCATCGTCGTGGGAAACAATATAGATACAGAGCTCCAGATCAGTTTTGTATCTGAAGAGTATTATACACCCAAATTTCAAATTCAAAGCGTATTTTACTTTTACAAATGTATTATTGATTTTCTTCCTTATTAAATAGGGATGAAATAATAAACAACAAAACAAATTTAAAAATTCTTTTATTTGCAAAACGCAAACCCGGTTCCAGATAACAGGGCTCCAGATAAGCTAGTATTTGCGCTTAAATACCCAATTAAAATTACCAAAAACCCAATTGAAATCAGAAGTAGCGAGTATCAAAAGCAATACGAATTTTGTGGTACCTTCATCATGCTGCAGAAAACAATAAACATACCACAAATATAGCATATTTTTCTTAATTTCCATGAAAACACAACTTGGCATTTCATTAGAATTGTCTCTAATGAAATGCCAAGACATCTTTTCATTTCGAAGCAAACTATTCAATAAATGCGGTCTGTTGATGTGTAAACAGTAGTGTGATTTTATTTTACACAATTCAAATTTTGAAATACCCAATTGTTTCAGAAATTATGGAGTAACAATACTCTATTACTAATTCCTTATCTGGAGCCCCGCGAATATATCGGGTAAGTAAGGTAATTCCATTAAATTTCAGTGGCAAACCCACCTCCATCCTGTGTGAAGAAAGTCGGCGATCATATTTCCAATCTCTGTCTCACGGTCTACAACATCAACCTGAAAGAGTTATCTGCCTGTACGAAGCTCTCGTTCACGATCAACTGGCTACGTTTACACCAGGAAGTCTCGTTCAAGATCGGCTGTTTCAAAATCCCGACCGTCGACGGTGTTTGGAATGGTGATGGGGATTTGCTGGTAGAGGATATGTCGCAGGGGGAGGGAGGTGAAGATAATGAAAGTACGGTATTGGTCTACAAGCCAGCTGGAAATGTTTGATCTTTGGAGTTAATTGTAGTATGACATCATTTGTATATATTTACACTGTCCTTGAATTAATAATTCAGTATATAGAGAATTGTATATTAGTGCCGTGAATGGGAAAAAATATCTGGCAAGGCTTAGAAAAAGGGATGAGCCGAGCCCATCCCGTTTCCATGCCACGCCAGATATTTTTCCCATTCACGGCACTAACCTACTATTCTGTTTAATCCCGTCAACACTACAAATAGCTTTAAAATGCAAAAAAATAACCCCAGCTGCATCCTCAAAATCGGAGAATCGACTAGTATGACAACCACACATATTCATACGCAGTGATTAGATCGTATTGACAGGATATCAAAAATGTTTCACTGCACCGTGTTTCACGGCACATACGCACTCATGTTGACGGGATAAATTGCATTCATATCTCAGTATATTACAGTAGCCCCATGTGACGTCGTGCGATATTGATGATCCATTAAACTTTGTTTGACGTCATTGAAATACATGACGTTCATCGTCGTTGTCAATAACAACACGCTATTGACTAGCAATGACACTGTAGTTATTATATACACAACATGAAGCAAATGTGACTCATTTCCGATGGATTCAGAATGTTAAATCTATTTTAACTGAAATTGGAGTTCCTGGCGTATGGCTTAGCCAGAACGATGTTAATGCTATCTGGCTGAGCCACTACGCCAGGACTCAGCTTCAGAACCAGTTTATTCAGTCATGGCTCACCAGCATCGATTCATCTTCACGTGGAATTACGTATATAATCTTTAAAACAGAGTTTGGATTAGAAACATAATTTAATTAATCTCAGGAAAGGTTAAGAAAAACATTGACCAGATTTCGAACTTGTAATCATAGACTGGCGGTCGAAACTGGTAGATGGACAGGTGTGCCGAGAGCAAGCAGGGTCTGCAACAAATGTGGCGCTGGTGCTCTCGGTGACGAGTTTCATTTCCTTTTCGAGTGCCGCTTCTATGATGAAGTTCGAAAACGGTATATCAAGCCATTTTATTTTAGAAGACCAAATATTTTAAAATTCGCACAGCTATTTGAGAAAAAACCTGGAAAGCAATTAAGAAATTTAGCTATTTTTATAAGAAATGCTTTATGGTTATAATGACTAGTGAGCTTATACATATACATTTTGTATTTTTACCCATCGTTGTATTATGTAATCTATTGTATACCTCGTGTGTCACGTATGTGGCTTAGAGTGAATAAAATGTATTGTATTGTTCTGTGAATTGAGACAAAATTACGCAAAACATAGGATTCCTAATTTTAACGCAGTATTTTAAAAACAATGTAAATATAAAGCCACACAGACACGGGATTTGCGGAATGTGACGCGGGAGGGTGGAACGCTCCAAATAAGCTTTGTGTCTAAAGCGTACTATACCCCCTGATTTCAAATTCATTGCGTATTTTACTTTCACAAATGGATTATTGATTTTCTTCATTACTAAATAGGAAATAAATGATAAAAACAATATAACAAATTTGAACATTCACTTATTTGGGCTGCAAAAAGCAAACAACACTGTTTGCTTTTTGCAGCTCAACCAAGTGAATTTTCAACTTTATGACAGTATTTTCACTACTCAATTTGAATGCTGTGTGTATTTTGTACTCCCACTTTTAATAATCAATGCGTATTCAGCTAAAATAATTGCATAAAATACGGCAATACGAAGCTTATCTGGAGCTCTGAGGGCGGATTTTTTTTTACATATTTGTTTGTTTGAGTTGTTTGTCTCCGATTTGTTTCAAGTCTCCAGATAAGTTGCGTATTTGATTAAATACCCAATTAAAATTGGCAAAAACCCAATTGAAATCAGAAGTAGCGAGTATCAAAAAGCAATAAAAAAGTTCTGGAACCTTTATCATGCTGCAGAAAACAATAAACAGACCACAACATATTTTTCTTAATTTCCATGAAAACACATCTTGGTATTTCATTAAAATTGTCTCCAAAGATACAGTTATAATGAAAAGAAATGTTTTCATTTAGAAGCAATAATTGCTGTGTTTTGATGAATAAACAGTAGTGTGATTTTATTTTACCTAATTCAATTTTTTAAATACCCAAGTGCTTCAGAAATGATGGAGTGACACTACACAATTAATTATCTTTATTTGGAGCCCTGGGAATTTACATATTGTTGCATGGTAGTGTTTTTTATGATTAAATGGCGAATTTACAGTGTGAATGTATTTATCCATGATGATAAAATGCTGGATGCGATTTTTCTGACGCGGCGATATCTGAGAACCAAAGTACTATTTTTATGGCCTTATGTCACTCATTGTTTGTTTGTTTGTTGGGGTTTAACGGCCCATCAACAGCTAAGGTCATTTAAGGCCGGGTCAATGGGTTTAGTACTAAATCCCATATATTACCTGTACAAGTACATGTACATTTTCAAGTACATGTACAAATGGTGGGAAAATCCCAAAATCAAAACTGAATATTTACAATAACAAAACTAATCACCTACATTTGTTCCGATATGAACAATTAGAACCATTTTATTTGATCAAATTCAAGTTGTCTACATGTACAATACTGATATTTACTGAATAGAAAAATGGTATTTGTGACCCGTGTAGACCCAGATCAGCGTAAGCATACACAACATAGTGTATATGTGGCTGTCACTGGAGAAATGAGGCTTATGTGGTTTGTGACCAGTGTAGCACCTGATCAATTAGCACACTCGTGTACCCTGATATCGATCAACATTGCATGTTAGAAAGAAGCACGACGGGTGTTTCACTGATGAAATGGCGAACAGTTCAGATCCTGAAAAGACGGTGCGGATATGGATCTACGCTGGTCACAAAAAATATAAGCCCCATGTCTCGAGTCACAGCAACATATAATCAAAATTATATTGGAACCTCTCTAAACCGAACAGCCTTGCAACATCGAAGTATTATTATGACCGATTTCACTGTCAAATATCGCTGATGTAGATCACACAGGTGGAAGACTCGGACCTACGACACAAAAAAAATGTCTATTCAAAAAATCCCATTACCCCACCCACTTGGTCTCGTACAGTACCATATTATATTTATAAAGGTGAGTATCAATATGGCTATTATAGAAAGAGACCTATCTTTTCCGGCTCGCACAAACACAATAAACATCGATTAAATGTATGACTTCTGTCTCTGGCAATCGATAAAGGTATTATGTGTGTGAATATATTCACTTCAAATCGCTGTTTCCAGCATTTATTCAGTTATTCGCATTTTGTATACCCCATCCAAAGCGAAATTTGCGTGTACGAAAGAATCTCACACATAATCGGAGGCCGTCCGGCGTGGATTATCGGTCATATTTGACCAATAACTGATCGCCAGCTCAAACTAAAGTCGTGCACCATGACCATATACATTAACAACTCCAACCATACAAAGTTCGTCCAATTGTTACTTTCATTCATGATTCGCGTCCTATCAGATTATGTCTTCCGGAATCCCGAAATAGGTTGAATGACGTCATCACAGTTTAGATTTAGCCAATCAGAGATGTTCTTTACATAGACGCTTCCGGTTTTATTATGGAAGATGGTGCATTGACCCGATTCCAGATAATGAACGAAATTAGACAAAAAAGTGTTTTTTAGATCGGTGAACGATCAGAATTGGACGAACGTTGTACCAATATTTTATCTCAATAGTGATAATCTTGATGTAGTTGACGATTTTAGTTATTTAGGTATAAAATTTAATTTTAATGGTAAATTTGCAAAGACTAAAAACATTTGGTAGATCAGGCACGAAAAGCGATGTTCAATGTAATTAAGAAATGTAGGTAATTATGTTTGCCAGCTGATTTGCAGCTTCATCTTTTTGACACAATGATTGCCCCAATTGTATTGTATGGATCCGAGGTATGGGGGTGTGAGTCATTAGATGTAATACATCAGTTTCAACTGAAATTCTATAAAATGTTGCTATATGTCAAACAGACGACGTTTACTGATATGGTATACGGTGAAGTTGGTGCAGTTCCTATTACTTTAAAAGTTAAAAGCAGAGTTCTAAATTTCTGGAACAGAATTATCACCGGCAAACAGGACAAAATATGTTGTATTATGTATACTCAATACATATAGAAAATGTTTACCATTCACCGTGGATAAAGTTTGTACATGATGCATTGGATTGTCTCGGTATGTCTGACCATTGGTTATTACAAAAATGTTGATCATCCTCTGGTTTTTAAGCATAAGGTTAAAACTATTTTGAATGACCAATATATGCAGCAATGGAATAATAAAATTTGTAATTAAGCTAAATGTTTCAATTACAGAATATACAAGTCAACATTTCAGTTTGAAAGATACTTGAAGATTCTCCCTCCATCATTAGTTTCTGTGATGAGCAAATTTAGATGCTTAAGTCATAAAATTCCTATTGAACAAGGTAGATTTTTCGGAATACAAAGAGATAATAGATTATGTAATATCTGTAATAGACAGGAATTAGGTGATGAATTCCACTATCCTTTTAATTGTGTCTATTTTTCCCAAGAAAGAAAAAAGTATATTCACAAAGATTTTTATACATCGCCTAACACCTTCAAATTTAATATAATTATGAATTCTTCGGATAAACAAACGCTAGTAATGTTAGTAGTGTTTATGAAAGTTATCATATCAAAATTTAAATGATGCCTGTCCTGACAGAAATAGTCTTAGAGGTTAGTGGTGAACACTAGTTGACATTAACTTATCATGTCATGGTAGCGATCTTCACTGCTCACTTCATACAAGACTGGTTTTGTCAGAACAGGGTTCATTAATTATCATGTTAATAGTTACATCATCTTCCTTGACTTCATGTATGTAGAATCAAATTGTGTGTGTGTATTTCATCATGCCATGTTTGTTTGTTTAATATGTTATATTTTCTTGAAACTTGAAACTTGACAGCCAGAACAAATTCGGGTTACTGTCACTAATGTTTCAAACAATGTCTTGTGTGTTTTGGGGCCGTGATGGGATGCAAAGGTGGATCGAGTGGTAGGATGGTGTATGGGGTGGGGAGCGTGTTGGGAAGCTGTCCTGGGGTGGGGTTGGGTCGGTGGGGTTGCTTGGATTGGGAGAAAGGGAAGTTGAGAGAGGGGTGGGGAGGGTAGGACTGTGCGTGTGGTAGGATTGAATGACTATGGGATGATGTGTGTGTGTGTGGGGGGAGGGGGAGCAATGATCGGGATGGTTGGTAGGAGGCTGGGCGTGGGTGGTAGCAAGTGTGGTGGGATTATGCGTGGGGTTTATTAGTAAACTGTATATTTTATACATTGAAACAAATAACCGTTGATGTAGAACTAGTAAATAGTAAAAATATAAAAGAACAGGGAAAACATTGTCCAATGGAAGCTATCTTTTCTCTTATTGTTGTTCAACATAACGAAATGAAGCTTTCAAATTTACAAGATATACATGTAAATTTCGGATACCCGATTGCAAAAATCACTCTTCCATGTACAGGTGAATATTTAACTTCCTTGTGATTTGGTTCTGCTAAGGAAGTTTCATGTCCTTGACTGACTATTTACAGTGTGTTTCATAATGGAAACTTCCATTCAAAATTAAATTTAACCTTCACATTTTCTAAACCGAACCAAATGTATCATTAAAGGTACATGCCCACTCAGTATGCACATGTTCTTTATAGGAATTAAATAAGTATATAATCATTTAGTAATATTGATTTTACTGATAGCGACTCGCGGTGGTATCAGGCTATTTTCATATGCAAATGAGGAATGTTATTTTTTTTAATTATTTATACTCATTAAATGCGTTGTCTGAAAAAATAATATTTTCAACCAATTATCAATTATGATCATTGGACATCAAGAAATAAATACAGAGAATAAAAAGTAATGTCCGTTAACATTTGAAGGAAACACGGTTATTGCCCCCCCCCCCCCCCCCCCCCCCCCCCCCCCCCCCACCCCCCCCCCCCCCCCCCCCCCCCCCCCCCCCCCCCCCCAGCCTCCCCGATATCAGTGTGGAGATGTGGAGATTTTACCGGATACGTACTGATTGATAACATATTGTTGTATCAGGCATTGACCTGATACAAACATCCGGGTTACAACGAAGTGACAACCGTCGTTGGCTCATTGACGTCAATTGGCTCGGGTGACGTCAATTGATGTTATCAAATGACGCAACGTAAACAAGTCCGCTTGCTGTCCATAGATAACCGAGCCGCGATTCTCGGAATTCCTACCGTGTTTATCAGACTCGGCTCTGAAGTTTATCAGACTCGGCTCGGAAACAGTAGGAATTCCTACTGTTTCAGAGCCGAGTCTGATAAACTTGATATCAAAAGACACTAGCCTGGTATTCTCTATTTACCAACTGCTTTGCTTACATTTCATAACATCTGAAGCACATAACAGTACCTTAAGCCTTTCAACCCTGGATGTCCTAGTGGCTTCAAATATTCTTGCTAAGTTTTGGCAATTCCATTATGACAAAATGTGGATTCTTTGGTGAAAGTGAATGGGTTTGACGTCCCAGCAACAGCCAAAGTCATAAAGACGGCACCACAGTTTGCAGTCACATTTTAAGTGGTGACAAATGCTGCAGATCATGATGCTACGAGCCGGCTCATCCGGATCGACAGTGTTTGCACATCTTAGCTTTTTGGCATGTATGGTTGAAAGGGATAAATTACACATACGCGCAACGTCCACATTTTCAGGCATACCAGCAACGGACAGCGGACAGCGGTCTGGAACTGGACACGTCTCCATACCAGCCTGACCTTGATGACATTGACCTTGACATCAGTGACCTTCTTCAAGGCTGCAGCAAGGGAAAATGTGAATTCTGTACAACAGAAGGTGTCAAAGGTACGTCCAAGAAATGAGGCACTTCAAACTTTATTCTCAGTAATTACGGTGAATTCTTTGTTTGTTTATTGGTGTTTAACGGAATATCAACAGCTAAGGTAATTTAAGGTCTCGCTAACGGGTTCAATCCCGCATTTAACCTGTTACATTCGAAAGTTGTCGAATGTATGTCCAAGAAATGAGGCACTTCAACCTTTATTCGCAATAATTCCAGTGAAATGTGAATTATGTACAACAAAAGGTTGTCAAATTTATGTTCAAGAATTGAGGCACGTCAAACTTTATTCTTTAATTCCGGTAATTCTGAAAGCTCCAATTCGTGATCGATATTTATTGCATAAAATCGGTTGTCGCATTGTATTAACTAAATGTATTAAACATCTTAATACATTAGTGTAGTAAATATGTTATCACATGAAAACCTCGTTATGAAGTATTGTAACCCAGTTCATAAATGTGACGACAGACGTATAATAACACCTGCAGCGAGTTTGATTGGCTGGCCGCATCACCCTAATTATGTATTCGTTTTATGCGCCAACGTTATGTCAAACGCACAAAATTAAGACGTTCCAAATGACGTCCATAATGGTGCAACAAAGCTACGATGATTTGACGTTAACGTCATCCTATTTTAAACGCCATTGGAAGCGTCAGTGAATCAGTACTTTGCTTCTTAGATAGAAAAATCACCTGCGCGTTCGAACTTTTTATCGGCATGGGCAAATAATAACATTTTATAAAGTTACCGAAGATCGGTACAACAAGGGCGTCGTCATATCAAAGGAGGTTCAATGGGTTCGTACAAACCCCCGTTTTTGAAATCAGCAGGATTTTTTGTTATGTAAGTGAGGTCCGCTATAGCAATTTCAGTGCATGAATGAGCAGACATTATATTATTCAAATGCCCTACTAATAAATCACAGTCAAGCTACGCCAAACGTATTGCAATATGCCAATTTGCAAAAATACTCTTCTTAAATTGACTCAAAAGTATTTGCCCATAGCTACTTGTTGTCCATACGTACCCGAATGCATCAGTTGGCTTCCGGAAATCAAAAGCATTCCGGGGCTGTGAATGCTTGTTTGTTTGTTTGTTGGGGTTTAACGGCCTATCAGCTAAGGTCATTTAAGGCCGAGTCAATGGGTTTAGTACTAAATCCCATATATTACCAGTACAAATGGGAGGGCGGGGGGGGGGGGTGGATTTAAAAATCAGAACTGAATACATGTACTGACAATAAAAAATCTATACATGTATATTCAGCCCCGAAATCAGAATAATCCTGATCTGATGCCAGGTCCTTGCCACACCAGAATCACTTGGCCCCTCCCAATAGAAGTAGGATCAGTTATAATCTTATTACTTTTATAATGGGTAATAACCCAATTCAACTCTCCGGTAGCAAAAGAGCCAAAGATAAAAACGTACCCGAGGGCCAAACCAGGCAAATCGTGATTCAAATTGTGATTCGTGTATAATGATGAACCCCTACCGTTAATTTAAGCCGTCGCGTTCGCCCGACCAACCACCCACTTCGGGGCTGTGAAGCAATATTGGACCACTTACATAGTTCAGTTGCTTCATAGCTGAAAGTCAAACCCCCTTTTCGAAAATACTGACGACACCCAATCACTACCATGCACAGACAATTCAATCATGTGTAATGAAAATCTGGTGAGTTTCAACGTCTAAACACAACTTTATTACACACATATTTCATGAAAAATATTTACAAAACTTGATATATTTTCCGTAAATGACGTCGAAAGATGACAAAATGTTCATAGCAAATGTGGAATAGTATTCCGTATTTCTTATGAAAATTGTATCATCTTTCGACTTCATTTATGAAAAATATCATAGTTTCTGTAAATATATTTCATGAAAAATCGCACATGTCTCGTGTGAACCACATGTTAAAGTGACACGCACAATGCACATCCACAAGGTATATGTATAGGGCTACTTTAAGAAAAAACAGATATTAGCATCTCATATACAAATACAACAACAATCTGTCCTTCCGTGTCACATTCAGCAAACCCTGTGTCTGAGAGCCAAAGTACAGTTTTATATATTTAGTAAGGCTTCAATAAAGTTGAATATAGGGTTAACTGTATTGTAATTTTCAAATTTGCGTATATCAGAAAAAGATAGGTCGACAAATTTGTTTAATGGCGATATACGCCACAAATTTCAAAATTACAATGCGGTTAACCCATTTCTAATGCACCCCTTTACTACTGGCGTAGGAATACATATTGAAATAATTTGCGACCGTTCATCAACAATGATATGCCTGTAATGTATGACCATCAGCCAATTCATTCATTCATTCGGCTTATATTTAAGGGTGGGAATTGGCTTCCCATCAGCCAATCAGATTGTGTGATATTTATAGAATGCATTAGAAACCTAGATATGACGACCTAATATATCTTGTTGTTGTTGTTGTTGTTGTTGTTTACAGCCTGTATAGTGGCGACGGTACTGTCCAGCGGAATTGGCTTTGATATCATATTGACAATCCACGGTCAGACGGTCTTCAACAAGGTCATCAAAGGTAAGGATGATTAAACATATTTATAATCACTTGCACTCACAACAATTGATTTACAATAGGCAATCTGGTTTTTTACCAGGCCACTCAACGGTATATCAACTTATAGACATTCACCATCAAATATGTCAGGCATTTGATGAACGACAATCTACATGTATAGTGTTTTGTGATATTGCTAAAGCCTTTGATAGAGTATGGCATAAGGGATTAATATTTAAGCTAAGGCAAAATGGATTAAATGGTTGTATTTTACACTGGATCGAAAACTACTTGTCGAACAGGAAACAGTCCGTATCAATACGGTCCACAACCTCAGATACCAAATTAGTTACTGCTGGTGTACCACAAGGTTCGGTACTCGGCTCATTACTATTTCTAATATATGTCAACGACATAACTGACCATCTATTAAGTATTGTTCGATTATTTGCTGACGACAGCTCTGTCATTTTCTTCAACAAATGTTGATGATCTAGAAGGCATAATAAATCATGACCTGCTAATGATTTCTGATTGGGCTAAACAATGGTTGGTTAGTTTCAATCCGAACAAGCTAAGACTGAAGCGATGCTTCTAACATTAAGACAACTTGATCGACCCTTAAACTTAATCTTTCAGAACACGTACATAACCTTTGTTGACGACCATAAGCAAGTTGGTTTAACATTGAGCCATAACGGAAAATGGCATACACACATACAACATATAATTAATTCGACTACGAGAGTATTGGGAATAATGCGTAACCTAAAATGTAAGATAAGCAGACAGTCTTTAAACCAAATATATCTATCTTACATGAGACCTATACTAGAATATGCTTCATCTGTCTGGGATGGGTGTACAGAATATGAAAAGGATTCGTTGGAAAAAAATCAGAATGAAGCCGCGAGAATAGTAACAGGATTAACACGGTCAGTATCACTCGACAACTTAAGGCAAGAAGTTGGATGGCAACTTCTATCTGTTCGACGTAGTATTCAAAAGCTTTCGATCATGTACAAAGCCAACAATAATCAAGTACCTAGTTATATTTCTAACCTGATTCCACCCACTGTTAATAATATATCTCGTTACAATCTTAGAAATCAATTTGATTTAAATGTCCCCACTACACGACTGGAAGTATACAAACAATCGTTTATACCATCTTCGGTACAACTCTGGAATGAAACTGACCCGTTGCTGAGAAATATAAATAGTCTTAGATACTTCAAAACATCATGCGCCCAAAAACTATATACTCAATATAATATACCACCATACTATTTAGAGGGAGATCGATTGCATGCAAGAATTCGAAAGAAATGTAGCAGTCTTAATTGTGATCTTTGCAATAACCATATCAGAGAAACTCCCTACTGCGAATGTAGTGAAGTTGTAGAGGATGCTGAACATTACTTCTTTGAATGTATTAAATATCATGCGCAACGTATAATTTTATGCCAGTCACTACGACAATGTTATCCCCTAAACGCACATATACTTTTGCATGGCATACCTGAAGAATGTAATGAGTGCAATACTGTTATTTTTAAAGCTGTACAAGATTATATTAAAGCTACGAAAAGGTTTGAGTAACACACTTGGTGGATGCATGAGACGCAAGCTCTATCGGATGCTTTCCATTTGCCAACATCATCCAGTACCACCTGATAACAACGAACACTGAAATCAACTGCAGTGCACATCTATCTATGCATTAGGTTATATAGTATATGTACATTGTGACACATAACTCTTTCACTCTTTCACTCTTTCTCCCAATCTCCTCTCTCACTTTCTTTACTCTCTCTTTTTATCCGATTTTTCTTTTCGTACATTGTGCATATATATACCGCAAGATTATTGGTATGTACCCATGTACATATACCTGTATACTTATCGCCATTGCTGTTAAATTGATGTATTGTTGAAATACTTGGGTAAGGGCTGTACTTAATGTTGTGAGAACTTGTAGCCCAAGCCCATTGTACTTATATGCAATAAACTATGTTTAAACTAAAATATCACATTGACCATCACAGGTCAGACGGTCTTCAACCAGGTCATCAAAGGTAAGGATGATTAACTCATTGCATGCTGGGAAACTTGTGGGCTATAAATAGTTTAAAACTAGCGGACAATAAATCATCATATTTTCATTTATTTATTCCTATAAATATCATGAATATGTCTTGGAATTTCATTAGAATTGAGTCTTGAGGACTCAATTCTAATGAAATTTCAAGACATATTTACTGAGAGAAATAAAACATATACTCCTAATTCGTTTGGCGGATATTTTCACCGCTAGCATGGAAAGAGTTAAAGGGTTATAGGTATAGGTATATAGTTTATTTAGATACAGAGGTAATCATCCATTTTGGATATAAAATAGCGGCTGTTATAGAGAGGGTGTTGTTGTAGAGAGGTGGCCGTTCGGGGAGGTTCGACTGTATCTTCAATTAAACCACTTTACACAGGGCCATGATTAAAATACATTTTATATATAACGTTTTTTTTTCAAAACATCCTGAAACTAGAAATGTGGCCTATCGGGACACGAATGCCCCCGCTGGCAGCCAAAGAAATCGAGGCACATTTAAAAACACAAGCAGATCCATGTAAGGAAACATAATTTAAAAGCCATTTACCCAAGCATTAAGGTTTTGAACGCACCAAGTCTGTGACCTTGACCCTGGGCATAGCAGGGGCGGGACGAATGTGGATTTGACACAGGGCAATAGAGGACCATTGGAGCAATGCGTATGTGAAGCAGATCCGAGCAAGGAAACAGAAATTATAAGCCATTTACCCGAGTGTTAAGGTTTGGGGCGGACGGACGTACGTATGTACGGACGCCGGAAACACTAGGACTGCTGAATTTTTTATTATTTTGTTATGCCCCCGCCACCGAATGGTGATGGGGGCATATAGAGAATACCAGGCTAGTGTCTTTTGATATCAAGTTTATCAGGCTCGGCTCGGAAACGGTAGGAATTCCTACCGTTTCCGAGCCGAGTCTGATAAACTTGCGAGCCGAGGCTGATAAACACGGTAGGAATTCCGATAAACACGGCTCGGTTATCTATGGCAAGCCTCGGAATTCCTACGCGTTTCCTAGCCTTGCCTGATAAACTTGATATCAAAAGACACTAAACTGGTATTCTCTATATGCCCCCATCACCATTCGGTGGCGGGGGCATAACAAAATAATAAAAAATTCAGCAGTCCTAGTATCGTCATATATCTTCAACTAGAGAAAGTGAGCAGAGACGGATACCTCGGCCGCCGCCTAGACCGACAAATAAACTTTAACGCAAATTCTGTAAAGACGTTAAAGTAAATTTCAAAGTAATTTTGCCTTGGCCTTGGGCATGGGGGCCATACGGGTGGGGCGGGGAATGAAAAATGGATGATGATAAACATGTATGCGATGTTTCAAGTCGGTGGATGAAGCGGTTATGAAACTATGGAGCACTGAATAGTTTAATGCAAATATGGACGGACGGACGAACGGACGGACGGACGGACCAACATTGTTTGAAGAACAAAGAAAATGCCCCTAAACATCAATAGAATTTATAAGCTTACAGAATAAATCAAAGGAATCTTTTGCGTTAGGCCACACCCCTAACCTCTGAAACTGCCGGACGTTGGTCCAGACAAACGGATGGACGGAATCCCCGGACAAAAAAACCCTTCCCATGATGTATGCCATATGTGGACAAAGCCCCTCCCGCTGTCAAACTTATGTAGGGACAACCCGACCCCTCCCACGGTAAAAACAGCTCCCCTCTTTAATGTGTGCCCTCCCGCTGTTCATGTAAGTATTTGGTATGTTTTGTATCTTTTCAAAATTTTACTTCGGTAAAATAAAATCACACTACTGTCTACACAACAACAGACAGCAATTATTGAATAGTTTGCTTCGAAATGAAAACTTGTCTTGGCATTTCATTAGAATTGTCTCCTTGGAGACAATTCTAATGAAATACCAAGATGTGTTTTCATGGAAAATAAGCAAAATATACTATCTTTGTGGTCTGTTTATTGATTTCTGCAGCATGGTAAAGGTACCACAAAATTGCTATTGCATTTTAGTACTCGCTACTTCGGATTTCAATTGGGTTTTTGATAATTTTAATTGGGTATTTAAGCAAATATGCAGCTTATCTGGAGCGCTGATGTCAAATGTTGATGAAAATGATGGTGCACACGCAGAATTCAATTCAATTCATCAACTTCCAACATACCTTGTTGGGCTAAATATGTATGTGACTGGAAAAATTCCAGAAGCCCTCCGATTCAAAGTACGTATTCTTTTATTTTGTCCTCATTATGTAACGGATTTGAATGAAATATGGCGCATCAATCGCGTCTTGTTAAGCTGCATTTGGTGGTCAAATTGCGAAGAATTTGCGAAGTGCCGAACTCCCAGTACCACGAAATGCAGCTCATGAAGACGCGTTTGCTGCGCCATATTTCATCATAATCCGGCTTGCGGCATTTGTGGCCAGTCAATTTCCTGGGCTAACCCAAATGTTCAGTCTGCAACACAGAGCGACTTACATAAAGCAAGTCACCCTGCGTTACAGACAGAACATTTGGGTTACTTGCATTCCAGCAGCCTCATAAGCAGCTATTCCGTCTGCTAACATATGGCAGGGGCTTTACTGACTTAATGGTGAGCCGTGTAGACCCAGTAGCTGATTTCATCAACATTGCAAAGTATACTTATCTAGCAAAGTATACTTTGAGGGAGTAATCATTTATTTTTCCCGAAATGCATTATTTCATATAAAACTAACAACTGCATATATTTGATGATTAAAAGTGTGCAGAATTATTATACTGAATTTATTACATTATCACAGCCAAAATGCCAAAATGGCTGTGATAATGTAATAAATTCAGTATAATACTAATTAATAAATTTATCCTTAAATTGAAGATTTCTCACTCAAAGTATACTTTGCTAGATAAGTATACTTTGCAATGTTGGTGAAATATGCTATAGATCAGCGGTTGGTTGACTGTTGGTGCTTAACGGCCTATCAACAGCTAAAGTCGGTTATGGCCGGGCCAACGGGTTCGATCCCATATTCAACCTGCTGTTTTTGTTTTGTTTGTTTGTTGGGGTTAAACGGCCTATCAACAGCTAATGTCATTTAAGGCCAGGTCAATGGGTTTAGTACTAAATCCCTGGCATATATTACCTGTACAAGTGAATGTACAGGTTCCAGTACATGTACAAATGAGGGGAAAATCCCAAAATCAGAACTGAATATTTACAATAAAACAACTATATATTCAGCCCTGAAATCAGAATAATCCTTATCTGATGCCAGGTCCTCGCCACACCAGAATCACTTGGATTCCAACTCCCAGGTAACAAAAGAGCCAAAGATAAAAACGTACATGAGGGCCAAACCAGGCCAAATCGTGATTCCTATAAGGAGGAAAACCTACCGTTAATTTACACCGTCGCGTTCGCCCGACCAACCACCCACCTTCAACCTGCTGTATTGGGGGGGGGGGGGTGGGTGGGAATCACAAAATCAGACATGGACACATAATACATAAGCCCTATTTCTCCAGATATCAATATAATTTAGATATGCCACAATTCTCTTAATATGCACAGAAGTATATATCGTCACCACTCATTGGAACCGTCTCGTCAAGACGGCTCACATGAGTGGTCACAGCATATAATTATGTATACTCGTGAGAAGTAAGACAAACAGCAAAATATACTTCCATTTGTTCATACCCTGAAAAGGTGTAACACGATTCTGCACGAAATGGGGCAGAAGTGATGCGAACGGATGGACTCATCAATAAGATATGCATACTATTGACTCCACAGGCATTCAGCGTGTTTCGGCTTTCATCGGTATAACAATATAATATTATATATATGAACAAGGCTTCTAACTTTGGACTGACATGAACTCATATCATAACACATTCCGAGATTTTATTAACGCTAATGTGAATAAAATTCCGCGGGCGGAAAGTGCACATGCTCACTGGAGAAGTATTGTTTTCTGGCTAAAATAGCTTACATGTACTTAGAATATATTTATGCAAGTAATATCGAATACACCTCCTTTTCCTAGGTCGGACACAACCTCGTATCATAACAAATTAAATAATGTGTTTAAAGGTACATGCCCACGCAGCAGGTTACACTGTACTACTACTTTTCATTTTCTGTCATGCCTTATATGAGCCATTTGTCTACGCACTAACAAATTATTTTTAATTACGGCGCGTGTTAATTGGTGTTAAATCTCATTTTATATGCCGCGACCAGAAAGGGTATTTTCCTATCTCGTGCTATTTTTACCAACACGCGTCACGTGACACGGTCAATCATATCACATCACATGCGCAATGAAGTATCGGAAGTTGAGGAGAAAAATCTCTGTTCGAGTCCAAATCTAAATCTCCACGTAACTCTTTCCATTTGGTGATCTGGTCGCCAATATTAACCACTCTCTCTCTGTACTGCCTGTCCCTCAGACATTTCGCCTTTTGTTTGGCCGACGACGTCCTGGACGTTTCGACATGTTGATATTCTTGTTTACATATTAGGAAGCCTAATAGTATAATATATTAGGGAAGCCTAATGGTAGTATACTGCGCATGCGCACCGCAAGCCTTGATGTGAAAGTCGTCGTCCCCGCACATTATCAAAATAGTAAATTGATAATTAATAAATGATTATATTTGTATAGCGGGCACTCGTAATTTTTAGAACTGGTGGAATAGTGACATAATTATACACTTATTTAATTCCTATAAAGAACATTTTGTGCCTGTATATACTGCGTGGGCATGTACATTTAAGGCTCTAACGTCAATATTGTAGCGGCAAGTTCAAATGATCATTTGAGAGTTATCGATATCCTGCAGAAATACATAGCATGCATAGACAAGAATTCCGCGGAATCAAATATCTCGCCTTGTTCCGCCGACGACGACGACGCCGCCGCCGCCGACGACCCCGACTCTGGAAAAGCAAAACCTTAGTCTCGCTTTCTGCTTTCGCGGGCGAGACAACAATTATAATTTTAAACATGTTATTTTGTTATGATACGAGGTCGTGTCTGACCAAAGTTAGAAGCCTTGTTCATATATATAGAGTTATACCGATGAAAGCCGAAACAAGCCGAGTGCCTGTGATTCACTCCTCTATAAAATGCAATAGAACGGCATATAACATATTAGTATATGACTAACAATTTCAACCAATGAGATTGTTCAACTTCCGGTCACATGATTGCGCGAGACGAGTGTGAGAATGATATTCGAGGTGAATATCATGTTTCGAATAACACTCACAGATGAGGCGACTATGAGACTGATATTCAGATATAGCAGCTTGCGGGTGTCACGCAACCAAAGCAGGAGACATATCATGCGTTGTTGTATCATATACGTTCTGTAATATGGATACAATAACTACAATTATTGTCTTTTTAGTCGGTGTACACAAGATTTTTCGGTGAATATGACTTTCCTCAGTTCCGTAAATCTCGTGTACACCTCAAAAGACTATAATTGTATAATAACGCAAATAAACCTAAACACGCCGACACTATTGATTTTGGGAATAAGCCTAATAGGGGTTTCCAACACAAATTGTATCCAAATACATGTATCAAGGTCTATGATCACGTGGTTACAACAACAAATACTGGAACTTCCAGAAGCCCTCCGATTCAAAGTACGTATTCTTTTATTTTGTCCTCATTATCTAACGGATTTCGATGAAATATGGCGCATCAAACGTGTCTTGTTAAGCTGCATTTGGTGGTCTCTGTAATTTGGCCCAAACGCCTGTCGTTTTTGCGAAGAATCTTCGCAAAACAGACATACGTAAGTGCCGAATTACAGAGACCACCAAATGCAGCTTAACAAGACGCGTTTGCTGTGCCATATTTCATCATGTTGCCTATTAAGTAAAATATCAAATAATACTTACTTTGGAGTGGGCGCGCTTTCAATACTTTCAGCCATTGTTGTTGTTGTTGTAACCACGTGATCATGCACCTTGCGTGTACACCGTTATTGTGAAAAACCAGTACATCCATACTAACCCTGATCACCAGGACACGCATCGTCGTGGGAAAGCCTAGTTACAGAGCTCCAGATAAGTTTTGTATCTAAAGAGTATTATACACCCACATTTCAAATTCAATGCGTATCTTACTTTTACAAATGTATTATTGATTTTCTTCCGTATTAAATAGGGATGCAATAATAAAAAATAAAACAAATTTAAAAAGTCACTTATTTGAGCTGCAAAAGCAATCACTGTTTGCTTTTTGCAGTTCAACTAAGTAAATTTTCAGCTTTATTACAGTATTTTCACTACTCAATTCGAAAATCAATGCGTATTTTCACATTGCTGCGAGTATTCTTTGCTTCCGCTTTTGATAATCAATGCGTATTCTTCTAAAATAAGTCTGCAGCTCTGTAGATATATGTGTTTCCTGGAAAAACTTGTGTCCGAATACAGGGCTCCATATAAGCTGCATTTTTGCTTTTAAAAATACCCAATTAAAATTACAAAAACCCAATTGAAATCAGATGTAGCGAGTATCAAAAAGCAATACAAATTTTGTGGTACCTTTATCATGCTGCAGAAAACAATAAACATACCACAAATATAGCATATTTTTCTTAATTTCCATGAAAACACATCTTGGTATTTCATTAGAATTGTCTCCAATTCTAATGCCAAGACATGTTTTCATTTCGAAGCAAATTATTCAATAATTGCGGTCTGTTGATGTGTAAACAGTAGTGTGATTTTATTTTACCCAATTCAAATTTTGAAATACCCAATTGTTTCAGAAATGATGGAGTAACAATACTCAATTACTAATTCCTTATCTGGAGCCCTGCGAATATATCAGGTAATTACGGTGATTCCATTAAATTTCAGTGGCAAACCCACCTCCATTCTGTGTGAAGAAAGTCGGCAATCATATTTCCAATCTCTGTCTCACGGTCTACAACATCAACCTGAAAGAGTTATCTGCCTGCACGAAGCTCTCGTTCACGATCAAGATTGGATTGATACACAAGAAAGTCTCGTTCGAGATCGGCTGTTTCAAAATCCCGACCGTCGATGGTGTTTGGAATGAAAGCGAAAGTATGGTATTGGGCTACAAGCCAGCTGGAAGTGTTTGATCTTTGGAGTTAATTGTAATATGACATAATTTGTATATATTTACACTGTCCTTGAATTAATAATAATAATAATTCAGTATTTAGAGAATAGTAGGTTAGTGCCGTGAATGGGAAAAAAATACCTTGCAAGGCTTAGGAAACGGGATGGGCGAGGCTCTGCCGAGCACATCCCGTTTCCGTGCCGCGCCAGATATTTTTCCCATTCACGGCAATAACCTACTATTCTATTTAATCCCATCAACACTACAAATAGCTTTAAAATGAAGAAAAAAACCCAGCCGCATCCTCAAAATGGAGAATTGACTAGTATGACAACCGCACATATTCATACGCAGTGATTAGGTCGTTATTGACAGGATATCAAAAATGTTTCACTGCACCGTGTTTCACGGCACATACGCACTGAGTTGACGGGATAAATTGCATTCATATCTCAGTAGATTACAGTAGCCCCATGAGACGTCGTGCGATTTTGATGATTGGTTAAAGTTTGTTTGCCGTCATTGAAATACATGACGTTCATCGTCGTTGTCAATAACAACACGCTATTGACCAGCAATGACACTGTTCTGTGAATTGAGACAAAATGACACAAAACATAGGATTCCTAATTTTAACGCCGTATTTGGCTATTCACAGTTTTTAAGAACAATGTAAATATAAAGCCACACAAAAACTACTTTTGTTCTCAGACACGGGATTTGCGGAATGTGACGCGGGAGGGTGGAAGGCTCCAGATAAGCTTTGTGTCTAAAGCGTACTATACCCCCTGATTTCAAATTCATTGCGTATTTTACTTTCACAAATGGATTATTGATTTTCTTCATTACTAAATAGGAAATAAATGATAAAAACAATATAACAAATTTGAACATTCACTTATTTGGGCTGCAAAAAGCAAACAACACTGTTTGCTTTTTGCAGCTCAACCAAGTGAATTTTCAACTTTATGACAGTATTTTCACTACTCAATTTGAAAATCAATGCGTATTTTCACATTGCTGTGCGTATTTTGTACTCCCACTTTTAATAATCAATGCGTATTCAGCTAAAATAATTGCATAAAATACGGCAATACGAAGCTTATCTGGAGCTCTGAGGGCGGGTTTTTATTTTTACATTTTTATTTGTTTGAGTTGTTTGTCTCCGATTTGTTTGAAGTCTCCAGATAAGCTGCGTATTTGCTTATATACCCAATTAAAATTGCCAAAAACCCAATTGAAATCAGAAGTAGCGAGTATCAAAAAGCAATAAAAAGGTTCTGCAACCTTTATCATGCTGCAGAAAACAATAAACAGACCACAAACATAGCATATTTTTCTTAATTTCCATGAAAACACATCTTGGTATTTCATTAGAATTGTCTCCAATGATACAATTCTAATGAAATGCCAAGACATGTTTTCATTTCGAAGCATAATTGCTGTGTTTTGATGCATAATAAGTAGTGTGATTTAATTTTATCCAATTCAAATTTTGAAATACCCAAGTGCTTCAGAAATGATGGAGTGACAATACACAATTAATTATCTTTATTTGGAGCCTTGGGCCCGGTTGTTCAAAACATCCGTTAGCTTAACGGACTGTTAAATCCTTAACTGAATGGTTAAAATCTCTGTTTTAACAGAGATTTTAACCATTCAGTTAAGGATTTAACAGTCCGTTGGATTTAACAGTCGTTAAGCTAACTGGTGTTTTGAACAACCGGGCCCTGGGAATTTACATAGAATTGCATGGTAGTGTTTTTTATGATTAAATGGCGAATTTACAGTATGAATGTATTTATCCATGATGATAAAATGCTGGATGCGATTTTTCTGACGCGGCGATATCTGAGAACCAAAGTACTATTTTTATGGCCTTATGTCACTCATTGTTTGTTTGTTTGTTGGGGTTTAACGGCCTATCAACAGCAAATCAAAACTGAATATTTACAATAACAAAACTATTCAGCTCTGAAATCAAAATATGTCACTCATTGTGCATTGAGCGAAAAACAATATATTGTATATATGCTATCTGAAGCATCAACGGAGTGCCTTTAACACTTAGAAACGCGGGGAAACCAAAATTGTCGTCTGCTGTTGTTTCATATTTTGCCTTTTTTCTTAATAAAAATATAGTTTGACAGCATTTTAGAATCATTTCCATTGGGAATAATTCTCAAATGTTGTCAAACCATGTTTTTGGGGGAGAAATATATAACATCAAAAATAAACAGCAGACATTTAATTCATCATTGTAAGTGTTAAAGGCACTGTGTCACGCATCTCAAAATATGGCAATTGGCTTTATGGAAAACATTTGTTCCGATATGAACAATTAGAACCATTTTATTTGATCAAATTCAAGTTGTCTACATGTACAATACTGATATTTACTGAATAGAATAATGGTATTTGTGACCTGTGTAGACCCAGATCAGCGTAAGCATACACAACATAGTGTATATGTGGCTGTCACTGGAGAAATGGGGCTTATGTGGTTTGTGACCAGTGTACCACCTGATCAATTAGCACACTCTTGTACCCTGATATCGATCGACATTGCATGCAACATCGAAGTATAAAATTATGACCGATTTCACTGTCAAATATCGCTGATGTTGATCACACAGGTGGAAGACTCGGACCTACCACACAAAAAAATGCCTATTGAAAAAATCCCATTACCCCACCCACTTGGTCTCGTACAGTACCATATTCTATTTATAAAGGTGAGTATCAATATGGCTATTATAGAAAGAGCCCTCTCTTTTCCGGCTCGCACAAACACAATAAACATTGATTAAATGTATGACTTCTGTCTCTGGCAATCGATAAAGGTATTAGGTGTGTGAATATATTCACTTCAAATCGCTGTTTCCAGCATTTATTCAGTTATTCGCATTTTGTATACCCCATCCAAAGCGAAATTTGCGTGTACGAAATAATCTCACACATAATCGGAGGCCGTCCGGCGTGGATTATCGGTCATATTTGACCAATAACTGATCGCCAGCTCAAACTAAAGTCGTGCACCATGACCATATACATTAACAACTCCAACCATACAAAGTTCGTCCAATTGTTACTTTCATTCATGATTCGCGTCCTATCAGATTATGTCTTCCGGAATCCCGAAATAGGTTGAATGACGTCATCACAGTTTAGATTTAGCCAATCAGAGATGTTCTTTACATAGACGCTTCCGGTTGTATTATGGAAGATAGTGCATTGACCCGGTTCCAGACAAAAAAGTGTTTTTTAGATCGGTGAACGATCAGAATTGGACGAACGTTGTATGGTTGGAGTTTCTAATGTATATGGTCATGGTGCACGTCATTAGTTTGAGCTGGCGATCAGTTATTGGCCAAATATGACCGATAATCCACGCCGGACTGCCTCCGCTTATGTGTGAGATTCTTTCGTACAGTCATGCAACTTCCGCTCTGGATGGGGTAATCAAAACGCGAATAACTCATTAATGCTTGAAACAGCTATTTGAAGTGAGTATATTCACACACCTAATACCTTTATCGATTGCCAGAGACATATTTCATACATTTAATCGATGTTTATTGTGTTTGTGCGAACCGGAAAAGAGAGGGCTCTTTCTATAATAGCCATATTCTTACCCACCTTTCTATAAATAGAAGATGGTAATGTACGAGACCAAGTGGGTGGGGTAATGGGATTTGTTTAATAGGCATTTTTTTGGTGTCATAGGTCTTCCACCTGTGGTTGATCAGTGTTCATGATTGCAATGCACACAGGCATGTGTTTCAGTGCTCTAACATCGGAATTACAATGGAACATCTCTAAACCGGACACCCTGGGGACCTCCCATGGTGTCCGGTTTAGAGAGGTTCCACAGTGTCTCTATATGTGCCATATATTCACATGCATATCAAATAAATGTATCTCTATAATATGTTGTTTTGTTTGTTTGTTTGTTTGTTTGTTCGTGCTTAACGGCCTATGAACAGCTATGATCATTTAAAGCCGGGCCAATGTTGTTCGAGCCCGTATTCAACCTACCGGATTTGGAAGGTCCTACTCTTAAATATAAGATAAACAAAATAATTATGACAGTTTAACAAGAAATGGGTATTATGTTTCACAATTATTGTGGTTGCGGTTTATTGGTGTTTAACGGACTATCAACAGCTAAGGTCATTTAAGGCCGGACAGCGGGTTTGATTTAGTGTTTAAACTGCTGCATTGCGGGCAAAATTCCAAAATCAGAATGGAATATTTGCATCGGGAAAAAATATATATTCAGATACATACCACATCAAAGTTACTAGGCCCCTCACCCTAAAAGTAATAGGATTAGCAATAATCATATTACTCGTATAAGTGGTATAACCAGATTCAACTGTCACATACATGTACAAGAACGCAAAGACAAACCAGTAGCCTATTTCACCAACATGGCAAAATATACTTATCTAGCAAAGCATACTTTGAGGGAGAAATTTTCAATTTTAGGACAAATTTATTAATTTTTATTATACTGAATTTATTACATTACCACAGCCATTTTGGCTGTGATAATGTAATAAATTCAGTATAATAATTCTGCATACTTTTAATCATCAAATATATGCAGTCGTTAGTTTTATATGTAATAATGCATTTTGGGAAAAATAAATGATTACTCTCTCAAAGTATACTTTGCTAGAAAAGTATACTTTGCAAAGTTGATGAAATAGGCTACAGGTCCCCAGTCGGGATTCTGGTAAAGATGAATCCCGTTCGTTAAATTACACATCGCATGCTCCTACCTGCCACCCACTGTTATCAATCTACCCTTCAGGAGAACAAGTATAAACAACTAAATGATTGATAACAGAATAAATGATACTTGATCAAGAAACTGGCGTGTCATTTGATAGAAAGTGAAACTGAATGGGTTTAACGTCCCAGTAACAGCCAGGGTCAAATAGAGAAGAGACCATCGTTTACAGTCTCATCCGATTTTTGATGCACAATGCGAGCTTTGAACCCACAACCTCCGGATTGGAAGTCAGGTGTTTCTAATCCCTCGGCCACAATCCATCCCTCAATTCATAGAGATAATACCAGGCTATTGTATTATGATATCAGGTTTATCAGGCAAGGCTAAGAAACATGTAGGAATTCCGAGGCTTGCCGAGGAATTCCTACTGTCTCCGAGCCGAGTGATAAACTTGATACCAAAAGACACTAGCCTGGTATTCTATTTATCAGGTAATGTTTTTGGCATCATAATAATGACGTTGTTTTCGTTGGCATATTGGAGTATTAAGGAACAAAATGCTGCAGTCGCCAACACTCCCCGTATTTAATTCCTTAACAATCCAATATGTGAACAATAACTTATTCTTATTTCCAACTCAACAGCCCCACGACAAACTAACATAATTATGTATATTTGTGGCTGTGACTGGAGAAATGGGGATTTGTGCATCCGCAATCTGATCAGGATCTGCACTGTTTGTCATTCCATCAATGAAACGCCCGTCATGCTTCTAACAAGCAATATATATCATGATCAGGCTACAGGAGCGTGCTATTTGATCAGGAGCTACACTGGTCATAAATCCCGTAAGCCACATTCCTCATACAGTCCCCCCTGACTGAGAAACGAAACTGTAACCATGGTAACCACGGTAATCATTACAATGCTTAATTAAATTTTACTGTTCAATAATTTTCCATTTTTCACATAAAACCATTTTTTTTCAATGAAAATCAAAGTACTGAAAGTACTGAACATAGGGTACTACAATATTAAACTAGATTGATTGATTGATTGTTGGTGTTGCAGTTTCATTAACCCTTAAAGCGCTGGAAACGACAATTGTCGTCTGCTGTTTTAAATATGTTTATATTTTCTCCTCAAAAACATACTGAGACGATCCTCTGCGCTGCAAAAACACGTTTTTAAAGAGATTAAAATATACAAAATGAGCAGACGGCAATTTTCTTTTTCAGCGCTTTAATGGTTAAGGGGTAAACTATTGATATGGCAGAAGTACAGTATGCACTGCAAGTACAGTATGTACCAAAACATTCAACAACATTACAGATTATGCATTGCAATATCAAAAAGATACGGTAACAAATATACAAGACATCATCAATTCAAGTATAAATACAGATTCCAGATACCTATGATCATTATAGACATATTGAAAACTGATGGAAGAGCAATAGTTACAAGAATACCGCCACGGAAGCGGTGTCTCGCCTGAAAATGCCGTGTCGGTACAAAACAATGTTGTAGCAGGAATTTTGTTAAAGTTTCTGCATTACTTTGACATCGCCATGTTTACTTCTGTTTTGTGAATGAAATAGTTGGCCCCGGATCGAGTATATTAAAACATACAAATGACGTCATTGGGGAAACCGCTGACAACATTTTCAATGTATGGAAGTCCAAACTTGTTAGAATGTTCAGTACTTGCATTACTATGGGTATTAATCTACGCTGGATGTGTTATACTGTCATTAATGTGTTCCCTGACTGTAATTTATCACTTACTGACTTATTGACCCCCTTCCCTGAACGTAGAATTGACACTCATGTTGGCGTGTATTGGCTACCATAGAAAAATGTCAATCAGGCCGTATCCGGTGGAGAGTATTCGGACGGGAGTTAACTCTGCCGAAAACATTAGCCTGTTACTAAACAACTAACTTGAAGGCGTAACAAAATAATCCGATGTATTTTTGTACGTAGAACATCCGTTGTTGATATTGTTCAGTGCAAGTAGTTTTTCATAATATTATTTTCAATTAGCGGTTTCGTATGACAGTTAAACGCAATGCATTTTGTTGTTATGGTTACTCCAAGATATCAGTACGGACTAGCCCATCGAGGGGGGTCTTGTGCGTGGCTAACTGTCCGAGGCGATTCCAATACATAGGACATTTTCACATAAAACCAGGATTTGATATGATTCCAAGTCTTGTCGAAGCATGTTTTTATTTCTTGAAATTTGGTCAACTATCGATTTTATTACGAAAAATTGATTTGTCTACGAGACTTTAACATGGGTGGAAAAGGTGGAGGAGCTGGGGGAGGAACCATTTGTGCATGAATTGTATATGGTAACCATAGTAACCACCCACACAACTAAAAATATAATTTTGAAAATTGGTCCACTATTTCTGGAATTAGAAAAATGTTGTTTGCTTTTGTTTCATAGTTTATCTTTTCTGTCAATAAAACATGGTTTGGCAGCATTTTAGAATCATTCCCAATGGAAATGATTCTAAAGTGCTGTCAAATCATGTTTTTGATGAGAACAATGGAAAATAAAAAAAGAACCGCAGACGACAAAATTTAAATCAGCATTGTAAGGGTTAAAATCCCCATAGACATCTTCACAAAGTGGGGAAATTTCGTAATAAAATCAATATTAGACCAAATTTCATGAAATAAAAATAAGGCTCACTCTTAAATTTTGATAAAATTAAATGTTATCGAAAAAAATATTGTTTTTGCATTGTACTTAATTGTTTAGATATCTGCAAACTTTGGGCAGGTTTCGTACAACAGACAGTAGACAGTCCATGACAAGCGATAACATAGAGTATATTCCATCGTACATTTTGAATAGCGGGAAATAATACACGAGTGTGCGTCGGCTTCCGCGTAAGCAACGAGTGAGCGTAGCGAACATGTACGATGGAATATCCCAACGAGTGAGCGTAGCAAACATGTACGATGGAATATCCTATTTATTACACTTCCACTGTGGATATATATGCACATTTAGTCTATTTTTGAGATTGTGATCAATGAATTGTGATGTGCACATGAATAGTTATACAATGATGTGTTTTCCCGCGTTTTGACGTTACGTTGTGTGACGTCAAATGTGACGTCATGTAAACGTTTTGAAATCCAAATTATGCCGCTGTTTCTATGAACCAGATATATTTTAGTGCTTGTTTGGAATTATGTTCAATCACATTAACATTCTAGATTAGTCGAGACCCTTTCCAAATTTTCAAATAACTTTATTTTGACTGCAATAAAAATTAAACATTTTGCATGGTAGCTCGTGGTTTCCAAGAAAACAGGCGCGCAATTACGAGTGTTCTCTTCACGGTGTATTATTTGTAAGGAGTTGATTACGGGTTTTCACTCACAGCGAAACCCGTGCAAACAATTTGCAAGAGTGTAATAAAAAATATTTGTATGGGGCACGTCTGGAAGTCATTTTTTAAAAAAAACAACACTACCCATGTTATTCAATTAACTTTCTGATGATTTTTTAATCACTTCATATTTTCAACTCCACCACCAATATATATAACCAGATGGCCGCGGCGCGCATGACGAGCCCGCTGAGGCATTTGATGGTATTTTTAAAAACTTTAACGCAGATTTCGGACGGACGGACGCACGGACGCCCGGACGTCATTGTGATCACTATGCCTTGCTTTCCGCAAGCGGGCTCGACAAAAATCAGTCTTCCATTCCCGCATTCTGGAATTGCCCAAGAAATAAAAACAAATGAAAACTAAAAACAACAACAGCAGACGACAATATTTGCTTCCCGCATTTCCACGGCTACGACTCTGTATTTGAAGTCACATTGTTTGCAACTTCCACACTGGCACCTGTTCCCTCATCTGTTGCCGTGATACTGTGAAACTTTACCGTATGAAGAGTCAACGCATTCGTACTGCAAAACGCTGTTCCGCACAAACTACACACGTTTTCCATGGCGCGATGTATTCGATTCACATGCTTCTTTAACGATGCTCCATAAGAGAACCCAGCACCGCAGATATGACAAACAGACGATTTCACATGGCTATGAGCCTTCTGGTGTTGCTCGCAATTTTTCTGCGGAGCAAAGAGTTTATGACAGACGCCGCACGCGAATTTCGCGTCCGATCGATAAGCACGTCGCTTCCGAAACTCGCCATTTTCATCGTCATCGTCGAAATACTTCTTTGGAGCACCTATCTGCGTGAATATTGAAACAGTTGCACCGCAAACACAAAGAACGTTCCGCACCGTGTTCATGGTGACGATCTCCGTCCACGGCGTAGTCTCCACGACGTATTGATTACACGCGTCACATTTACGCGTATGTACCGCCACCATGTGCTCCTGTAGGTCACAGTTACTCCAGAAAGCCTTCGGACACACTTGGCATATCGACTTACGAACCTTCAAATGAACACGATCGATGTACGCTTTAAGTCCTTTTTGCCCTTGTATCAGCATCGGGCAATGACTGCACTGCAATTTTACAGTGTCGCTTACCCTCGTTTTCTTCCTCTTTCTATGTATTCGAATCTCCAAACTCTTCCGCTTCGCGGCAGTTAATCCCGGCGGTGCTGCCGCGGAGGCAACGGTTTGCGTGTTTATTTCCTCCGTGAGCAAAACTTCCGGGTCATTCACCATATTGTCACTGGGAGAATAATCGCTGACGGCGTCGTTGATTTCATCAGTGTACATGTTCACGAACGGCTTGACGTCGAACGTATCATTGGGCTTGTCTCCCTCTTGTTTAATTTTGTTAACGCTCGCTGTGAAAACAGGAGAGAGATAGTCGGATGATTTGAATGGGGCTCAACCCTTTCACCCCTAAGGAACTGGAATGGATTTTTATATGTTAATTTCCGGACCGATCCAATTATTTTCAGACTAGTCCATTATGAAAAGGGGGTGTTTTTGGTCTCAAAAATGTGAAAATTACTTGAAAAAAGTGCAGATTCTGATGAGACGGCTCGTCACTAGCCGGCTCTATTAACAGCTAAGGTCATTTAAGGCCGGGTCAATGGGTTTAGTACTAAATCCCATTTATTACCTGTAGAAGTACATGTACAAATAGGGGGAAAATCCCAAAATCAGAACTGAATATTTACAATAACAAAACTATATATTCAGCCCTGAAATCAGAGTAATCCTTATCTGATGCCAGGTCCTCGCCACACCAGAATCACTTGGCCCCTCCCAAAAGCAGTAGGATCAGTAATAATCTTACTACTTTTAGAATGGGCAATAACCCAATTCAACTCCCAGGTAACTAAAGAACCAAAGATAAAAACGTACCTGAGGGCCAAACCAGGCAAATCGTGATTCCTATGAGGAGGAACCCATAACGTTAACTTACGCCGTCTCATTCGCTTGACCACCACCCACCATAGGAAAACTGATTGAAGACGTGTAAAAGTTTTAAACCCGCTCATGAATTTACTCTTAATACATTTATAAAGTGTATATGCTTCTCCGTATTTGCTCTCTTGTCTCTTCAATGGCGACAAATTTAATTGATGTGAAAACTTTCGAAACCACTTGCAAAGGGTTGGGGAAATTTTTAACATAAATGTACCGTCGTTTTTTCACGGCATTGTTTTTACCGGATACGTAGGTAGGTGCCGGTCATCTGTGTGAATGCTTACCGGAGAAAACAATTGGCACGGCCTAACTGTAAGTCATAATGATAATTGACAAATTAAACTGCGATATTAAAATGTATTAGGCAACACAAATATATTTTCATCTGATCCGGAAATCGTCTCCAGAGACGGACAATGCACAAAGTCATTAACTGTGGTAGTGACTGGTTAAATAGGGCTTATGTCATTTGTATCCAGTGTAGGTCTTGATCAAATAGCACACTCCTGTAGCCTGATCCGATATCACACTGGAAGATGTAGTTAGATGCATGACGGGTGTCTCATTCGTGGAATGGCGAACAGTGCAGATCCTGATCAGACTGTGCGGGTGCAAAGGCTGATCCGGATCTACACTGGTCTGAAACACGCAAGCTCCATTTCTCCAGTCACAGTCACACATGACAATACCAATGGGACAAAGTCGCATTAAATTTCATTCGGTTGATTTCTATTATATTTTAGCTGACGATGTGCGTACGTACATTTCGTACATGTACCATTACCCCACGTATTGATTGGCATTATTCTACATTTTATATCAGACGTACATTTTCACACGGATATCAGGGGCGATAACCGTGTTTCCTTAAATTGTTAACGTTACTATTTATTCTCTGTATTTTTTTTTTGGATGTGCAATGATCATACTTTATAATCTGTCGAAACAATTATTTTTTCAGGTGACGCATTTAATTAGTATACATAATTAAAAAATGTCATGCCTCACTTGCATATTAAAATAGCCTGATACCACCGCGAGTCACTATCAGTCAGATAAATATTACTAAATGATTTTATCCCGTCAACACAGTGCGTATGTGCCGTGAAACACGGTTCCGTGAAACATTTTTGATATCCTGTCAATACGACCTAATCACTGCGTATGAATATGTGTGGTGGCTGGGATTATTTTTGTTGCATTTTAAAGCCATTTGTATGTGTTTTCGGGATAAAGAGAATAGTAGGTTAGTGCCGTGAATGGGAAAAATATCTGACGGGGCACGGAAACGGGATGGACTCGGCAGAGCCTCGCCCATCCTGTTTCCTAAGCCTTGCCAGATATTTGTTCCCATTCACGGCACTAACCTACTATTCTCTATATATCTGTATAGCGGGCACTCGTAATTTTTAGAACTGGTGGAATATTGACACAATTAGACATTTATATCTCCACTGTATGTCATCGGGACTTGGAAATAGAGAATAGTAGGTTAGTGCCGTGAATGGGAAAACATATCTGGCAAGGCTCAGGAAACGGGATGGGCGAGGCTCTGCCGAGCACATCCCGTTTCCGTGCCGCGCCAGATATTTTTTCCATTCACGGCACTAACCTACTATTATATTTATCCCGTCAACACCTACTAATCTCTTTAAAATACAAAACAGATAACCCCAGCCACCGCACATATTCATACGCAGTGATTAGGTTGTATTGACAGGATATCAAAAATGTTTCACGGCACCGTGTTTCACGGCATATACGCACTGTGTTGACGGGATAATACTCATTATAAACTTAGCCATTTTCAGTATAAATTTATACAAATGTAATAATGTCAACTCACAATTGCGTGATCTTTGTACCATGGCTCAAGAAACATCTATTTTTTGTGTTGACGGGATAAATTATAATTTAAGGCAACAACGGCTACATGTACCTTGTTTTTTTTTCTGCGTAAGTTAGCTGTATATTTGGAGATAATAAAATAAAAAAAGACAGCATATGCAATTTTCACTTGTCAAGATCCATAACTCTGCCAATACTAGATGAATTCGCATCAAAAACTCCAGGTGCACAACTTCACATAGTGACAAACATTCCTGTAAAATTTCACAAATCTAACTCAAACCCTTTTGGAAAACCGCGCCGACACAAATTTGTGATGAAATTTGTGATGGACAAAATTGCCAATTTTCGGTCATAGCTCCATCTTTATTAGATGATTCCGCAAACAAAACCCCAGGTGCACAACTACACATGCTGATTAACATTCCTATATCGATTCATGGCTGTAATTCAAATACTTTTTGAGTTACCGGCGACACAAGTAAATAATCAGCAATTTTCACTACGTCAAGGGCCATAACTCCATCCTTACTGGATTATTCCACAAACAAGGACCATAACTCTGTGTATACTGGATGAATCTGCATCTAAAACCCAAGTTGCGCAACGTCACATGGTGAAAAATATTCCTATAAGGTTTCATGACCGTAGCTCAAATAGTTTAGCATGCAGTTATGTGCGACACAAGTTGAAAATCGCCACTTTTCACTAAGTCAAGGGTCATAACTCTGCGAATACCGGATGAATCCGCATCTCTGCGAATACCGGATGAATCCGCATCTAAAACCCCAGGCAACTTCACATGATAACACATATTCATATTGAAGATTTAAGATTTCATGAATGTAGCTCAAATAGTTTTTCATTGAGAATGTGGGTCCTGTTGAAAATCGCCACTTTTCATTAAGGCAAGGGCCATAACTCTGTGAATACTGGATGAATCCGCTTTACAAACAGTGGTTATCAGTGAAAATGTTATTCCATATTACAAAATTCTTAGTCGTACGAAGTTTAAGCGAAACGGGCCCTAGGAACAATTCCGGACTCTACATGTACGTGTACGTTTAAGGGAAACGTTTTATTTTCTTACAATTTAAAAAAATGTGCTGGTTAGTAGTAAAAGTAAAATCACCACAAACTAAATTAAATGCTTCCTAGAATTATATGAATAAAGTTACATGAGACGAAACGGTATATAGAGAATAGTAGGTTAGTACCGTGAATGGGAAAAAATATCCGGCAAGGCTCATGAATTTCTTTATTTCTCATCAGAAGTATGACCACTCATTTGAACCGTCTCGCCGAGACGGTTCAAATGAGTGGTCACAACATATACTTTGGTTCACAAAATAAGGAAAATAGATAGAGAACAGTAGCAAGGCTCAGGAAACGGGATGGGCGAGGCTCTGCCGAGCACATCCCGTTTCCGTGCCGCGCCAGATATTTTTTCCCATTCACGGCACTAACCTACTATTCTATTTATCCCGTCAACACCTACAAATGGCTGTAAAATGCAAAAATTGTATTGACTGGATATCAAAAATGTTTCACGACACCGTGTTTTACGGCACATACGCACTGTGTTGACGGGATAAACAATAATATGCGCGTGTCTACTTAACTTCCCGATGTTGAGCGGGGTTGTACGGAGGCCCGCAGGGGACGTATACTTCATTTTTTTATTAATTCGTTCTCACGAAATAACAATTCGTTCCATCAATTTAACAATTCGTTCCCAAGAAATAACAATTCGTTCCCACGGAACGATTTGTTAATTTGTCGGAACGAATTGTTATATCGTGGGAACGAATTGTTAAATTGAGGGAACGATTTTGTCATTTCGTAGGAACGAATTGTTATATATCGTGGGAACAAATTGCTATATCGTGGGAACGAATTGTTAATTCGAGGGAACAATTTGTTAAATTGAGGGAACGAATTGTCATTTCGTAGGAACGAATTGTTATATATCGTGGGAATAAATTGTTATATCGTGGGAGCGAATTGTTAATTCGAGGGAAGGAATTAATAAAAAAATATCCATGTCCCCTGCGGGGCTCCGTGGGGTTGTCATATATTTCTGACTGAGGCTGAGGAAATAGGGCTTACACATTATAGACCATTTATGGCCAGTCTAGCTGGATCCGATAGCACACTGACAGGTGTCAAACACTGTAGACACTGATGAGACTGTGCGCATGCGCAGGCTGATCGGGGTCTGCTGTGATTGTAGCTGCACGTTTTCAGTTTTCTTTCTAGACTTTGGGTTGATCATTATTTACACTCTTGCAAATTATTTGCACGGGTTTCGCTGTGAGAGAAAACCCGTAATCAACTCCTTACATGTACAAATAATACACCGTGAAGAGAACACCCGGAATTGAGCGCCTGTTTTCTTGGAAACCACGAGCTCCCATACAAAATGTTTAATTTTCGTTACAGTCAAAATAATGTTATTTGCAAATTTGGAAAGGGTCTCGACTAATCTATAATGTTAATGTGATTGAACACATTCCAACCATGCACTAAAATATATCTGGTTCATAGAATCAGTTGCGTAATTTGGATTTCAAAAAGTCACATTTTACGTCACACAACGTAACGCCAAAACGCGGGAAAACACGTCATTATATAACTATTCATGAGCACATCACAATTCATTGATTATAATCTCAAAAATAGACTAAATGTGCATATGTATCCGCCGTAGAAGTGTAATAATTAGGATATTCCATCGTACATGTTTGAATAGTGAAAATAATACACTCGTGTCCGTCGGCGTCCGTGCAAGCAACTCGTTCGCTACGCTCACTCGTTGCTTACGCGGAAGCCGACGAACACTCGTGTATTATTTCCCGCTATTCAAAATGTACGATGGAATATCCTCTATATTGTACATTCAGAACTAGTTTCAAAGAATATAAGCGCAATATTTACACCCACAGTCACATTTATTAAGAGTTTTCCGTATCAAAACAATGTATATAATATCGGTTTTGCGCGAAGTCTTTACAAGAAATAATTGCATTTCAGTGATAAAAACATACCAGTACAAGGAAACTATGTTTTCCGGTTTCCTGTTTCCATTAAACAGCCCATAAGTGTATTGCCACTTATCTAAACAATGTGCCCTTAATTTAAAGTTACATGCCCACGCAGTAGGCACAAACTGTTCTTTATAGGAATTAAATAAGTGTATAATTGTGTCACTATTCCACCAGTTCTAAAAATTACAAGTGCCCGCTATACAGATATAATCAATTAGTAATATTTATTTTACTGATAATGACGCGCGGTTGTATCAGGCTATTTTCATATGCAAATGAGGCATGCTGTTTTTTAATTATTTATACTAATTAAATACGTCACCTGAAAAAATAATATTTTCGACAGATTATCAAGTATGATCATTGCACATCAAAAAATAAATACAGAGAATAAATAGTAATGTCCGTTTTAAGGAAACACAGTTATCGCCCCTGATATCAGTGTGTAAATTTACGGCTAATATAAAATGTATAATAATGCCAATCAATACGTGGAATAACGGTGAATTAATGTTTATTTTGCCAGAAAATTTGTCAGATGATGTCTCTGATGTAAGTAACAGTTTGTGCCTACTGAGTGGGCATGTACCTTTAATGAACAATGCCCCAGACAAGGGTTTGGTAATCATAAATGAACTGGTTTTATAATTATAATTTCTTCTTTTTCTCACTTCTTCTTTTTATTATTATTACTATTATTATTAAAGAAAACTCAATTTTAATCGCAACGAAACATGTTAGTATTATGAATTTCGTCGTATATGGGTGTTTTGAATAAGAGTGAACAAACACCACAGATGGGAATTAGACGGTAAACATTTTATGAATTCATCCGGTATGAACAACTCTACGGAGCCCGCAGGGGACATGATTTTTTTTATTAATTCGTTTCCACGAAATAACAATTCGTTTCCACGATATAACAATTCGTTCCCTCGAATTAACAATTCGTTCCCACGATATAACAAATCGTTCCCGCAAATTAACAATTCGTTCCCGTGTGAACGAATTGTTATTTCGTGTGAACGAATTGTTACTTCGTGGGAATTAATTGTTAAATTGAGGGAACGAATTGTTAATTTGTGCGAACGAATTGTTAAATTGAGGGAACGAATTGTTGTTTCGTGGGAACGAATTAATAAAAAAAAAGAATTCTACGTCCCCTGCGTTCTATGTAGGTGTAGCAAATTGTCTATATTGATAAGTTAAATGCATGTATACTGTTTTATCAGGTAACCTGCCCTGCATTGACCGAATACGTACTGACTGATAACATATTGTTGTATCAGGCATTGTCCTGATATAAACATCCGGGTTACAACGAAGTGAAAACTGACGTTCCATTGGTCGGATGACGTCACGTGACGTTACCGAATGACGTCAGTGTAATGACGCAACGTAAACAAGTCCGCGTTCTGTCCATATAATACGACGTCATATTATGTCATTTTCGAGCATAAAACGTTACCTGATAAATAGAATACCAGGCTAGTGTATTTTGATATCAAGTTTATCAGGCTCGGCTCGGAAACGATAGGAATTCCTCGGCAAGCCTCGGAATTCCTACGCGTTTCCTAGCCTTGCCCGATAAACTTAGTATCAAAAGACACTAGCCTGGTATTCTCTATATCTCCACAGGGTTAGACAAACTATATTAAGAATAAATATCTTCCTGTTTGAGTAATGGGCGACTCATCGCAACAATTGTGGTGCCAGTGAGGTATATACCAGCGTAGCTCCTGATAAAATCGTGCCCGATGTTTGGTCTTAGAACCATAAATTCATTGCATTAGGAATGCAATTTTGAGTTCATGGAAATTTTGAAATATCTTTTTCCGATTTTGTCTTATTTGTCTCAATGAAAGTATATATTGTGAACACTCATTTTAACCGTCTCGATTTTGGATGGATGGGAATTTTGAAGTATCTTTTTTTTCGCTCGTTCTTATTTCTCAATGAAAGTATATGTTGTGACCACTCATTTGAACTGTCTCGATGAAACAAATATGTATGTCAGCCTAACAACAGACGGCAATTGAAAGGAAGAGGACATGCACAACGTGGTATTTACGATGCAATCGCCACACTGCACTGAACTTCGCCGATGCGAGATTAAAATTAAAATAAGCCCTTTTCTACAATACTAATTTCCACAATCAAGTCTCCAGTCACGTGAGTCCACTTATGGAAACAATGAGTTTCTGTTTCCGCAATTTACAAGGGTATATAAGGGCATCTTTGGGCCTGTTTGGTGCAGTTACGCTTCAAGTTTGAGGGACACGGCACCAAACAGATTCATCCTAGACGAGCGGGAACGAATACAAACGGTGAGTTTATTATTTTATAAATAGCTTTTGACAAATCTGCTGATGAATATATGATTTTCATCTGAAATTCGAATCTACGGATATGTGGGTGTGACTGGTATTCGAGACCAGTGTAAATCCAGATCAGCCTGTGCATCCGCAGTCTGATCAGGATCTGCACACTTCGTCATTCCATCAATGAAACACCCATTTTCATCTTAGGCTTTGCCGTCTGCTGTTTTTCATTTTTGCTTTAATTCTTAACAAAAAAATGGTTTTGACAGCACATGAGAATCGTCTCCACTGGAGACGATTCTCATGTGCTGTCAAAACCAGGTTTTTGTCGAGAAATATTGAAAATAAAACATTTCCAGCAGACGACATTTAATTCAGCGCAGTAAGGGTTAAATATATACTGTCTGTTTCACGAAAGCTGCCCACATTTTACGGCTATATAAACAATTCAAAAACAATATTTTTTTTCGATAATTTTAAATTAAAGGAAAAATTAAGAATGAGCCTTCTTTTTATTTCGTGAAATATTGATTTTATTGCGAAAAATCAATTTCCCCATGTCTATGGGGATTTAATATGGGGATTTTTTTTTGAATTTCAGACATACTGGACCGATTTTTAAATTTAACTTTTCTTTTCTTAGTTAGATCCACAGGTGACGGGAAAACAATCACATGACGGTGTATATATAGTATATTACAAGTAACAACAGACTATCAGATTAGTTGTTCCCATCACCTGTGGTTAGATCATATCCAGCTATCTAGCCAGGTTTCGGAGTCAATTTCCAAAAAAAAAACAAGAAATGCGTCTGTCGAACGCGGATGCCACCTGCAGCATATTTGAGAAACTGTGACAAAGTGGTTAACCGAAAAGTGTGACGGACGGACGGACAGACGGACGGACGGACGGACGGATGTCCGACGGACGGACGGACGGTCCAAACACTATATGCCACCCGTTTCTTCGAAACCCGGTGGCATAAACAAATTTCTGACTCCTCCCACAGCTCCTTCATCTCTTTTTCCCCCATGTTAAATTCCAATAGACAAATCAATTTTTCGTAATAAAATCGATATTTGACAAATTTTCATGAAATAAAAAGAAGGCTCATTCTTAAATTTTGATAAAATTTAATATTATCGAAAAAAAGAATGTTTTTGCATTGTTTATATGGCTGTAAAATTTGGGCAGCTTTCATGAAACAGACAGTATCCCTTTCACCGGTACATACCTCTTTAGCAGTGTTTGCGAAATGTGTAGATACCGTTGAGCCGGCTCGTAGCGATCCGTCTCACCAGGATCTGCACTTTTTGCAAATAAATTTCATATTTTTTAGAAAACAAAAAATAAACCTTTGAAGTTCTTATAAACGGACTAGTCTGAATATCATTTTGTGATTTTTGGATTGTCATTTAAAACATATCACAGCCCATTCCAGTTATTTTGGGTTGAACGGGTTAAATTTTTTATTTTGCAGATTTTCAGACATGGCTAATTGTTTAGTTACCTCCCTTTGTTTGCTGGGCCTGGTAGGGGCGATAACTGGCGCTAGGATCGTGAAAGTCGACCAACTGCTGGCTGTACTATCTGAAAGCCAAGGTATGTCATGATTATATCTTCTATATTACTAGGAACAAAATTGATACCCCGCTCCATACCTCTCGCGAGGGTAGCAATTTAACCCCATCTCTTTTATGTAACGCATGGAACAGTGATTTTTGCAATCGGTTATCCGGCGTGTTTGATATGTTAACGATGCAAAACTGCCAAAGATGCATCAATAAATTATTAATAAAGAGCATACACATGCAGAAATTGGTTATTTTTCAGTGTCAATGTGTTTATCTGACATTTACATGTATGTCTTGTAAATTTGAAAGCTTCATTTCGCTATGTTGAATGTTGAACAACAACTAGAGAAAAGATAGCTTCCATGAGGAAATTATTTCCTTGTTCTAATATTTTGGTAAGGTACTAGTTCTACATCAAAGATTATTTGTTTAAATGTATAAAATGTACAGCTTAATAAATTTTGACATAACATCAACAGGTTTGGGAATGCACTTCAGTTGCTCACATTTTTAATGGGTCAAATTGTAACCGTAGATAACATATCGGAGGCGAATTATTGTAGCTATACAGGATTTCAGAGCGGCCATTTTTAAATCAAAGATGACCGCCATGTGGGCTGTTAAAACTTAAAATCACACCGGTTGTGTATTGTGTATGTTCGGAAGATGAATATAACCACACGCAAAAAAAACGCATTTTCTGGCCCGTGTAGTTACAGCCAGAACAAATTCGGGTTACTGTCACTAATCATGCTAATGTTTTGTGTGTTTTGGGGCCGTGATGGGATGCGAAAGTGGAGCGAGTGGTAGGATGGTATATGGCGTGGGGAGCGTGGTGGGATGCTGTCCTGGGGTGGGGTTGGGTCGGTGGGGTTCGTGGATTGGGAGAGAGGGAAGTTGAGGTGGGGAGCGTAGTAGGACTGTGTGCGTGTGTGGTAGGATTGAATGACTGTGGGATGATGTGTGTGTGGGGAGGGGGACGGGGCAAGGATCGGGATGGTTGGAAGGAGGTTGTACGTGGGTGGTAGCAAGTCTGGTGTGATTAGGCGTGGGGTTTATTAGTAAACTGTATATTTTATACCTTTAAATAAATAATCGTTGATGTAGAACTAGTAAATATTAAAAAATAAAAAAACAGGGAAAACATTTTCCAATGGAAGCCATCTTTTCTCTAGGTGTTGTTCAACATTCAGCATAATGAAATGAATCTTTCAAATTTACAAGATACATACGGAAGCATGGAGGGGACATGTGTGTTTTTTTATTTATCTCGTGGCCACGACTTATTATGTCGTGGCCACGAGATAAATAAAAAAAACACACCTAAGATCTCGTGGCCACGACATAATTCAGGTGTGTTTTTTTTTGTTTATCTCGTGGCCACGAGATAAATAAAAAAAAACACACCTAAAGATCTCGTGGCCACGACATAATTCGGGTGTGTATAATTCTCGTGGCCACGACATAATAAGTCGTGGCCACGAGATAAAAAAAACACACACCTGAATTATGTCGTGGCCACGAGATCTTTTGGTGTGTTTTTTTTTATTTATCTCGTGGCCACGACATAATAAGTCGTGGCCATGAGATAAATAAAAAAAAACACACCTGAATTATGTCGTGGCCACGAGATCTTTAGGTGTGTTTTTTTTTATTTATCTCGTGGCCACGACATAATAAGTCGTGGCCACGAGATAAATAAAAAAACACACATGTCCCCTCCATGCTTCCGTAGATACACATGTAAATGACAGATACACACATTGACACGGTAGACTAACCAATTTATGCATGTGTATGTTCTTTATTAATAATTTATTGATACAGCTTTGACAGTTTTATATCGCTAACATATCCAATATGCCGGATACCCGATTGCAAAAATAACTCTTCCATGTACAGGTGAATATTTAATTTCCCTGTGATTTGGTTCTGCTTAGGCAGTTTCATGTCCTTTACTGACTATTTACATTGTGTTTCATAGTAGAAACGTCCATTCAAAGTTAAATTTAACCTTCACATTTTCCCAACCGAACCAAAAGTATCATTAAAGGCACATGCCCACTCAGTAGGCACAGGTTCTTTATAGGAATTAAATAAGTATATAATTGTGTCACTATTCCACCAGTTCTAAAAGTTACGAGTGCCCGCTATACATATATAATCATTTAGTAATATTTATTTTACTGATCATGCTGATATTGACTCGAGGTGGTATCAGGCTATTTTCATATGCAAATGAGGCATGCTATTTATTTCATTATTTATACTCATTAAATGCCTCACCTGAAAAAAATAATATTTTCGACCGATTATAAATTACGATCATTGCACATCAAAAAATAAATTCAGAGAATAAATAGTAATCCGTTAACATTTGAAGGAAATGGAAATACGATTATCGCCCCCCCCCCCCCCCCACCCCTCCCCCACCACCCCTCCCCCACCCCCCTTATCAGTGTGGAAATTTAAGTCTGATATAAAATGTATAATAGTGCCATTCAATACGTGGTGTAATGGTGAATGAATGTTAAGTTTGCCAGAAAATATCAGGTCAGCAATACAATGGTTTCTGTTAGCATTAAAATGGTTCAGTTAAGCATTAAAATGGTTCGGGTCGACATAAAAATGGTTCGCGTCGGCATTAAAATGATTCGGGACAGCATTAAAACGGTTCAGGTCAGCTTTAAAATGGTCCAGGTCAGCATTAAAATGGTTTCTGTTAGCATCAAAATGGTTCATTTCAGCATTAAAATGGTTCATTTCAGCATTAAAATGGTTCATTACAGCATCAAAATGGTTCATCTCAGCATTAAAATGGATCAGGTCATCATTATACCCACTTTTTTTGGGGAAAAAAAATGGGTATATTGTTTTCGTCACGAGTGTCCGTCCGTCCGTATGTCCGTACGTCCGTACGTCCTCCGTACGTCCGTCACGTTTCTTGTAACTCGCAAAACTTTTTCACCTTCATACCTACGCGCCTGATATTTGGTATGTAGCTTCGTTATCATGTGCAGATGCGCAAAGTGAATTCGGATTTTTGATCCGACCCTCCATCATGGATTATCTCCCCCTTTCGGACTCAGAATTTCCCATTTTTTCCTTGTAACTCGAAAAACTTTTTCACCTTCATACCTACGCGCCTCATATTTGCTATGTAGCTTCGTTATCATGTGCAGATGCGCAAAGTAAATTCGGATTTTTCATCCGACCCTCCATCATGGATTATCTCCCCCTTTCGGACTCAGAATTTCCCATTTTTTTCCATTTTTCCTTGTAACTCGAAAAACTTTTTCACCTTCATACCTACGCGCCTCATATTTGCTAATGTAGCTTCGTTATCATGTGCAGATGCGCAAAGTGAATTCGGATTTTTCATCCGACCCTCCATCATGGATTATCTCCCCCTTTCGGACTCAGAATTTCCCATTTTTTCCTTGTAACTCGAAAAACTTTTTCACCTTAATACCTACACGTCTGATATTTGGTTCGTAGCTTCGTTTTGATGTGCTGATGCGCAAAGTGAATTCGGATTTTTTATCCGACCCTCCATCATGGATTACCTCCCCCTTTCGGATTTAGCATTTGGGGAAAGTGGGTATATTGCGATGGCGCGCCATCGACTTTTTCTAGTTACAATTGTTTCTGTTAGCATTAAAATGGATCATTAAAATGGTTCGGGTCAACATTAAAATGGTTCGCGTCTGCACTAAAATTTTTCAGGACAGCATTAAAATGGTTTCTGTTAGCATTAAAATGGTTCATTGTAGCATGATGTTTTATCATGGAAAGAACATGTTGTGCCTACTGAGTGGGCATGTACCTTTAAACTAATTCATAATGGAAACGTACATTCAACGTTAAATTTACCCTTCACACATTCCCAACAGAACCGTTCACGTGTTATTGATGACTTTATATTTAACATACACATACCCCCTACCTCCCTACAAGTGGAAGACTTGGACCTAGGACCCAAAACTTGGCTCATTTGAAAAACGTTATCCCACCCACCCATGTTCATGCACTATAAATTACAGAAAAGGCTGTAATAAGGTATAATGTATGGAAATGAGTGGGTGGGGTAAGGTTTTGTTTCAAATGAGCCAAGTATTGGGTCCGAGTCTTCCACCTGTGTACCTCCACATTTGCATGCTTACCAACAGGGAAATGCTCTTTTATTGGGTAACCTGTCCTGTATTTACCGGATACCTACTGACTGACAACGTAGTGTTCTATCAGGCAACGTCCGGGTTACAACGAAGTGACAGCCGACATTCCATTGACTCGGATGATGTCACGTGACGTTATAGAATGACGTCAGTGTAATGACGCAACGTAAACAAGTCCGCGTTCTGTCAATAGAGAACGATGTCATAATAGTGTGGTCATTTTCTAGCATGAAACGTTACTGGCAAATAGAATACCAGGCTAGTGTCTTTTGATATCAAGTTTATCAAACTCGGCTCGGAAACGGTAGGAATTCCTCAGCAAGCCTTGAAATTCCTACGCGTTTCATAGCCTTGCCTGCTAAACTTGATATCAAAAGACACTAGCCTGGTATTCTCTATTTACCAACTGTTTTGCTCACATTTCATAACATCTGAAGCACATAACAGTACCTTAAGCCTTTCAACCCTGGATGTCCTATTGGCTTTACATTTTCATGCTAAGTTTTGGCAATTCCATTAGTGACAAAATGTGGATTCTTTAGTGAAAGTGAATGGGTTTGATGTCCCAGCAACAGCCAAGGTCATAGATACGGCACCACAGTTTGCAGTCACGTCCGACAGACCAGTGGGATTGAATACTAAATCAATTTTTTTGTTAGTGAACAATGGTGACAAATGCTGCAGATCCTGATGAGACGGTTCGCTACGAGCCGGCTCATCTGGATCTACAGGTGTTTGCACATCTTGGCTTTCTGGCATGTATGGTTGAAAGGGATAAAATACACATACGCGCAACGTCCACATTTTCAGGCATACCAGCAACGGACAGCGGTGTGGAACTGGACACGTCTCCATACCAACCTGACCTTGATGACATTGACCTTGACATCAGTGACCTTCTTCAAGGCTGCAGCAAGGGCAAATGTGAATTCTGTACAACAGAAGGTGTCAAAGGTACGTCCAAGAAATGAGGCACTTCAAACTTTATTCTCAATAATTACGGTGAATTCTTTGTTTGTTTATTGGTGTTTAACGGAATATCAACAGCTAAGGTCATTTAAGGTCTCGCTAACGGGTTCAATCCCGCATTTAACCTGCTGCATTCCAGCGACATGTGAAATATGTACAACGAAAGTTGTCGAATGTATGTGCAAGAAATGAGGCACTTACCTTTATTCGCAATAATTCCGATAATTCTGAAAGCTCTAATTCGTGATCGATATGTATTGCATAACATCGGTGGTCGCAGAGTATTAACTAAGGGCTATTCCAGAATTAATCGTGGGGGGGTGGGCGTCACTTTTTTTCAAACCCCACCACCCATCAATAACAATTTTCGTTGACCCCCAGCAACCATCAATTTAAAATATTACCGAACCCCACCACCATCATTTAGAAATAAGAAAAAAAACCCACCCCCGCTGTCAATAAAAAAAGCCATCCCCACCACCCATCCATAAAAAAAAATGTCAACCCCACCACCCATCAATAAAATTACTGACCACCTTATAAACGAAGGAAAGTAATGCCCATAACCAGAGACCAAACGAACTTAGAATAACAGCTGACGTAACGCACGGTAAACTGAAATGGCCCACGTGACAATTGACATTTACGTTCAAACAAGATTTTCACGGTGTGTAATCGATCGTATTTCCTCGCCACCATATGAAACCCGACTTGAGAAACACAAATTAATTTGTGTTTTCTGAATTTGTCAATTGTTTGCACGGTCTAAGAAATCAAACAAATGTGAAAACAGCATATTAATTTATTTATGTTTCTACTGGGTGGGGTCTACGTCATTTAAAATAGCTATAGGTAGGGGTATTTTCCATAAGTATTAAAGTGGGTGTCGGTGTATCAATTTAGAAGTCTCCGTAAAAAAAACATTGGATGTTCACTGGTCAACGTTTAGCGAAAGTTATTAAGAGTTGTCGTTCTTGCAATCCAGCGCGTTCGGCCTAGTTCGATTGGCTGTCCGACATCTCGACCCCAAGACATACAGGAGAGTTCGTCGGTCTCCACGTAAACAACAAGTTCGCGTAGCGAACGCGTTGTTTACGCGGAACCGACGAACATGAGTGTATTATTTCACGCTATTCAATCCTGAACGATTAATTGTCCTATTTATTACATTTCTACTACTTAATTTCCTTATTTTTAATAATATCAAATTTTGTGTTTTATTGAAGAAACTATGGGCGAGTCTTATTTACTACGTGTTGACGTCACTCATTCATATGAATTTTGGATTCATAAAAAAATGGCGCCTTTCTGTCTAATGGACTTCAGTGGATTTTAATATTTATGGCATACACGTATAGGGTAAGTACCAAGTCGATGGTATTACATGTATAATGATTAATATTTATAATAATGTGTTTTATTAATATAGAACAAAGAGCAGCTTGATATATTCTTTCACAGAATGCTGTTCACAACGTCTGCCAATAACAAACCAGTACTTGTCAGTGTCCTAATGTCGACACACATCAACGCTATTTATGACACGACTTTAGCAATATTAGTTGACCTCAGCTTCCGGCAGTGGTAATATTCAAACGATTTCACATATTGCTCCCTAAGAATAACATTTTCTGGTGGTGGGGGTTAAAGGAGAAATAAATTCTGGTGGTGGGGGGTGTTTTATGCAATTTCTTTTTTTCTGGAGGTAGGGGTTAAATGAGAAAGCAATTCTGGTGGTGGGTGTGTTTTATGCAAAAATATCAATTCCGGTGGTGGGGGGTTATTAAAAAAAAAAGTTCTGGTGGTAGTGGGGTTATGCAAGAAATAAATTCTGGTGGTGGGGGTATAATTTTATGTAAATTCCGGTGGTGGTACCCCTAAAAAAAAAGCCAGTCACCCCCCCCCCCCCCCCAGGGAAATTTTTTATGGAAAAGCCCTTACTCATGAGACGATTCTCATGTGCTGCCAAATCTTGCTTTTATCAAGAAATCAAACAAATGTGAAACTGCACAAGTTAATGCGTCAATTCGATGACGTGAGCGACTACATAGCGTGGTTTTGGTATGTTGTTTCCGCCGAGTTCTAAAAGTCAGTCACACTTTGCACGTGAAAATGGATTACCGACTGACGCTCGTAAACACCATCAGGGGCCCGTTTCACTAAAATTCCTACGACTAAAATGTTCGTAAGTGCAAAATTATGATAGTCTGTAAATTTCACATTAACGATGTTTTCTTGTAAATAATTGTTGGATTTACATTTATTGAGCATAGGCTGCATATGCAGCCTATGCTCAATAAATGTAAATCCATCAATTGAAATTTACAGACCAACGTTATGCGTTATGCGGCCTCCGATTCTGTGTGAGATTCTTTCGTACACGCAACTTTCGCTTTGGATGGGGTAATCAAAACGCGAATAACTCAATAAATTCCCGAAACAGCGATTTGAAGTGAGTATATTCACACACCTAATACCTTTATCGATTGCCAGAGACATATTTCATACATTTAATCGATGTTTATTGTGTTTGTGCGAGCCGGAAAAAAGAGGGCTCTTTCTATAATAGCGCTATTTATGCTCACCTTGAATTAACGTTATGTACTGTACGAGACCAAGTGGGTGGGGTAATGGGATTTTTTTTAATAGGCATTTTTTTGGTGTCATAGGTCCGAGTCTTCCACCTGTGGCCATACAGATATAATCATTTACTGTCTGTTTCACGTTAACCTGCACACATTTTTAACCTATTTAAACACCCTAAAACTCCCATTTTTTTACATATAATCATTTTTCAGCAAAATTTAGCAATGAGCCATCTTGTTGTTTTTCGAAATTCGGTCCTAGAAATGAAGTAATAGCCCGAAATGATAAAGTGAATGGGGGTCTCCCATGTTAAAATATCACGCGCTGAGCAGTTTTCGACATTTTCCTATTGTCGAACAGCTTCCTGGATTTCATCATCAAAATATCGGCAATAACATCGGCTTTATGTGAACAAATCTTACCATTCTGAAAAATATAGGCATCCTGCTTCCATTAGTCGGTGTTTATATATCAATTCCATTAGTAAAGTCCTGGAATTTGGTGAAAATAGAAGATGATGTCGGTCAAATATCTCCAATCTTTGTTGTTACTCGTGACAACAGATGACAACTGAGCGCTGATTGGCTGGAATTCAGTGAAGGCGGCTGGCTTCGAAGCAAGTCCATTTCGCAGGTGGGGAGAACATGCGATTTTTTTTGTCGAAGCAGTAAGCGTACTGTAAATTTGATTTTGGCGTGGAAATTGTTTTTATGAACACTGTTAACTTTTCAGATGCAATCATTAGAAATTTGTTACATAAACAGTAATGTATTATACTGAGCTTGTGAAATTTGAACAAATTATGGCCAATTCGTGGAAGCCTGGAATCATCAATTTATTTTCTGCAAAAACATGTTAAACAAAAACTGTGTCATACATCCAAATACTTATAAGTTCAATACTAGCTGCTGTTAAAAAGCACATGTAGGTCACCAAAGTAACTCTTGTGGAGGGCTGAATTGGTTTCTTCTTTGTTTACCCTTTAACATTGTTTAATGTGACTGCGTCTCAGATGATGTCTCAAATATTTATCTAAAATCTAATATGTGTTTTTTCTCGTAAGGTACAGTAAATGGAATAATATATATATTTATATTTCATCACATTCCCAAAAACATGCGTTATATTCAGTTATATATCAAGTTCATCAGGCGCGTAGCTGCATTAAGGCACTGCAGGCCCGGGCCTGCAAAATTTTCGAGAAAATGGAAACAAAATGTGCCAGATTGCATCATTTACATTCTAGTTTCGATATTTTTAAGGGGGGGGGGGGTCATGCCCCCAGACCCACCTAGCATACTATGTGATCAGTACAATAATGGGGATTATGTGATATGTGACCAGTGTAGTAATGGGGGTTATGTGATATTGGACCATGAAGTAAATTGAGGGTATGTGATATGTATAGTTGTATAAAGGGTTATGTGATATGACCTAAGATGTCAGTAATGAGGGTTATGTATATTTGACCATGTAGTAAAAAGTATGTGAACCATTTGAGTAATGAGGGTTATGTGATAGTGTCACAGTGTGGTAATGAGGGTAATGGATATGTCACCAATGTGGATAGGGTGAGGGTGAATAATGTCACCAAGTTAGTAATGAGGGTTAAGTGAGTTTGACCAGTGTGGAATAGAGGGTTAATGTATATTGACCAGTGTGGTTATGAGGGTTATGTTGATAAGTTACCAGTGTGGTAATGAGGGGTTTATGTGAATGGTGACCATTGTAAGGAATGAGGGTATGTTATATGTTGACCAAGTGTAGTAATTGAGGTTTAATGTGATATGTGGACCAGTTGTAGTTTGATATGTGACCAGTGTAGTAATGAGGGTTATGGTGATGTGACCAGTGGTGGTATGAGGATTAATGTGATTAATTTGCACAGTGTGGTAATGAGGGTTATTGTGATTAAGTGACCAGTGTGGTAATGAGTGGTTATGTGATATTCCACCAGTGTAGTAATGAGGGTTATGTGATATGTCACCAGTGTAGTAATGAGGGTTATGTGATATTGTCGCCAGTGTAGTAATGAGGGTTATGGTGATATGTCACCAGTGTAGTAATAGGGTTAATTGTATTGTACCATGTGTATTGAGGTTTATGTGATAAGTAACCAGTGTAGGTAATGAGTTGTTATGATGATATGTGACCAGTGTGGTAATGATTTTATGGGTTGATATGTGACCATGGTGGATAGTTATTTAATGACCAGTGTGGTAATGAGGGTTATGTGATGTGTGACCAGTGTAGTAATGAGGTTATGTGATATGAGGGTTTTGACCAGTGTAGTAAATGATGGGTTAGTGATATGTGACCAGTTGTAGTTGATATGTGACCAGTGTAGTAATGATTGGGTTATATGTGATATGTGACCAGTGTGGTAATGAGATTATGTGATGTGTGACCCAGTGTGTAATGAGGGTATGTGATATGTCACCAGTGTGGTAATGAGGGTTATGTTGATATGTTGACAGTGTAAGTTAAATTGTAGTAATGAGGGTTATGTGATGTGTGACCAGTGTAAAATGAGGGGTTATGAGTATGTGATGTGTCACCAGTTGTAGTAATGAGGGTTATGTGATATAAGTCCCAGTGTCCAGTAGTAATGAGGGTTATGTGATATGTCATAGTGTGTAGTATGAGGGTTATGTGATAATGTGGCCAGTGTAGTAATGAGGGTTATGTGATATGTCGCCAGTGTGAATTGAGGTATGTGATGTTGACCCATGTAAGTTATGAGGGTATGTTGATATGTGACCTTAGTGTTTAGTAATTGAGGGGTATGTGATATGTCTGAACCATGTAAAAGTTATTGAGGGTATAATGTTTGATTGTTCCAACCAGTGTAAGTAATAGGTTATGTTTGATGTGTTGACCGCCATGTAATTAATTGAGGGTTCCTGTGATTTATGTCCACCAGTGTATAATGAGGGTTATGTGATATGTGGCATAGTGTGGTATGTAATGTTTTGTCACCATGTGTAAGAGGGTATGTGATGTGTGACCAGTGTATAATGAGGGTATGTGATATGTGCCAGTGTAGTTAGAGGGTTTATGTGATATGTCACCAGTGTAGTAATGAGGGTTATGTGATGATGTGACCAGTGTAGTAATGAGGGTTATGTGATATGTCACCAGTGTAGTAATGAGGGTTATGTGATATGTGACCAGTGTAGTAATGAGGGTTATGTGATATGTCACCAGTGTAGTAATGAGGGTTATGTGATATGTGACCAGTGTAGTAATGAGGGTTATGTGATATGTACCAGTGTGGTAATGAGGGTTATGTGATAAAAAAAAAAAATGTGAACCATGTGGGTAATGAGGTATGTGATGTGTGACCAGTGTAGTAATGAGGGTTATGTGATATGTCACCAGTGTAGTAATGAGGGTTATGTGATGTGTGACCAGTGTAGTAATGAGGGTTAATGTGATATGTCAGTGTGATGGGGTAATGTGATATGTACCAGTTGTGGTAATGTTATGATATGGGTGACCAGTGTGTAATGAGGGTTATGTGATGTACCAGTGTAGTAATGAGGGTTAGTGATATGTGACCAGTGAGTAAGATGGTTATGTATATGGGTTACCAGTGAGTAATGAGGGTATTTGACCTTATGTAGTGACCAGTGTAGTAATGAGGGTTATGTGATATGTCACCATGTAGTAATGAGGTTATGTGATATGTGACCAGTGTAGTAAGAGGGTTATGTGATAGTGACCAGTGTAGTAAATGAGGTTATGTGATATGTACCATGTAGTATGAGGGTTATGTGATATGTCACCAGTGTGGTAAATGAGGGTTATGTGATATGTGACCAGTGTAGTAATGAGGGTTTATGTGATATGTTGACCAGTGTAAGTAATGATGGACCAGTGTAGTAAATGAGGGTATGATATGTGACCAGTGTGTAATGAGGGTTATGATATGACCAGTGTGTGGGTTATGTGTAATGTGACCATGTAGTAATGAGGGATGATATGTGACCAGTGTAGTAATGAGGGTTATGGTATAGTCACCAGTGTATGAGGGTTATGTGATATGTCACCAGTGTGGTAATGAGGGTTAAGTGATAGTACCAGTGTAGTAATAGGGTTATGTGACCAGTGTGGTAATGAGGGTTATGTGATATGTGACCAGTGTGGTAATGAGGGTATGTGATAGTGACCAGTGTGGATGATAGTGATGTGTGACCAGTGTAGTAATGAGGGTTATGTGATATGTGACCAGTGTAGTAATGAGGGTTATATGTGATATTGTGACCAGTGTAGTAATGAGGGTATGATAAAAAAAATGTGACCAAGTGTAATGAGGGTTAGTTGATGTGACCAGTGTGTAATGAGGGTTATGATAATGGTGACCAGTGTGGTATGAGGTTTATGTATATGTGACCAGTGTGGTAATGAGGGTTATGTGATGTGAATGTGTGACCATGAGTAGTAATGAGGGTTATGTGATATGTGACCATTTGTGAGGGTTATGTGATATGTGATGTGTGACCAGTGTAGTAATGAGGGTTATGTGATATGACCGTAGCCTGCTGCCCAGTATGTGTGTATAAGTTTGATATGTGAACAGTAAGTTATGAGTATGGGTTAGATCCTGCCTGCCAGTAGTATGAGTCCGTTGTGATATGTACCATGTGTAATGTTAATGAGGGTATGATATGTAACCAGTGAGGGTTAGTGAGGTAATGTGATATGTGAACCAGTGTGGTAATGGTTATGTGATAGTCACCAGTGTGGTAATTAGGGTTATGTATGTGACCATGTAGAATGAGGTTATGTGTAGTACCAGTAGTAATGAGGGTTGTGATATGTGACCCTATTAAGGGGTTATGATCTGTGGCCATGTAGTAATGAGGGTTATGTGATGACCCAATTTAGTAATGAGGGTTATGTGATATGTGACCAGTGTAGTAATGGGGGTTATGTGATATGTCACCAGTGTGGTAATGAGGGTTATGTGATATGTGACCAGTGTGGTAATGAGGGTTATGTGATGTGTGACCAATGCAGTAATGTGGATGCTCGAAGTCGTCAACCGGGCCTGCAGATTCAAATTGGCTAGCTACGCCCATGTACATGCTCAGCTATCAGAAACTGTGATAAACAGGGGAGATATGTTTGTTTGGTATAATTTGACATTTTCGCAGTACATGTACAAGTACATAAAAAAATGTATGTGATTTTTTTTGTGAAATAATATAAATCGGTATTGTGATATGGTTTAGAGTTTCCGTACTATGGTGTAGACAAGGTATATACATGCTGACAAGATGGCGTCGCGGGACGACAGCAGTAAGTGTCAGTTTAATTCAATATGTTACAGCTTACAGAACATTATCAGCAATGTATCTGGTATGTACAGACGGAGAAATGAATAAGATTTACGACGATCATTCTCAAAATACCTATGATAACGTGTTTGTGTCAACATATATACCGTGTCTACACCATATAACAGAAACTCTACACCATATCACAATGCCGTTTTCGAACAGAATCGGTAACGTATTATTTTTAAGTTGTGCACTTGTAATTAGTAACCTGAAAGTAAATCATGTAGATGACTGAATGAGTTTCTTCTTTACCATAAGACTCTATCTCCTATGATCGCCAGCCTACTATAGGGAGTACCTGTTTAACTGTTACCAGCAAACAATAGTAAATAAGCAAACAAGACATACCAAGTTAATTTCCAATTAAACTGTATTGTTAGCTGTCAGTCCATGATTAATACACAATATGTGTTCGTTTGTTAGCGTTTAACGACCGATCAACAGCGACACCGCGATCTCCGGGAGTAACTTCACTCTAAGCGTCCTCAGCGTCACCACCTCGTTCCGTCTGTACATCTCGTGGATCTTGTCCCTGACTACCGTCTTGTCCAAGTCGTCGAGCTTGCTGGTACTTCTCCTCTCGGTTGTACAACCACTTAATATCACGTCCGTCTGAAATTACAACGCAATTATTATCTACTAACTTATTTCGTGATCTATGCAGGCCTTTAGATAGAACAAGAGGATCGCCGGGATGGTGTCACACACTCACTACCACAGGGTGCAAGGTTACTCGAATGACCACGGGTTAGCTATCAATGTGAGGAAGCTACTTACAAATTTAATAGTAATATGTATTGTATTGATAGTGTTGTTGTTGTTTGTTGGGGTTTAACGGCCTATCAACAGCTAAGGTCATTTAAGATCGGGTCAATGGGTTTAGTACTAAATCCCATATATTACCTGTACAAGTGCATGTACAAGTTCAAGTACATGTACAAATATTGTGATTCCTATTAGGAGGAACCCCTACCGTTAATTTACGCCGTCACGTTTTGTAATTATTTATACTAACTAAATGCATCACCTGAACAAAATAATATTTTCTACAGTTATAAAGTATGATCACTGCACATCAAACAAGAGTTGTCAGATGACAACGAAGCTCGCCTGTTGGCAGCCTTCACTGAAACTTGGCACAGTTGTATACAAACATGAATATTATATAACTTGACCTTGGGTTAATGGGTGTGCGGTGGATTTATTATCGCATGATAGAATATCATCAGATGAATGCATGTATGAAATATCAAGGCGCTTCCTGTAAAGAAACAGAAATTATATGAAATGTACCCCAACGTTAAGTGTATTGCACTAAGTGTGTGACCTTGACCTTGGGACAATGCGTGGGGGCTGGGTTGTGGAGTTGTTACAACATGATAGAGGGTCATCAGATGAATGCATGCATGATATATAAAGGTGTTCCAAGAAAAGAAACAGAAGTAATACGAAATTTACACCAACGTAAAGTTTATGAACGCATTAATCAGACAACTGTATGTATGACATATCAAGACGTTCACTGTAAAGAAACAGAAGAGACGTTCCCTGTAAAGAAATAGAAGTTTGAAAAGAAACAGAAGTTATACAAAATTGAACCCAACGTTATGTTTATGAACGCACTAAGTTGGTGATTTTCTACAGCATGATAGATATTCACATGAGGAATGCATGTATGAATGTGCTAAGTTTATGACCTTGACCTTGGAGAAAGGGGTGGGGTATCATGGATTTGCTGTAGGACATTAGAGGACCATCAGATGAATGTATGTATGAAATATCAAGGCGTTCATTGTAAAGAAACATAAGTTATAAAAATACATTTACTCCAACGTTAAGTTTATGCTGTTGATCTTGGTGAAAGGGGTGGGGTGGGTCATGGATTTGCTGTAGCACAAAAGAGGACCATCAGATGAATGCATGTATGAAATATCAAAGCGTTCCCTGTAAAGAAACAGAAGTTACACGACATTTACCGGAACGTTAAGTTTATGAACATGCTAAGTTTGTGACCTTGACCTTGGGGTAAGGGTTGAGTGGTGAGTCGTGGATTTGCTACAGCATGATAGAGTGTCATCTGAGGAATGCACGTATGAAATATCAATGCGTTCCATGAAAGGAAACATATGTTATAAGACATTTACCCCAATATTAAGTTGATGAATGTGCTAAGTGTGTGACCTTGACCTTGGGGTAAGGGGTGGGCGGTGGGTCATGGGTTTGCTATAGCAAGATAGAGTATCATCAGATGAATGCATGTATGAAATATGAAGGCGTTCCCTGTAAATAAACAGAAGTTTTTCTTTTCCTACAGCATGACAGAGGGTCCTCTGAGGAATGCATGACTGTATGAAATAACAAGGTGTTCCATGAAAGGAAACAGAAGTTATAAAACATTTACCCCAGCATTAAGTTTGTGGACGCCGACGCCGGGGGTACGCCATAAGCTCTTCTGCACTTCGTGCAGGCGAGCTAAAAATAAATACAGAGAATAAATAGCGATGTCTGCTAACATTTTAAGAAACACGGTTATCGCTCTGATATCAGTGTGAAAATTTACGTCTTATATAAAATGTATAATAATGCCAATCAATACGTGGGATAATGGTGAATGAATGTTTATTTGGCCAGAAAATGTCTCAGATGACGTCTCTGATGTAAAGAACAGTTTGTGCCTACTGAGTGGGCATGCACCTTTTTATTATATACCTACCCATGAAATACATAGTTATACGATGTAAATAAAAGTCATATGTTCTCATCGATGAAATAAACAACTTCTGTTGAAAATACGACTACTTCCGCTATCTATATTCATAACGCGCATCGGCAGTAAAACAGCGCAAACAGGCTGCATGCAAATACACATTCATTACCGTATACTGTCTAAAAAACTGCTAATTTCCGTGGAGCGGTATATAATAAATAGAATATTCATATTTTTGCAAATGTCCATATTTCACGAGTTTCGTTAGGCACAAGTGACATATGGACATTTTACACCACTCGATGAACATTATATGCCATTTTCGTTGAAAATATATGAATATCCTCTATAAATTGTCCCAAAATTGTTTTTATCCCGTCAACACAGTGCGTATGTGCCGTGAAACACGGTGCCGTGAAACATATTTGATATCCTGTCAATATGACCTTATCACTGCGTATGAATATGTGCGGTGACCGGGGTTATTTGTTTTGCATTTTAAAGCCATTTGCAGGTGTCGACGGGATAAATAGAATATTAGGTTAATGCCGTGAATTGGAAAAATATCTGGCGCGGCACGGAAACGGGATGTGCTCGGCAGAGCCTCGCCCATCCCGTTTCATCAGCCTTGCCAGATATGTTTTCCCATTCACGGCACTTACCTACTATTCTCTATGCCAGGTGCAACTTGTTGTCCATACGTACCCAAATGCAGCATTTGGCTTCTGGAAAACAAAAGCATACAGTGGCTGTTTGTTTATTGGTGTTTAACGGCCTATCAACAGCTAAGGTCATTTAATGCCGGGACAACGGGTTCGATCCGCATGAGAATAACCTGAACTGGTGCCAGGTCCATACCACACCAGTCACTTGACTCCTTACCCTATTAACAAGAGCTGTAGGAGAACAGCATAGCTCGACTACGAGGGTTGTCGATGTACACATAGCTTGACAAACAAGGTGGCCGCGGCCTGCATAAAAACCTTAACCAAGGTTAACTAAAAACCTTAGCCAAGGGGAAATAAGTAAGCAATCCAAGGATAAAAGTAGGTCAAGGTCAAATATAGGTCAGGGATTATTGATGTACATCACTAGGAGATGAAGTTGTCCAAGTATGGTTGGTGTAGGGCCAGAAGTATTCCATCTACAAGCTCGACTAAAAACCTTAACCGAACGGAGAATTAACGTAAATGTAATTCAAGATGGAAATGTAGGTCAATGTCAAATATAGATCAGGGGTTATTGATGTACATCCCAATGAGAAAAGGTTGTCCATGTATGATGTCAGTATGCACAATAATATTCCATGTACAAGCTTGACTAAAAAACTTAATCAAGGTTGAAAACCTTAACCAAGGGGAATTAACTAAGTCATTCAAGGCTAAATGTAGGTTAAGTTCAAATATAGGTCAGGGGATTATTGATGTACATCACTAGGAGATGAAGTTCTCCAAGTATGGTGGGTGTAGGGCCAGGAATATTACATATACAAGCTTGACTAAAAACCTTAACCAAGGGGAATCAACTAAGTAATTCAAGAGGAAATGTAGGTCAAGGTCAAATATAGATCAGGGGTTATTGATGTACATCCCTATGAGAAAAGGTTGTCCAAGTATGGTGTCTGTATGCACAGTAGTATTCCATGTACAAGCTTGACTAAAAACCTTAACCAAGGTTGACTAAAAACCTTAACCAAGGGGAATCAACTAAGTAATTCAAGGTTAAATGTAGGTCAAGGTCAAATATAGGTCAGGGGTTATTGATGTACATCACTAGGAGATGAAGTTCTCAAAGTATGGTGGGTGTAGGGCCAGTAGTATTGCATATACAAGCATGACTAAAAACCTTAACCAAGGCGTGACGGTGACGCCGACGCCGACGCCGACGCCGACGTGACAACATAAGCTCTATTCTTCGAATAGTCGAGCTAAATATTAATACTGATAGGATTACTCACATAAAGGGTATAACCAGATTCAACTGTCACATACAAAATGCCAAAGACGTATGTGAGGGCCAAACCAGGTCTCCAGTCGGGATTCCGGTTAGGATGAACCCCGATTGTTAAATTAACCATCGTATGGTCCCACCTGCCACCCACTACCGAAATGTGTAAGGGGTCCAGGGGCAACCCCTGGACCTCTTACATAATTCAGTTACTTCACAGCTGGAAGCCGAACCCCCTTTTCAAAAATTCTGGTGACGCCCTACCATATACACATAATGTAATCATGTCTGTCCATTATGTCTGATGAAAATTGTCTACGTCTAAAAAGGTTATGGCAACTTTATTAAACACATATTTCATAAAATTATTTACAAGTTACGATATTTTCCGTAAATGACATCGAAAGATGACAAAATGTTCATAGCAAACATTTGCTATGAAAATATCGTCATCTTTCGACGTCATTTACAGAAAATATCACAGTTTTTGTAATACTATTCCGCATTTGCTATGAAAGTTACATCATCTTTCGACTTCATTTACAGGAAACATCACATTTTCTGTTAATATATTTCATGAAAAATCGTGACTCGTATGTAAACCACATGTCAAAGTGACATGCACAATGTACATCTACAAGGTATATATATGTGGCTACGTGAAGAACAAACAGCATCTCATACAAAAATACAAAAACAATCTGTCCTCCCAAATCACTTTCTGCAAACCCCGCGCTGAGAGCCAAAGTACAGTTTTATATCTTTACTAAGGCTTCAATAAAGTTGAATATAGGGTTAACTGTATTGTAATTTTCAAATTTGCGGCGTATATCAGAAAAAGATAGGTCGGAAAATCTGTTATACGCCACAAATTTCAAAATTACAATGCGGTTAACCTATTTCTAATGCACTCCTTTATTACTGGCGTAGGAATACATATTGAAATAATCTGTGACCGTTCATCAACAATGATATACCTGTAATGTATGGCCATCTTCATTCATTCATTCATTCATTCGGCTTATATTTAAGGGTGGGAATTGGCTTCCCATCAGCCAATCAGATTGCGTGATATTTATAGATTGCATTAGAAACGTAGATATGACGACCTAATTTATCTTGTTGTTGTTGTTGTTGTTTACAGCCTGTATAGTGGCGACGGTACTGTCCAGCGGAATTGGCTTTGATATCATATTGACCATCAACGGTCAGACGGTCTTCAACAAGGTCATCAAAGGTAAGGATGATTAACTCTTGCATGCTGGGAAACTTGTGGGCTATAAATAGTTCAAAACTAGCGGACAAGAAATCATCATATTTTCTTTTATTTCTCCTTGTAAATATCATGAATATGTCTTGGAATTTATTTGAATTGAGTCCTTAGGACTCAATTCTAATTAAATTCCAAGACATATTTGCAGAGAAAAATAAAACATATACTCCTAATTCGTTTGGCAGATATTAACCCTTCCTACGCTGTTGACGGAAATTGCCGTCTGCTGTTTTTCATTTTTGCTTTAATTCTTAACAAAAAAATGGTTTTGACAGAACATGAGAATCGTCTCCACTGGAGACGATTCTCATGTGCTGTCAAAACCAGGTTTTTGTCGAGAAATATTGAAAATAAAACATTTCCAGCAGACGACAACATTTAATTCAGCGTAGTAAGGGTTAAAGGGTTATATCAGGATTTTAAAAATATAATAAAAAGATGTTCTCATCATGGGCCTGTGTAAAGTGATTTAATTGAAGATATAATTATGACTATACTAAGACCGCTGGGTTGTTTCTATTTTCACCGGTATATGCATATAAATATCGGATTTCCAATCTTGTTGCGTTCTTATGTACCGATGTCTGTGAACACACCTCAGAATCCCTAGTATCGTCATATAATATTACAGTGCAACTTGGCTGTGATAATGTAATAAATTCATTATAATAAAAATTAATAAATTTATCCTTAAATTGAAGGTTTCTCCCTCACAGTATGCTAGATAAGTATACTTTACTAGATAAGTATACTTTACTAGATAAGTATACTTTGCAATATTGGTGAAATAGGCTACAGATCAGCGGTTGGTTGGCTGTTGGTGTTTAACAGCCAATCAACAGCTAACGTCATTGAAGGCCGGGCCAACGGAATCACAAAATTAGACCTGGCCATATAATACATAAGCCCTATTTCTCCAGATATCAATTAGATATGCCACTTATGCAATGATAAAACAATTCTCTTAATATGCACAGAAGTATATATGGTCACCACTCATTGGAACCATCTCGTCAAGACGGCTCACATGAGTGGTCACAGCATATAATTATGTACACTCGTCAGAAGTAAGACAAACAGCAAAATATACTTCCATTTGTTCATACCCTGAACAGGTGTAACACGATTCTACACGAAATGGGGCAGAAGTGATGCGAACAGATGGACTCATTAATAAGATATGCATACATATTGACTCCACAGGCATTCAGCGTGTTTCGGCTTTCATCGGTATAACAATATAATATTATATATATGAACAAGGCTTCTAACTTTGGACTGACATGAACTCATATATCATAACACATTCCGAGATTTTATTAACGCTAATGTGAATAAAATTCCCCGGGCGGAAAGAGCACATGTTCAATGGAGAAGTATTGTTATCTTGCTATACATGTAGTTTGAATATATTTATGCAAGTAATATCGAATTACACCTCCTTTTCCTAGGTCGGACACAACCTCATATCATAACAAATGAAATAATGTGTTTAAGGCTCTAACGTCAATATTGTAGTGGCAAGTTCAAATGATCATTTGAGAGTTATCGATATCCTGCAGAAATACATAGCATGCATAGACAAGAATTCCGCGGAATCAAATGTCTCGCCTTGTTCCGCCTTAACCGTAACACGAAAACTTAACATGACGCCGCCGCCGAACAGCATATAACATATTAGTAAATGACTAACAATTTCAACCAATGAGATTGTCCAACTTCCGGTCACATGATTGCGCGAGACGAGTCTGAGAATGATATTCGAGGTGAATATCATGTTTCGAATAACACCGACAGATGAGGCGACTATGAGACTGATATTCAGATATAGCAGCTTGCGGGTGTCACGCAACCAAAGCAGGAGACATATCATGCGTTGTTGTATCATATACGTTCTGTAATATGGATACAATAACTACAATTATTGTCTTTTTAGTCGGTGTACACAAGATTTTTCGGTGAATATGACTTTCCTCAGTTCAGTAAATCTCGTGTACATCTCAAAAGACTATAATTGTATAATAACGTAATAAACCTAAACACGCCGACACTATTGATTTTGGGAATAAGCCTAATAGGGGTTTCCAACACAAATTGTATCCAAATACATGTATCAAGGTCTATGATCACGTGGTTACAACAACAAGTACTGGAACATCAAGAAGCCCTCCGATTCAAAGTACGTATTCTTTTATTGTGTCATCATTATGTAACGGATCTCGATGAAATATGGCGCATCAAACGGGTCTTGTTAAGCTGCATTTGGTGGGCTGTAATTTGGCCCAATCGTCTGTCGTTTTTACTGACACGGAAATCGATTCTTCGCAAAACAGACATAAGTAAGTGCCGAATTACAGAGACCACCAAATGCAGCTTAACAAAACGCGTTTGCTGCGCAATATTTCATCATTGCCTATTAAGGAAAATATAAAATAATACTTACTTTGGAGTGGGCACGCTTTCAACACGTCCAGTCAGTGTTGTTGTTGTTGTAACCACGTGATCATGCACCTTATGTGTACACCGTTATTGTGTACACCAGTACATCCATACTAACCCTGATCATTGGGACACACATCGTCGTGTGTAACCCTATAGTTACAGAGCTCCAGATAAGTGTTGTATCTAAAGAGTATTGTACACCCAAATTTCAAATTCAATGCGTATTTTACTTTTACAAATGTATTATTGATTTTCTTCCTTATTAAATAGGGATGCAATAATAAAAAATAAAACAAATTTAAAAATTCACTTATTTGAGCTGCAAAAAGCAAACACTGTTTTGCAGTTGAACTAAGTAAATTTTCAGCTTTATTACAATATTTTCACTACTCAATTCGAAAATCAATGCATATTTTCACATTGCTGCGAGTATTCTTTGCTTCCGCTTGTGATAATCAATGCGTATTCTGCTAAAATAAGTCTGCAGCTCTGTAGATATATGTGTTTCCTGGAAAAACTTGTGTCCGAATACAGGGCTCCATATAAGCTGCATTTTTGCTTAAATACCCAATTAAAATTACCAAAAACCCAATTGAAATCAGAAGTAGTGAGTATCAAAAAGCAATACAAATTTTGTGGTACCTTTATCATGCTGCAGAAAACAATAAACGTACCACAAATATAGCATATTGTTCTTAATTTCCATGAAAACACATCTTGGTATTTCCTTGGAGACAATTCTAATGCCAAGACATGTTTTCATTTCGAAGCAAATTATTCAATAATTGCGGTCTGTTGATGTGTAAACAGAAGTGTGATTTTATTTTACCCAATTCAAATTTTGAAATACCCAATTGTTTCAGAAATGATGGGAGTAACAATACTCAATTACTAATTCCTTATCTGGAGCCCTGCGAATATATCAGGTAATTACGGTGATTCCATTAAATTTCAGTGGCAGACCCACCTCCATTCTGTGTGAAGAAAATCGGCAATAATATTTCCAATCTTTGTCTCACCGTCTACAATATCAACCTGAAAGAGTTATCTGCCTGCACGAAGCTCTCGTTCACGATCAAGATGAAATGGATACACAAGAAAGTCTCATTCAAGATCGGCTGTTTCAAAATTCCGACCGTCGATGGTGTTTGGAATGGTGATGGGGATTTGCTGGTAGAGGATATGTCGCAGTGGGAGAGAGGTGAAGATAATGAAAGCGAAAGTATGGTATTTGTCTACAAGCCAGCTGGAAGTGTTTGATCTTTGGAGTTAATTGTAATAGACATAATTTGTAGGCCTATATATTTACACTGTCCTTGAATTAATAATAATTCCGTATATAGAGAATAGTAGGTTAGGGCTTTTCCAGAATTTTTGGTATGGGGGTGGGGGGGGGGGGGGGGGGGTTGACGGCACCTGATTTGGATGGGTGGTGGGGTGTTCCAACAAATGAATTGTGTGCATGGTGGGGTTTTCCAAAAACTGAATTGTGTGAATCGTGGATCGTGGGTCTATCTTCCTAGGGTGAAATAAATCAAGGTGGCTATTTAGCATGTGAAATAAATGAAATAAATATGGGGGTCAGAATAAATAAATAAAAAAAGTAGTTTTCGTCGTATTTGATTTAAATCGTCCCCGGGTCCGAGTTGACATGGGCCGACTTGACGGTATCTTTTTTCGGAATTATGGTGGTTTCGCTTTCTCTACCTGCGTGTTCGCTATCTGTACATTTCGCACCTCGTACACGTTCGTGGGTACCGAAACCTCCCTAGGGAAAGGTGCGAAACCTCTAGGCGAGAAACTGCAGGATAGCGAATCTTTCTGTTTGCGCAAGCGCACTATCGTCAAAGCAGCCATGTACAAGAAGTGGACGTGCCGCGAGATGGCGAAATGTGGCGAATCACTGTTACTACTTCAGGCCCGTAGCCAGGGGGGTGGGGGTGGGGGAGGGAGGGCGGTCGGACGACCCCCCCCCCCTCCCCGCCCGGCCTCGATGTCCACTTTTTAGACCCCCCTAGATACCTCAGGCCCCTTGGGCTTTCGAAACGACCCCACCCCCTTCAAACAGGTCTGGCTACGGGCCTGTACTTTGTACGACGACACAATGACTCGGCAAAATGCGACGAATCGCTGTTTTACTACTTTGTACGTCCACAAAATGACTCGGCAATATGCGACGAATCACTGTTACTACTTTGTACATCATGTGATTGAATGGAGTTGACGTACATTCCATCACATTTCATTAGCGAACGAACGTAAATTTTACCCCTCGGACCGGGGACGATATAAATCAAATAACGACGAAAACTATTTTCTTTTTAATTTATTCCGACCCCATATTTATTCGTTTTTTTTCCAGTTCACAACCTTAAACGGCCCTAAACATACCAGTGAGATGGAAATACAAATGTACTATGAAAGTATATTTTTGATGCATAAGGCATGTTTGAACCCACAACCTCCAGATTGGAAGTCAGATGTTCCACCCCTAGGCCATAACCCATCCCTTATAAAAGAAGGAAAACAATTCCCCTAAAGAGCGACCATACATACTTAGAATAACGCTGATGTCTGGCGGTAAACTGAAATGGTGTACGTGACAATTGACATTTACTAGATTTTCACGGTGTGTAATCGATCGTATTTCCTCTCCACCCGATTCGAGAAACAGTATTATATTTCTGAATGTGTCGAACGTTTGCCCGTTCTAACAGTTTCCCCAATGACTATGGGCTAGGTTCGACAGTTCATTCCATGTCACATCGCCGGTTTTCGGTGATAATACTGTCAACAATTAAAAATACGCACGGACACCCGGACGTCATTGTGATCACTCTGTATCGCTTTCCGCAAGCGGGCTCGACAATATTGCTATTATTCGTACAAAATATAAATGATGTTGTCTTAGGAGACTATTCTCATGTTCTGTCAAAACATGTGTTATTATTGAGAAATCAATCAAATGTGACAAAACGCATCAATATGTTTTTTTAAAAAAACAACATTAGAATCGTCTAAGGAGACGATTTTCATGTGTTTCCAAAACTATTTTATTAAGAAATCAACAAATGTGAAAAGAAAACATGAATACATTGATATTTTTTTTGACAAAACCATATTTGGACAAAATAGGAAAATCGTCTTTGGAGACGATTCTCATGTGCTGCCAAACTCGCTTTATCAAGAGATCAAACACGTGAAAATGCACTATGTCGAGCTAATGCGTAAATATCAATTTATTGACGTGAGCGATGACGTGAGCGACTACATAGCGTGGTTTAGATATGTTTGTTCCTTGCCGAATTCTAGTCACACTTTGCACGTGAAACTGGATTACCGACAGACGATTGTAAACACCATCAGGTGTGCACCCAGACCGAAAATGATATGTCGCAGGGGACGGTCGCGATTTCGCCGTCTCGCGATTTGGTCTCGCGTTTTCGCGATCTTGCGTGTATAGGTCGACGATACGATGCAGTAACCAATAACACGTATCATACATGTTTTTTTTTCAATAAACATGTATTGACAGTACATTAGAATCGTCTCCTAAGACGATTATCATGCTTTGTCAAATTATGTTTTAGTTTTCAAGAAATATAGAAGTTTGTCCACATTTGCTCTATTTCTTAATAAAAACATGTTTTGGCAGCACACGAGAATCGTCTCGTAATACAACGTGTACGTGTCCTGTTAAGGAAACGTGACAAGCTCGCTTTTTCGTGATTTCTCGCATAGGTTGTTGAGATCGCGAAAACGCGAAGAGTGATCGCGAGAGTTCGAGACGAAAACGCGAGATTCTATCAATCTCGCTATTTCGTAACCTCGCCGCACTATCGCGCGTTTTTGATTCGCGATCTCGCATGACTGTTGTAAGTACGGTCTACACACATGCATGCGCAATGTTAACAGCATGCTTTCGATACATGTATCAGCAAAATAAACCCGAATTTTATGTCTGTAACGCCGAGATAGTCGCCCTAAGTTACAGACAGAAAAATCGGGTTGGAGCCAAACTTCTTTTCACAAGCAGAAGGCGAGATAGCGAAAACGCGAAAACGCGAGACGATTCTCATGTTTTGTTGTTGAGAAATATATATATAACACCCCCCCCCCCTCCGCTACATACGGGCCTGCTGCAAGAAGGCGAGATAGCGAAAACGCGAAAACGCGAGACGATTCTCATGTTTTGTTGTTGATAAATATATATATACACACCCCACACCCCCCCCCCCCCCCCCCCGCTCACATACGGGCCTGCTGCAACCTGTCCACTATCCGCTGATCATGTCGCTATCACAGGTGGAAGACTCAGACCTATGACACCAAAACAATGCCTATTCAAATATCCCATTACCCCACCCACTTGGTCTCGTACACTTGGTCTATATAGAATATGGTACTGTACGAGACCAAGTGGGTGGGGTAATGTGATTTTTTTAACAGGCATTTTTTTGGTGTCATACGTCAGAGTCTTCCACCTGTGGTCGCTACTGTGTATTATTTTGCGTTGGTCAAGCATATAATCAACGAATAATAACGGGACCGATGCGATTTCTAATTACCTCCACTTTCCATTTACCGATATATTGGCAATATGCATGTATTTAAAATAATTTTGATAATAAATAATTATGGGGGTTGGGGGTCAAAGAAATAATTCAATTGTATGGGTGGTGGGGACAATACAATAATTAATACATATGGGTGGTGTGGCAAGGGACAATTAATAATTATGGGGGTTGGGGCAAACGAAAATAATTCAATTGTGTGGGTGGTGGGGTGAAGCAATAATTCAAAAGCATGGGTGGTGGGGTATGTAAATAATTTTTTTGTATGGGTGGTGGGTAAAAAAAAAAATGCCTTCCAACCCCCCCTCCCCCCCCCCCCCCCCCCCCCCATACCATTAATTCTGGAAAAGCCCTTAGTGCCGTGAATGGAAAAAAAAATACCTTGCAAGGCTTAGGAAACTGGATGGACGAGGCTCTGCCGAGCACATCCCATTTCCGTGCCGCGCCAGATATGTTTACCATTCACGGCAATAACCTACTATTCCATTTAATACCGTCAACACTACACATAGCTTTAAAATGAAAAGGAAAACCAGCCGCATCCTCAAAATTGGAGAATTGACTAGTATGACAACCGCACATACTCATACGCAGTGATTAGGTCGTTATTGACAGGATATCAAAAATGTTTCACTGCTGCGTCTTTCACGGCACATACGCACTGTGTTGACGGGATAAATTGCATTCATATCTCAGTAGATTACAGTAGCCCCATGTGACGTTGTGCGATATTGATGATTCGTTAAAGTTTGTTTGACATCATTAAAATACATGACGTTCATCGTCGTTGTCAAAAACAAAACGCTATTGACCAGTAATGACAATGTTCTGTGAATTGAGACAAAATGACGCAAAACATAGGATTCCTAATGTTAACGCCGTATTTGGTTACTCACAGTTTTTAAGAACAATGTAAATATAAAGCCATACAAAAAACACTTTTGTTCGCAGACACGCAAATCCCGGAATGTGACGCGGGAGGGCGGATTTTTTTTTTTTTTTTTTCGATTTCGTCTCGGATTTGTTTGAAGTCTCCAGATGCATATATGTTCTATAAAGTTCAATACTATAATCTCTTTAGATGTGAAAAATCACCAGACTTTCGTCAGACATGATTGGATACAATATATTGTTGCATGGTAGTGTTTTTTTTATTTATTAAATGGCAAATTTACAGTATGATTTTATTTCTCCATGACTAAAGTACTTTTTTATGGCCTTATGTCACTCATTGTGCATGGAGCGAAAAACAATATATTGTATATATGCTGTCTGAAGCATCAACGGAGTGAATTTAACACTTAAAACGCGGGAAACCAAATTGTTTTTGGGGGACAAACATAGAAAAAAATAAATAAACAGCAGACATTTAATTCAGCATTGTAAGGGCCAAAGGCACTGTGTCACGCATCTCAATATATGGCAATCAGCTTTATGGAAAACGTATGTTCCGATATGAACAATTAGAACCATTTTATTTCATCAAATTCATGTTGTCTACATGTAAAATGGTATTTGTGACCTGTGTAAACCCAGCTCAGCGTAAGGATACACAAAATAGTGTATATGTGGCTGTGACTGGAGAAATGGGGCTTATGTGGTTTGTGACCAGTGTAGCACCTGATCAATTAGCACACTCTTGTACCCTGATATCGATCAACATTGCATGTTAGAAAGAAGCACGACAAATGTTTCACTGATGAAATGGCGAACAGTGCAGATCCTGAACAGACGGTGCAGATATGGATCTACGCTGGTCACAAAAAAGATAAGCCCCATGTCTCGAGTCACAGCCACATATAATCAAAATTATATTGGAACCTCTCTAAACCGAACAGCCTTGCAACATCAAAGTATAAAATTATGACCGATTTCACTGTCAAATAATGATCGCTGATGTTGATCAGTGTTCATGATTGCAATGCACACAGGCATGTGTTTCAGTGCTCTTACATTGGAATTACAGTGAAACATCTCCAAACCGGACACCCTGGGGACCTCCCATGGTGTCCGGTTTAGAGAGGTTCCACAGTGTCTCTATATGTGCCATATATTCACATGCAAATCAAATAAATGTATCTCTATAATATGTTGTTTTGTTTGTTTGTTTGTTTATTTGTTTGTTTGTTTGTTCGTGTTTAACGGCCTATCAACAGCTATGGTCATTTAAAGCCGGATTTGGAAGGTCCTACCCTTAAATATAAGATAAAAAAAATAATTATGACAGTTTAACAAGAAATGGGTATTATGTTTCCCAAGTATTGTTTGTTCGAGGGGGGGGGGGGGGAGGGGGGAATCAAAAAACAGAATATTTACCAATAATATGTGGTTACGGTTTATTGGTGTTTAAGGACTATCAACAGCTAAGGTAATTTAAGGCCGGACAGCGGGTTTGATTTCGTGTTTAAACTGCTGCATTGGGGGGAAAATTCCAAAATCAGAATGTTTGTTTGTTTGTTTATTAATGTTTAACGGCCTATCAACAGCTAAGGCCATGTAAGGCCGGGCAAACATTTTAACCCGCTGCATTGGGGGGGAAAATCCCAAAATCAGGACTGAATATTTACATCGAGAACAAATACATTCAGCCCTGAAATTAGAATAACCTGATCTGGTGCCAGGTCCATACCACACCAAAGTCACTTGGCCCCTTCCATTAAATTAGGATTACGAATATCGTAATACTCCGACACATACGGGGTATAACCAGATTCAACTGTCACATACAAAATGCCAAAGACGTAAGGATGAACCCTGATCGTTAAATTACCCATCGCGTGCTCCCACCTGCCACCCACCAAAATCAGAATGGAATATTTACATCGGGAAAAAAATATATATTCAGATACATACCACACCAAAGTCACTTGGCCCCTTCCCCTAAAAGTAATAGGATTATCAATACTCATATTACTCGCATAAGGGGCATAACCAGATTCAACTGTCACATACATGTACAAGAACGCAAAGACAAACCAGTAGCCTATTTCACCAACATGGCAAAGTATACTTATCTAGCAAAGTATACTTTGAGGGAGAAATTTTCAATTTTAGGACAAATTTATTAATTTTTATTATACTGAATTTATTACATTATCACAGCCATTTTGGCTGTGATAATGTAATAAATTCAGTATAATAATTCTGCATACTTTTAATCATCAAATATATGCAGTCGTTAGTTTTGTATGAAATGATGCATTTTGGGAAAAATAAATGATTACTCTCTCAGAGTATACTTTGCTAGAAAAGTATACTTTGCAATGTTGGTGAAATAGGCTACAGGTCTCCAGTCGGGATTCTGGTAAAGATGAATCCCGTTCGTTAAATTACCCATCGCATGCTCCCACCTGCCACCCACTGTTATCAACCTACCCTTCAGGAGAAAAAGTATAAACAACTAAATGATTGATAACAGAATAAATGATACTTGATCAAGACACTGGCGTGTCATTTGATAGAAAATGAAACTGAATGGGTTTTGTTTGTTTGTTTATTGGTGTTTAACGGCCTATCAACAGCTAAGGTCATGTAAGGCCGGGCAAACGGGTTCGATCCCGTTTTAACCTGCTGCATTGGGGGGATAATTCCAAAATCAGAACTGAATATTTACATCGAGAAACAATATATTCAGCCCTGAAATTAGAATAACCTGACCTGGTGGCAGGTCCATACCACACCAAAATCACTTGGCCCCTTCCCCTAAAATAGGATTACGAATAATCGTAATACTCCCAGAAGGGGTATAACCGGATTCAACTGTCACATACAAAATGCCAGACGTATGTGAGGGCCAAACCAGGTCTCCAGTCGGAATTCCGGTAAGGATGAACCCCGATCGTTAAATTACCCATAGCTTGCACCCACCTTCCACCCACCTGAATGGGTTTAACGTCCCAGTAACAGCCAGGGTCAAATAGAGACGAGACCATCGTTTACTCTCATCCGATTTTTGATGCACAACGTGAGGTTTGAACCCACAACCTCCGGATTGGAAGTCAGGTGTTTCTAATCCCTCGGCCACAATCCATCCCTCATTTGATAGAGATAATACCAGGCAACTGTCTTATGATATCAAGTTTATCAGGCAAGGCTAAGAAACATGTAGGAATTCCGAGGCTTGCCGAGGAATTCCTACTGTTTCCGAGCCGAGTCTGATAAAATTTGATACCAAAAGACACTAGCCTGGCATTCTATTTATCAGGTAATGTTTTTGGTATCATAATAATGACGTTGTTTTCATTGGCATATTGGAGTATTAAGGAACTAAATGCTGCAGTCGCCAACACTCCCCGTATATAATTCCTTAACAATCCAATATGTGAACAATAACTTATTCTTATTTCCAACTCAACAGCCCCACGACAAACTAACATCATCGTTATGTATATTTGTGGCTGTGACTGGAGAAATGGGGCTTTGCGACCATTGTAGATCCAGATCAAACTGTGCATCTGCACAGTCTGATCAGGATCTGCACTGTTTGTCATTTCATCGATGAAATGCCCGTCATGCTTCTAACACGCAATATATATCATGATCATGCTGCAGGAGCGTGCTATTTTATCAGGAGCAACACTGGTCACAAATCCTGTAAGCCCCATTCCTCATACAGTCACCCCTGACTGAGAAACGAGACTGTAACCATGGTAACCACAGTAATCATTACAATGCTTAATTCAATTTTACTGTTTATTTTTTAATTTTCCATTTTTCACATAAAACCAAGTTTTGACAAGATTTATAATCATTTCCAATGAAAAATAATAATTTTTTACATTAACCATGATTTGATATGATTCTAAGTCATAACAAAGCATGTTTTTATTTCTTGACAAAAAGTGAAAGTGAATGGGTTTAACGTCCCACCAACAGCCAGGGTCAAATAGAGACGAGACCATCGTTTACAGTCTCATCCGACAGACCAGTGGGATGGAAATACTATGACAGTATTGTTGATGTCTAAGGCGAGGTTTGAACCCACAACCTCCGGATTGGAAGTCAGGTGTTCTAACCGCTAGGCCACAATCCATTCTCTTTATTTCTTGAAATTTGGTCAAACATCAATTTTATTATGAACAAGAAACGAGGCAAAGCCATGAAGGCCAGGTTTTTTCCAAGCATAGACACTTGGATAACATACTTATATACTTATACCCACTTTTTTTAGACTAGATGGCCGTGGCCCGCATGTCGCGCCTTGGGGAGAGGCATGGACACTAAACAAAAGAGTATATAGATATAGTAGATGGAAAAAATTTAACCAAAAAACTTTAACCGGACACACGGACGTACGGACGGACGGACGCCAAAATGCCGACTATATCACGCTTTCCGCAAGCGGGCGCGACAATGATGATAAACACCCATGTGAAGTATCAAGGTAATGGGTGAAGCAGTTGCAGAGATGGAGTACACAAAAAAACTTTAACAAAAAAAATCAAAGTAATTTGACCTTGACATTGGGCACAGGGGCCACATGGTTGGGGTAGAATGAAAATATGGATGATGATAAACACCCATGTGAAGTTTCAAGGTAATGGGCGAAGCAGTTGCAGAGATATAGTACAACAAAAAAATTTAACCAAAAAACTTTGACCAGACGTACGTTAAAAAGTTAACGTTGGAAAGTCAATTACAAGAAATAATAGGTCAAGGTAAAAAAAATGGTCACATGTTGGATAGTTGTATGTGGTGGGCACCCCTTGGTTATGAAGCTGTGAAAGTTTGGTGGTCCTAGGTGGTACAGTACCAAAGAAATGGACTTAAACACGACAACTTAACATTGTAAACGAAAAGTTAACATTGAAAATGGCTAAGTCGACTGCGCTGAAAAAATGGGTCAAGTTAAAAAAAAAGGTAACTTGTTGGATAGTGATATGTGGTGGGCATCCCTTGTTTATGAAGCTGTGAAAGTTTGTTGGTCCTATGTGGTACAGTAACAAAGAAATGGACTCAAACACAAAAACTTCACATTGATTGTGGACGCCGCCCGCCGCCCACCCGCCCGCCTGGCTTTTGCCAATCCAATAGCCTGGATTTTTTTTTAAAAAACCTGGCTAAAAATTGATTGGTCTACGAGAATATGGGTGGAAAAGGTGGAGGAGCTGAGGGAGGAACCCAGGGGTTGAAATTTCACTCGCCCAGCTCGCCATGGCGAGTGCTTTTTGTGGTGGTCGAGTACTTTTTACAGGCACTCGCCCAGTTTGGCGAGTGAAAGATTTGGTCAGGATTTTTTTTTTCTGAAGAAATTGCCAATTAATTCCATCGATAACGGCCAACAAATGGTATTAATTCAGCGACCATTTGTTGTTTACACAGTTTACGTCAATTTGCGGGAAGTAAGATTCAAGCAGTGTCTATGTACACGGTTACGGGTAGAATCGCTAGCGATTTTGAACACGGTCCATATCGGGCAAGTTTAATTCACGGATTATTTGTCGGCTGTACCCGGCCGGGCTAACAAATAATATGACTGCGAGTATAGACTAATGTATACGCGGCCACATACATCGTCTCGTATACAGTTGGGTTAACGCGCATTTCAGACGCAGAACATAACGGCTGGGGACGAAACGGTCGGCGCCGGGTTCAAAACCATTGAATTTAGTAATTAAGGCAGCGCATGCAAACATAGCCACTATAAATTAAACAAAATCTATGTCACTCAACGCTTATAGAAAATAAGAAGCGTGCAAGCCTCTGAGCAAATTCGCTGCTAAAAAACGTTGTTGAAGAAAAAACTTGACAAAGTTTATCTCCCAATAATAAATAATATTTATTTGTTTGTTTATGTTCATTTAATACTTAAAATATAAATAACAATAATAGTGAATATGTCTCGTACGTTTTGGTAATGATCATAAAAATGTAAAAGCTTCTTCTTTTTTTTTAAATAAGATGCAACATTACAAATACTGGAAATAGCATTTTATTTTTAAAAAAAACTGGGCAAGTAACTTCTTGACCTGGGCAAGTACTTTTTTTTTGTACTTGCCAGCTGGGCGATTTTTTAGCTGGGCGAGTGGAAAAAAAGGATTTTTTCAACCCCTGGAACCAAACAAACATTTTTGGAAATTGACTTAAAAGAAATCTGGCTAGATAGATTCAAAATAATGTATAAACTAAAAAGTTAAATTTTGAAAATCGGTCCACTATTTCTTGAAAAATGTCTCCATGTTAACCCTTAGAATGCGGGAAACGAAAAGTGTCGTCTGCTGTTGTTTCATATTTTATCTTTTCTGTCAATAAAACATGGTTTGGCAGCATTTTAGAATAATTTCCAATGGAAATGATTCTAAAGTGCTGTCAAAGCATTTTTTTGATGAGAAAAATGGAAAATAAAAAACAAACAGCAGACGACAAAATTTAAATCAGCATTGTAAGGGTTAAATCCTCATAGACATCTTCACAAAGTTAGCATGGGAACATTTCGTAATAAAATCAATATTGGACCAAATTTCATGTCACAAATAAAAATAAGGCTGACTCTTAAATTTTGATAAAATTTAATACTATAGAAAAAAAAAATTGTTTTTGCATTGTACTTGTTTATATATCCGTAAACTTTGGGCAGACAGGGCTCCAGATAAGGAATTAGTAATTAAGTATTTTCACTCCATCATTTCTGAAGCAATTGGGTATTTCAAAATTGTAATTGGGTAAAACAAAATCTCACTACTGTTTACACATCAACTGACAGCAATTGTTGAATAGTTTGCTTAAAAATGAAAACCTGTCCTGGCATTTCATTAGAATTGTCTCCTTGGAGATGATTCTAATGAAATATCAAGATGTGTTTTCATTGAAAATAAGAAAAATATGCCATACAGAGTTCAACCTAGGCCAAAAAATTAGGGAGAAGCGACTTCTCCCTCCATGCAAAATAGGGAGAAGTGTGGGGAAATTAGGGAGAAGTGATTAAAATCATATTTTCCCGGATTTTTTCTCTTGCTTGTTATCGCGTAACTGTATACATTAACTCTATGTTTTCAAAAGCATATCTATTACAGGGGTAGAGGCATCTATTACAGGGGTAGAGGCATCTATTACAGGGGTAGAGGCATCTATTACGGGGTAGAGGCATCTATTACGGGGTAGAGGCATCTATTACAGGGGTAGAGGCATCTATTACAGGGGTAGAGGCATCAACATGTGCTTGTATTATACAAGCCTAGAATTAATGACCAAATACATATTATTTCTAAGTTCTAACGAAAGTATGTGATGTTAACACTCTGACAGTTGAGCCACCTCGTTGAGATGGTATAAGTGAGTGCTAACAACGTATAATATCATTGAGAAATAAAACAGACACGGGGAGAGTGGGGGGGGGGGGGGGGTTATTTCATCTCGAAATTATATGTTGTTACCACCCATTTGAACCTCTTTTAACTGTGTACATGTAATGAAACAGCATTTATGTAAATACTGAATTATCATAAAGATCGTGTTACGTTAATATCGATTGGAAAAAGTTGCCAAAAGGACGAAACTACGTAGGTACGAAATCGCCGAAATTGTCCGTGATATTTACAGACTTTTTCATGTTTTCTGACAATACAGTTAGCCATATTTGGTTGAAATAAACAGTTAGTAATGTAATAAACAATATTTGTCGAGTAGGTATACCCAAAATCGTAGCTAACAATTGGATGCTATTTTTATTTCGGAAATGGTATCCCACAAAGCGTCGTAAGCTGACAAAAATGTGTGTAGACAACTACGAAATTTGTTCGCCACCGGCCGACCCAGCTTATTATTTTTAATAGCTAGAAACGACTCGCATCTGGCGCCCGTTAAAATGCGTGTTTGCATGTTTGTTTGTTTGTTTATTAGTGTTTAACGGCCTATCAACAGCTAAGGTCATGTAAGGCCGGGCAAACGGGTTCGATCCCGTTTTAACCTGCTGCATTGGGGGGAAAATCCCAAAATCAGAACTGAATATTTACATCGAGAACAAATATATTCAGCCCTGAAATTAGAATAACCTGACCTGGTGCCAGGTCCATACCACACCAAGTCACTTGGCCCCTTCCCCTAAAATAGGATTACGAATATCGTAATACTTATAAGGGGTATAACCAGATTCAACTGTCACATACAAAATGCCAAAGACGTATGTGAGGGCCAAATCAGGTCTCCAGTCGGGATTCCGGTAAGGATGAACCCCGATCGTTAAATTACCCATCACGTGCTCCCACCTGCCACCCACTGTGTTTGCATGTGTTTGTTTGTCTGGTTGAGAGTATTCGGAAGGAGTTAACTATACCGGGTTCATGATCAATCGCTGATAGATCTATTGCATATTTGTGGTCTGTTTATTGTTTTCTGCAGCATGATTAAGGTACCACACAATTGTTATTGCTTTTTGAGTTTTTGGGAATTTTAATTGGGTATTTAAGCAAAAATGCAGCTTATATGGAGCCCTGTATTCGGACACAAGTTTTTCCGGGAAAACATATGTATCTACAGAGCTGCAGACTTATTTTAGCTCCACAAATAAATAGAAAATTCAGTTGTCTTCCACTCCCGCATTCTGGAATTGCCCAAAAAAACAGACGACAATATTTGTTTCCCGCATTTCCACGGCTACGTCTCTGTATCTGAAGTCACGTTGTTTGCAACTTCCACACTGGCACTTGTTCCCTCATCTGTTGCCGGGATACTGTGAAACTTTACTGTATGAAGAGTCAACGCATTCGTACTGCAAAACGCTGTTCCGCACAAACTACACACGTTTTCCATGGCACGATGTATTCGATTCACATGCTTCTTTAACGATGCTCCATAAGAGAACCCAGCCCCGCAGATATGACAAACAGATGATTTCACATGGCTATGAGCCTTCTGGTGTTGTTCGCAATTTTTCTGCGAAGAAAAGAGTTTATGACAGACGCCGCACGCGAATTTCGCGTCCGATCGATAAGCACGTCGCTTCCGAACCTCACCATTTTCATCGGGCTCGTCATCGTCGAGATACTTCTTTGGAGCACCTATCTGCGTGAATATTGAAACAGTTGCACCACAAACACAAAGAACGTTCCGCACCGTTTTCATGGTGACGCTCTCCGTCCACGGCGTAGTCTCCACGACGTATTGATTACACGCGTCACATTTACGCGTATGCACCGCAACCATGTGCTCCTGTACGTCACAGTTACTCCAGAAAGTCTTCGGACACACTTGGCATTTCGACTTACGAACCTTCAAATGAACACGATCGATGTGCGCTTTAAGTCCTTTTCGCCCTTGTATTAGCATCGGGCAATGACTGCACTGCAACTTTACTGTGTCGCTTACCCTCGTTTTCTTCCTCTTTCTATGTATTCGAATCTCCAAACTCTTCCGCTTCGCGGCAGTTAATCCCAGCGGTGCTGCCGCGGCGGCAACGGGTTGCGTGTGTATTTCCTCCGTGAGCAAAACTTCCGGGTCATTCACCGTATTGTCACTGGGAGAATAATCGCTGTCAGTGTCGTTGATTTCATCATTGTACATGTTCGCGTATGCCTCGACGTCGAACGTATCATTGGGCGTGTCTCCCTCTTGTTTAATTTTGTTAACGCTCGCTGTGAAAAAAGGAGAGATAGTGATGATTTGAATGGGGCTTAACCCTTTCACCCCTAAGAAACTGGAACGGATTTTTATATGTTAATTTCCGGACCGATCCAATTATTTTCAGACAAGTCCATTTATGAAAAGGGGGCGTTTTGTTCTCAACTAGATGTCCGCGGCCTGCATGTCGCGCCTTGTGGCGAGGCATGGACACTAAAAAAAAAGAGATACAGTATAAAGAAAAACTTTAACCAAAAACTTTAACCGGACACACGTAAAAATGTGAAAATTACAAGTACATGTACATGTACAAATGGGGGGAAAATCCCAAAATCAGAACTGAATATTTACAATAAAACCAGATGGCCGCGGCCCGCATTTGATGGTCTCGGAGTGTATTTATTTGAAGTTTGATTCCCAATAATCATACAAAGTTTCAAGCAAATCTGACTTACGGTTACAGAGATAGTAGGTATGTGAAAACTTTAACGCAAATTTTGACATAAACTTTAACGCAAACTTCTAATTACAGAGATAGTAGGTATGTGAAAACTTTAACGCAAATTTTGACATAAACTTTAACGCAAACTTCTAAGTCATTTGACCTTGACATAGGGGCACAGGGGCCGCATGACTGGGACACAGAATGAATATATGGATGATGACTAATAAGCATATGAAGTTTCAAGTCAATGTGACTTAGGACTGCAGAGATATAAAGTATTTAAAAACTTTAACACAGATTTCGGAACCCAAACTTCTAAGTCATTTGACCTTGACCTTGGGCACAGGGGCCACATGAGTGGGATATAGCATGAATATATGGATGATAACTAATAAGTATATGAAGTTTCAAGTTAATGTGACTCGTCACGAGCCGTCTCATCTGGATCTACACTATTTGCCAATACCACTATACAGGTCTGTGGTGTTGTCGTCACGAGCCAGCTCATCTGGGGCCCGTTTCACTAAACTTCTTACGACTAAAATGTTCGTAAGTCCAAATTTAGGATCGTCTGGAGATTTCAATTGATGGATTTACATTTATTGAGCAAAGGCTGCATATGCAGCCTATGCTCAATAAATGTAAATCCAATAATTGTTTACAAGAAAACATTGCTAATGTGAAATTTACAGACTATCATAATTTTGCACTTACGAACATTTTAGTCGTAAGAAGTTTAGTGAAACGGGCCCCTGATCTATACTATTTGCCAATACCACAACACAGGTATGTGATGTTGAAAGGGTTAAAGAGCTCCCGTACGACTAAGAAGTTTATAAGTGCGGAACTAAAGTGTACAGCAAAGTTCACATTCGCAGCCGTGTTTGGGAAATCTTCGGTGTATTTGTCCAGTTTTAAATATAATCCTTGAGACTGCGATCAAATTGATAGATTGATGAAACAAAAAGGAGAAATGTTTAATTTACCTTCACCGGATTTCATTTTACTTTTTCTTATTTCTCAATGAAAGTATATGTTGTGACCACTCATTTGAACCGTCTCGACGAGACGGTTCAAATGGTGGTCACGACATATACTTCTAAGCACATATAAAGAAAATATTTAGAATTTTTCGCGACAAATGACATCCTCAGCAAATGGGTTAAAATTGCAGCGAAATCTAATGTCAGATACATGTACAGTTGTGACATTGGTTTCAAAGTGAAAGTGAAGGAGTTTAATGTCGCAGCTACAGCTGAGGTGATTTATGCACGGGACCTTGGTTTCAAGTTTAAAGGTACATGCCCACTCAGTAAGCACAAAATGTTCTTGAAATCAGACACATCGTCTGGGACATTTTATGGAAAAACTAGATTGGTCAGTAAGCGAGGCTTACGAAATACCCACCGCGTGGGCCCAGGTACCACTAAAATATGTAACAATGTCCAAGTGTGTGCTTGGACCTTGACTCTGGGCTTAGTGGGAGCGGCATGCATATGAATTTGTCACAGGGTGGTAGAGGTCCATTGGAGCAATGCGTGTGTGAAATGTGAAGCAGATCCGAGCAAGGAAATAGAAGTTATAACCTATTTCTCTGATGTTAAGTTTAGTTAAGAGACTAGGTATGTGACCTTGACCTTGAGATCAGCGGGAATTTGTCACAGCATGATAGTAGAGCCTTAGAGGAATGCATGCATGAAATATTAAGAATTTTCGATGAAAGAAATAGAAGTTATAACATATTTCTCTGATGTTAAGTTTTGTAAAGAGACTAAGTATGTGACCTTGACCTTGGGATCAGCGGGGGTTGGACGGTCGTAGATTTGTCACAGCATGATAGTACAAACTTAGAGGAATGCACGAGTGAAATATTAAGAATTTTCAATGAAGGAAATAGAAGTTATAACTTATTTCTCTGATGTTAAGTTTTGTAAAGAGACTAAGTATTTGACCTTGGGATCAGCGGGGGTTGGACGGTCGTGATTTGGCACAGCATGGTAGTAGAGCCTTACAGGAATGCATGTGTGAAATATTAAGCATTTTAGATGAAGGAAATAGAAGTTATAACACATATTTCTCTGATGTTAAGTTTTGTAAAGAGACTAAGTATTGACCTTGACCTTGGGATCAGCGGGGGTTGGACGGTCGTGATTTGGCACAGCATGGTAGTGGAGCCTTACAGGAATGCATGTGTGAAATATTAAGCATTTTAGATGAAGGAAATAGAAGTTCTAACAATATTTCTCTGATGTTAAGTTTACGAACGCACGCACACACGCACAGACGGACAACCCGACTCCAGTATACCCTCCCCAGGACTCGTTGCGGGGGGTATAATAAACATTCATTCACCATTACCCCACATATCGATTGGCATTATTATACATTTTATATCAGACGTAAATTTCCACACTGATATCAGGGGCAATTAGCGTGTTTCCATAAAAAGTTAACGGACATTACTATTTATTCTCTGTATTTACTTTTTGATGTGCAATGATCAAACTTTATAATATTTTGAAAATATTATTTTTTCAGGTAGCACATTTAATTAGTATAAATAATTAAAAAATAGCATGCCTCATTTGCATATGAAAATAGCCAGATACCACCGCGTGTCGGATCGCGCGATCACGATGCACAAGTTGTTGTGCATCGTGGTTTTGTGATCTGACGTACGGCCTAGGTTCGAGCGACGTCAAGACATCCAGGTGATAACATCTGGTTTACTGCTACGATATGGACGTCACATAGGGCTGCCACATAGGGACGTCACATAGGGCTGCCACATAGGGACGTCACATAGGGCTGCCACATAGGGACGTCACATAGGGCTGCCACATAGGGACGTCATATAGGGCTGCCACATAGGGACGTCACATAGGGCTGCCAATACAATGAACGCCACATAGGGACGTCACATAGGGCTGCCATGATAAGACCATGCGGCCGAAAATTTTATAAAAATAGTGACTTTAAAATAATGTGTATTAAATGTGCTTCCCTTCGGAGGTTAATGGAAATATAATAAGATTATAGTTCGCATATTTAATTTATAATTACTGAACTATAATATACAATACCATCGGCAGGGATTCCACTGGGGAAAATACAATTTTTTATCGCCAATTGTTTATTTTTATCGCCAATTGCGAAAGTGGCGATCGCCAACGGAATCCCTGCATCGGTGGTCTAGCTGAACTATATTAAATTATTATTGTTTGGGCCGCCCCGTCGCATGCCCATTACATACCGTCAGTGGCCTGGCTGTCTGCCGTATCGCCCGCGTCAGTGCCATCTAGTGGCTGGTTCCTCGGGCGCCTCATGAGGGAGGCGATCCCCTCTATATACTTGGCCGACACCCCTCGACCTTGTCTAGTGGACGATCTAGTACCCAAGGTGGTCGTGGGTTCCGGTGGTGAGATCCCTGCAGAAAACAAGAAATATGGATGATGACAAATAAGCATATAAAGTTAAGGGCAACGATCTCCCCTATATACCTGGCCGACACCCCTCGACCTTGTCTAGTGGACGATCTAGTACCCAAGGTGGTCGTGGGTTCCGGTGGTGAGATCCCTGCAGAAAACAAGAAATATGGATGATGACAAATAAGCATATAAAGTTAAGGGTAACGATCTCCCCTATATACTTGGCCGACACCCCTCGACCTTGTCTAGTGGACGATCTAGTACCCAAGGTGGTCGTGGGTTCCGTGGTGAGATCCCTGCAGAAAACAAGAAATATGGATGATGACAAATAAGAATATAAAGTTAAGGGCGACTATCTCCTCTATATACCTGGCCGACACCCCTCGACCTTGTCTAGTGGACGATCTAGTACCCAAGGTGGTTGTGGGTTCCGGTGGTGAGATCCCTGCATAAAACAAGAAATATGGATGATGACAAATAAGCATATAAAGTTAAGGGCGACGATCTCCTCTATATACCTGGTCAACAGACGGCGACAGTACCGGGTGGACGATCGAATACCCATGGTGGTTGTGGGTTCGGGTGGTGAGATCCCTGCAGAAAACAAGATGGATGATGACAAATAAGCATATAACGTTAAGGGAGGCGATCCTTCTATATACCTGGCCGACACACGGCGACCATGCCGGGTGGATGATGAAGTTCTTTAAACTTTAAAAAAAACGCTTTAAGTCATTTAACTTGACCTTAGGTACATGGGTCGCATGCGTGCAAGAGTGCTGAAGGTCACACTATACGCCCGTCGAGGCAGTCAGTATACAAGGGAGATAACTCCATGGAACAAGAAATCAATAACACAAGGTCAATTTCAAATGACTTGAAGTGTGTTTTTTTTTTACTTTTAAAGTTTTTGAGGGGTGAATCACCCCTCAAAAACTTCAAAAGTTAATAAAACACACTTCAAGTCATTTGAAATTTAGTTACCCCTCAAAAACTTGTTATTAAACTCACAACACCCGGTATTGAAGTCCAATGCCATATCCACTAGGCCACAGGCCATCCCTGGGTGAGGATTGAACTGACAACACTCGGATTGGCGAGTGAATTTTAGATGTGAACGAGTGCTAACCTTAAGGAATAATGCAGCATTAAAATATATTGGATTGGATTAACTGAATTCTAAATGTCGAGTGGAATTGATTTGCTTTATTGGTGTTTAACGGCCTATCCACAGCTAAGGTCATTTAAGGCTGGACAAACGGGTTCCACATTTAACTCACAAAATCAAAACCTACTTTCGTGGCAAACCACGTCACTGGTCGGGATTCTAATATGGATGAATCCCGATTGTTAAATTACCCACAGCTCCAGATAAGCTGCGTATTTGCGTAAATACCCAATTAAAATTGCCAAAAACCTAATAGAAATCAGAAGTAGCGAGTATCAAAAAGCAATAACAAATTTGAGGTACCTTTATCATGCTAAAGAAAAAAATAAACGGACCACAAATATAGCATATTTTTCTTATTTTCCATGAAAACACATCTTGGTATTTCATTAGAATTGTCTCCAAGGAGACAATTCTAACTAGAACTATCACAGGAGTGATCATAATACCCCCACAAAGGGTTGGACTTACAAATAGCTTAACATTAGGAGAGTTTTATAGGTTTGAATAAAAATTTCATGATCATTATTTAATGCTGGCCTTAGAGATGTGTGACATTGACCTTTTTACCTGCGTACGTGGTCAATGAAAATGAGATAATCTGAAAACATTTGAAAATTCATTCATCAGTTATAGAGGCTCTTACACGAGTAATGGATTAATATGATTTTGATTCAAAACTCTGTGCCAAGTTTGTCAAGAACGCAATGAATCAATTTAATAAAAATAGAAAAAATTAAATTAAAAGGATGATATTTTTGTAAAAAAAATATTTGTTCGGCATAAAAAGTGTGTATAGTTTCAGATCAATCCACTGAACGGTTTCAGAGGAGTTGTGTACACAAACTATGCAGTTTATCTGTCTGCCGCCTGCAATAGGTTTGACCTTCAACTGTGACCTTGACCTTGGAGGTAGGTGCGTGGTTATTGATCGCGACACACCTTCTCATCATGAGAAACATTTGTACCAAGCCATTTGATAATCCATGCATCGGTGTAGCAGATATAGAGCGGAAGGGAATTTCGATAGGTCTGACCTTTGACCTTCAACTGTGACCTTGGATGTAGGTGCATGGTTATTGATTGCGACACACCTTCTCATCATGAGAAACATTTGTGCCAAGCCATTTGATAATCCATGCATCGGTGTAGAAGATATAGAGCGGAAGGGATTTTCCAACAGACCGACAGACCAAACAAGCCGACTCCTATATACCCCCTCAAACTTTGTTTGTGTTGATGTGTAAACAGTAGTGTGATTTGATTTTACCCAATTCAAATATTGAAATACCCAATTACTAATTCCTTATCTGGAGCACTGATTACCCATTGTGTGCTCCCAACTAACCAACCACAATTGAGTGGAAAACGAAGAATTTATTGAGGCATGTACATGTACACACAGAGCTCCAGATAAGTTTTGTATCTCAAGAGTATTACACCCCCAGATTTCAAATTCAATGCGTATTTACTTTTACACATGCATTATTGATTTTATTCCATATAAAATAATAAAACACATTCAAAAATTCATTTATTTGAGCTGCACAAAGCAAACAGTGTTTGCTTTGTGCAGCTCAACTAAATAAATTTCAACATGATTCCAGTATTTCACTACTCAATTTGAAAATCAATGCGTATTTTGTACTCCCACTATTGATAATTGCTAAAATAAGTGTGTAAAACACGCCAATACACACCTTATCTGGAGCTCTGTACACAATACCTGTATTAGCGGATTTTTTCCCAGTTGATGGCAGATTTTTGTCCTTCCGTTTAACTTGCCGGGTTGGTGATCGTAGCGTAGAAGTCAGATCGCTCTCTGACGTGCCAGAAAATATCGACTTTCTCGAAGCATTACCTGAAATGTGACAGTGTCAGGAGAGATGGGGCTTATGAGATTTGTGACCCATATAGTTCCTGATCAAACAGTTTGTTTGTTTGTTTATTAGTGTTTAACGGCCTATCAACAGCTATGGTCATGTAAAGCCGGGCAAACGGGTTCGATCCCGTTTTAACCTGCTGCATTGGGGGGAAAATCCCAAAATAGGAACGGAATATTTACATCGAGAACAAATATTATCAGCCATGAAATTAGAATAACCTGACCTGGTGCCAGGTCCATACCACACCAAGTCACTTGGCCCCTTCCCCTAAAATAGGATTACGAATATCGTAATACTCACATAAGGGGTATAACCAGATTCAACTGTCACATACAAAATGCCAAAGACGTATGTGAGGGCCAAACCAGGTCTCCAGTCAGGATGGTAAGGATGAACCCCAATCGTTAAATTACCCATCACATGCTCCCACCTGCCACCTACCTGATCAAACAGTACATATATAGGAATGAATGGCCTTTTTTGTGGAATTTATCGGGGTATATAAACTTGGAAAAGTCGCGGGAATACTGGACGAAGGCCTCGTCCAGTATTCCCGCGACTTTTCCAAGTTTATATCCCCGATAAATTCCACAAAAAGGCCATTCATTCCTTATAATTCCAGCATTTGAAATAAATTCATCAAGAAAATGTGTTTATTTTCCGTAATCTTAAGAATTATTTTAACTGCGCCTCACGGTTACGGAAAGTAGTTCTGCGTGGGAGTTTACTGGGATATAACTTTTGGACAGAGACTTGCTACGGGCCAATCAAATGTTAGGGAATTGTGTAAATAGTTTTGTGCTGGAATTATTTAACGATAATTAAAGGTACATGCCCACTCAGTAGGCACAAAATGTTCATTATATCAGAGACATCATCTGAGACATGTTCTGGGAATATAAATAGAGAATAGTAGGTTAGTGCCGTGAATGGGAAAAAATATCTGGCAAGGCTCAGGAAACGGGATGGGCGAGGCTCTGCCGAGCACATCCCGTTTCCGTGCCGCGCCAGATATTTTTTCCCATTCACGGCACTAACCTACTATTCTATTTATCCCGTCAACACCTTCAAATGGCTGTAAAATGCAAAAATTGTATTGACTGGATATCAAAAATGTTTCACGGCACCGTGTTTCACGGCACATACGCACTGTGTTGACGGGATAAACATCCATTCACCATTACCCCACGTATTGATTGACATTACTATACATTTTATATCAGACGTAACTGTCCACACTGATATCAGGGGAGATAACCGTGTTTCCTTAAAATGTTATCGGACAGTACTATTTATTCTCTGTACATGTATTTATTTGTTGATGTGCAACGATCACACTTTATAATTTGTCGAAAAAATGTTTTTTTCCCATGCCTCATTTGCATATGAAAATTGCATGATACCAATGCGCGTCACTACAGTATCAGTAAAAGAAATATTACTAAATTATTATATCTGTATAGCGGCTACTCATAATTTTTAGAACTGGAGGAATAGCGACACAAGTATACACTTATTTAATTAAGCGAAAAGTGCAAACTATCAACTTATTATAGACAAATAGAGATGATAGCAAAGAGGGAAATAAAGTGAAAGAACAGTGACTGGAGAAATGGGGCTTATGGGTTTTGTGACCAGTGTAGCTCATGATCATATAGTACACTCCTGCAGCCTGATAAAGATTTATATTGCTTGTTAGAAGCATGGTGGATGTTTCAATCATTGATGGAATGGCGAACAGTGCTGATCCTGACCAGACTGTGCGGATGCACAGGCTGATCTGGATCTACACTGGTCGCAAAACCCATAAGCCCCATTTCCCCAGTCACAGCCACATAGGCTGATAACGAGCTGTAAGTGAAGCATGCAAACTACCAACTTATCATACACGATTGGAGCTGATTATGATAACGCAGAAATAAACTAGACGAACAAGCCCATATGTTGCTGTGACTTTGGAAATGGGGCCCGACAGGTGTTGTGACCAGTGTAGCTCCTGATCAAATAGTACACTAGAGCCTGATAATGAACAGTAAGCGAAGAGTGCAAACTACATGTATCACACACGATTGGAGCTGAAAGCAAACACAGAAATATACTTGACGAACAAGCCGATATGTGGCTGTGACTGGGAAAATGGTGCTTATGAGTTTTGCGACCAGTGAAGCTCCTGATCAAATAGAGAAGTTCTGTACCTTGATAAAAATCTGGCCTATGCTCAATAAATGTAAATCCATCAATTGAAATTTCCAGGCGATTCTAAGTTTGCACTTGCGAACATTTTTGTCGTACAAAGTTTACTGAAACGACCCCCTGTCAACGAAGACTGCAAATTACCAACTTATCATACACAATTGGAGATGAAAGCAAACACGGAGATACATGGACACTGAAAGAACAAACACATAATATTATTATGTAGCTGTGACTGGGGACATGGGGTGTATGGCTTTTGCTACCAGCGTAGATCCAGATGAGCCTGTGCATCAAAACAGGCTGATCAGGATCTGCACTGGCCATCAGTCCATCAATGAAACACCTGTAATGCTTCTAACAAGGAATATAGATCGTTATCAGGCTACCAGAGTGCACTATTTGATCAGGTCAGGAGCTACAATGGTCACAAATCCCATTTCTCCAGCCACAGCCCAAAAATAGGAACGATGTGGAGTAATTTTGTAACTATTCTCGACACGATGCATTACATGGTAGTCACAATACATACTTTTGAGGACAAGACATATTTATGTTTTTCTTCAAAAGCCAAATAATGTATCATCTGGCAGAATTTTTCTTACTTCTCAATGAAAGTATGTTGTGCTTACAGTCTTACTGGACAATACAATTGCATATACCAGGGCTCCAGTTAAGGTGCGTAATTTGACCAACTTGGGGGTGAAATTTTGTTATTTTTTCATCAAAAACGGCAAGTTGGGAGTCCTTTAGAATTGTCTCTTTGAGACAATTCTAAAGTCCTGGGGCCCGTTTCACTAAACTTTGTAAGACTAAAATGTTCGTAAGTGCAAAACTATGATAGTCTGTAAATCTCTCATTAACATTGTTTTCTTGTAAACAATTATTGGATTTACATTTATTGAGCATACGCTGCATATGCAGCCTATGCTCAATAAATGTAAATCCATCAATTCAAAAATCCAGACAATCCCAAATTTGAACTTACGAACATTTTAGTCGTACAAAGTTTAGTGAAACGGCCCCCTGTATTCTACACCTGAGCCACAGTCCATCCTTCACTAACTATTTGAACGCCAACTCACGGTGCTTGTATCGCTGGCAGTGCTTCAGGAAGTTACTCGTCAAGTTTCGCTGTTCCAACAGGAACCATTCTCCCTCGGACGACCCGAACTGGGACCATGTGCTGTCCTCCGTGTTCACAGACATAATCGCCACCTCCTCTCCACTCTCATGTAGTTGCTCCAACTGCGATTGATTTAATTCGTTGATTAATTTGTTGACTACTGTCTGTTTCACGAAAGCTGCCCAAATTTTATGGCCATATAAACAATTCAAAAACAATATATTTTTTTGGATAATATAAAATTAAAGGAAAATTTTAAGAATGAGCCTTCTTTTTATTTCGTTAAATTTGGTCAAATATTGATTTTATTGCGAAAAAACAATTTCCCCATGTTAAATCCCCATAGACATCTTCACTCTGTGAAGATGTCTATGGGGATTTAACATGGGGAAATTTTTAGAATTTCAGAAATACTGGACCGATTTTCAAAATTTAACTTTTGTTTTCTTAGATCATATCCAAGCTAATTAGCTAACTTCCAAATATGTTTTGACTCCTCCACCTCCTTTTCCCCCATGTTAAATTCCCATAGACAAACAAATTTTTCGTAATAAAATAAATATTTGACCGAATTTCACGAAATAAAAAGAAGGCTCATTCTTAAATTTTGATAATATTTAATATTATCCAAATAAATACTGTTTTTCCATTGTTTATATGGCCGTAAAATTTGGGCAGGTTTCGTGAAACAGACAGTAATTGATTAACGGATTGATTGATTATTTTACTGAATTGTGGGCTATCTCCTCTCTGCTCTCGTGTAGCTCCAACTGTGAATAATTCATTGGTTTATTGATTAACTGATTGATTCATTGATTATTTTACTGATTGGATTATTGGTTGGCTATCTCCTCCCCGCTCTCGTGTACCATTTTACCATCCAGATAGGGCGTATTTTGAAAAACACACTTTTTTTTTAGCAGAATGCGTATTGATTATCAAAAGTGGGAGTACAAAATACTCACAGCAATGTGAAGATATGCATCGAGTTTCAAATTGAGTAGTGAAAATACTATAATAAAGTTGAACATTTACTTAGTTGAGCTGCAAAAAGCAAACAGTGTTGATTTTTTGCAGCTCAAATAAGTGAATTTGTAAATTTGTTTTATGTTTTATCATTTGTTCCCTATTTAATATTTAAAGGAAGAACATCAATAATGCATTGGTAAAAGTAAACTATGCATTGAATTTGAAATCTGGGTGTATAATACTCTTTATCCCGTCAACACAGTGCGTATGTGCCGTGAAACATTTTTGATATCCAGTCAATACTATTTTAGCATTTTACAGCAATTTGTAGGTGTTGACGGGATAAATAGAATAGTAGGGTAATGCCGTGAATGGGAAAAAATATCTGGCGCGGCACAGAAACGGGATGTGCTCGGCAGAGCCTCGCCCATCCCGTTTCCTGAGCCTTGCCAGATATGTTTTCCCATTCACAGCACTAACCTACTATTCTCTATCTATTTTCCTTATTTCTGAACCAAAGTATATGTTGTGACCACTTATTTGAACCGTCTCGGCGAGACGGTTCAAATGAGTGGTCACAACATATACATGCAATATACCAGGTCTCGCATCTGTCGCTTGATGACAACCTTCAACGCCCACTTGTATTCAGTCGATTCGCCCATCTTGCCTAGACCTTGCACAGTTGTAAGTTAGTTGTACATGTATCGTGCTACAACACAAAATTAAAACAATTTTTGAAGAAAGATTAATTTCAACTAGATTGGTCAGTAAGAGAGGCTTATGGAATACCCCCTGCATGGGCCCAGGTACCCCTAAATATGTAAAATAATTTCAAAGTGTGTGGGCCAGTGACCTTGACTCTGGGCTTAGCGGGGGCGGCATGAACGTGAATTTGTCACAGGATGGTAGAGGTCCATTGGAGCAATGCGTGTGTGAAATGTGAAGCAGAACCGAGCAAGGAAATAGAAATTACAACCGATTTCTCTGATGCTAAGTTTTGTAAAGAGACTAAGTATGTGACCTTGACCTTGATATCAGCGGGGATTTGTCACAGCATGATAGTAGAGCCTTAGAGGAATGCATGCATGAAATATTAAGAAATTTCGATGAAAGAAATAGAAGTTATAACATATTTCTCTGATGTTAAGTTTTGTAAAGAGACTAAGTATGTGACCTTGACCTTGAGATCAGCAGGGGTTGGACGGTCGTATATATGTCACAGCATGATAGTACAACCTTAGAGGAATGCACAAGTGAAATATTAAGAATTTTCAATGAAGGAAATAGAAGAGCAATGCGTGTGTGAAATGTGAAGCAGAACCGAGCAAGGAAACAGAAATTATAACCGATTTCTCTGATGTTAAGTTTTGTAAAGAGACTAAGTATGTGACCTTGACCTCGATATCAGCGGGGATTTATCACAGCATGATAGTAGAGCCTTAGAGGAATGCATGCATGAAATATTAAGAATTTTCGATGAAAGAAATAGAAGTTATAACTTATTTCTCTGATGTTAAGTTTTGTAAAGAGACCAAGTATTTGACCTTGACCTTGGGATCAGCGGGAGTTGGACGGTCGTGGATTTGGCACAGCATGGTAGTAGAGCCTTACAGGAATGCATGTGTGAAATATTTAGCATTTTAGACGAAGGAAATAGAAGCTAGAACACATTTCTCTGATGTTAAGTTTTGTAAAGAGACTAAATAGTTGTACTATACAGAGCACATGTTCAGATCATTTTTGGCGGGAGACATACTGTCTCCACGCTATTGGGATCGTGATTCAGGCCGTTTGCATGGGTCTACTTTCGGAAGTGGCTCTCTGTTCATCGGGGGACGTCTCAATAGGCTCAATTTGCGTTCGCAATTAACAACAGTCAGGTGACATTTAAAGTCAGCGAGTGAACTGAAAGCAAGTTATTAAAAGCAACGGCAATGCTCAACATTATGTGTAAAATAGTTGGCATGCCCAACTTTACTTTTGAAGAGAACAAATTGCTGTTATTGAGACGTATCGCTATTGGGATCGTGATTCTCTGTTCATCGGGGGACGTCTCAATAGGCTCAATTTGCGTTCGCAATTAACAACAGTCAGGTGACATTTAAAGTCAGCAAGTGAACTGAAAGCAAGTTATTAATAGCAACGGCAATGCTCAACATTATGTGTAAAATAGTTGGCATGCCCAACTTTACTTTTAAAGAGAACAAATTGCTGTTATTGAGACCCCCCCCCCCCCCCCCCCCCCCCCCCCCCCCCCCCCCCCCCCCCTCCCCCCCCCCCCCCCCCCCCCCCACCCCCCTCCCCCGTATCGTGTACCACGCAGTCGAAGGCCATTCCTTTTTCATATTGTGGTTTACGGGCGATTTTCGAAAAATGACCCTCTGGGTCAGCGAAACAAAATTCATGAAAACATTTTGCCGTTCATGCAGCATACACGTATATAGGCCTACGCCCAGTCATAATTTTGAAAAGATTTCACATAATACGTCTGCAATATACCTCGTAAAACGGTTTATTAGTCGGACATAAAGCACCTTTGCTTCATCAACCTATTTGTGTTTAGAGCAGGCTGTATTTTACAAACACCAGTAACTGATCAAGTTCTCCAAATTTGCAGATTGTACATCCAATAATCAACATCGAATATATTTCTAACAAGGAATTTCTGAGTATGCAAATTCACAAGTGGCTACTTGCCTCCCGCCAGTCAGTACTTTCAGTACTTTGATTAAATATTATATACAAGCTCCAAATAAGGAAATAGTAATTGAGTATTGTCACTCCATCATTTCTGAAGCAATTGGGTATTTCAAAATGTTAATTGGGTAAAATAAAATCACAATACTGTTTACACATCAATACAGCAATTATTGAATAGTTTGCTTCAAAATGAAAACATGTCTTGGCATTTCATTAGAATCGTCTCCTTGGAGACAATTCTAATGAAATACCAAGATGTGTTTTCATGGAAAAAAAGAAAAATATGCAATATTTGTGGTCTGTTTATGGTTTTCTGCAGCATGATAAACGTACCACAAAATTTGTATTGCTTTTCGATACTCGCTACTTCTGATTTCAATTGGGTTTTTGGTAATTTTAATTGGGTATTTAAGCAAATACGCACTTATCTGAAGCCCTGTATATATATACAAACAGAACATTAATTTGCGGTGAACAATATTTTTATGAATGTAAAAATTCATTCCCAGAGAACAATAACGGTGAAACTATCTGCAAACTTATAGTGGACTGCAGAATTTGATTTACAGTCAAAACGCCCCCAAGTCAAAACGCCCCCAAATTGGTCAAAACACCCCCATCAATTAGTCAAAACACCCCCATTTTGGTCAAAACACCCCCTATTTAGTCAAAACGCCCCCATCTTCAAATGTTTATTGTCAAATAATTAACTTATTCTGGTGGTTTTTATGGGTGTTTTACTATACTATACTATATTATTTTCATTTCACTTCAGGTACGCGTTGTGTACGAAGAATGTCTGTACGGGAAGAATTATGGCGACGATTTTATTGTATAATTTGTTAATAATTTCTTCATATGTAAATTTGTGTTTTCTTGGCGTATGTGTATTTTTGAGTGTATTTTGAGTGTTCACTGTTAATTATTGCATAATACATCAGTTGATTTTGTTATTGCATTTCTATTAGCATGATTAAAGAATGATTAAATGATGTAATTATGTATTGGCGTGTGTGTGTTTGTGCGTGTTCTGTGTTATTATCCCGTTGATAGGCACCTGTGTTCACACTTATTTAACCACTTTTATCCCGTTAATCACGTAATTGATAATCCTACATTACACCCAACAAGTAAAGTACAAGCGTACACCGGTCATTAAGTACTCATAATTAGTACATTCCACCTGAATCAACTTAATTGATAATCCTACGATTTATTATTCAGCTACCTCAAAAGACCATTAATCAAAACTTTGATAAATTCATAAGCAATGAAGGCATACAAGCACCACGAGTTTGGTTTGCTTTACCACTCTTACTAGTTAAGATGTCTGAACGTTACCCGTGCATTGACTGTAGGAAACACGTTCGTAGGAACCAACATGCTGTTCAGTGCGAGAACTGCGAAGGATGGCAGCACCGGTCCTGTGACACTGGTAAGTGTAATGATATACAGTAAGTATTTGAGTCTGGTTCTGACAAACCGACCTTATCTAAGTGTTGGATATGCCATAAATTAAATGTCCATCGAAAGTACGTCGACATTCGGCGAAAATGGCAAAACTTCATTTACCAATTTCCACCACACACTGGCCTTATTCCACCACCGTCCTTTACTTTTATCATGTATTATTCTGTATTACATTATATATATTTATATATATAAAAAAAATGTAATTAAATAAAAAGTACATGATGAACCAATTATGTTTTCATTCACCAAAGTCAAAACGCCCTCAAGTCAAATCGCCCCCAATTTGACTAAACCACATTGAAACAGGTCATGTTTATTGAAACAACGGACTGGTTAAAAAGGTTCTTACACGTCCACTGAATTACTGTACAAATACTATTAATAATAATGACAAAATAGAATCGTATTTAACAAGAACATTATGGGGGCGTTTTTTGGGGGTGTTTTGACCAAAGATGGGGGTGTTTTGACCAAAGATGGGGGCGTTTTGACCAAAATGGGGGCGTTTTGACTTGGGGGTGTTTTGACCTGCTTCCGCAGAATTTTATCGGTAGACGGCATCCTGCCGTGATAATTCCGTATTTGATGAAGTCGAGTCCATATCCAGACAGTCTGACTAACAATACTCAACCAAATAGGCAGAACACTTAAACAAGATGGCGAACACCAATCCAAGTAATGGTGCACCAAATCAAAACATTTCAGCTAGCTAGAAGCCTGAACGCGACATGTGTACATAATCATTACAACCATAACTACCAGCCACAACTAGCTGCTGCCAGGTATGCCTATGGAAGGTGGGATTTACCTACGAAAGAAAGAGAAATTCTAATTTTAAATGAATATGTTTGCTTATATATTGTAACCGGATAGGGGAAATGCAACGGAAAAAATGTGCACCGACCGGGGATCGAACCCAGGACCTTCCCAATACCAGCGGGACGCGCTAACCAACTGCGCTACCGGAGCACGATGCTCTCAATCGGTATATTTATATCCACATTCAACTCATGATTACACATTGTACCATTTCCGTTACACTCCTCCCCCGTTATCTGAGTTTCGTCAATTACGAAGAAACTCACCCCAAGTTCACCCCTCTAGAGAGCCCACGACACTCATGAGGGTTGGACGAGCCCCCAAATGTAACCGGATAGGGGAAATGCAACGGAAAAAATGTGCACCGACCGGGGATCGAACCCGGGACCTTCCCAATACCAGCGGGACGCGCTAACCAACTGCGCTACCGGAGCACGATGCTCTCGATCGGTATATTTATATCCGGATTCAGGAGGTTCCGTCAACTGGAGGTTTCGTCAACTAGGCAAAATAGAATGAAAAGTCGAGTGGTTCCGTCAACTGGTTACCGGTTCGTCAATTAGGCGATTATAGTTGGATGGTATTTATCACAAATCGGCTAATTGACTTTCGCAATTTCATCAAGTAAAAAGATATGCTAACGTATGTCTTATATTCAACAGCAGGCCCGTAGCGGTGTGTAAAATAATGCCACGGCAGCCTTTTTAGCGGGAAAAATACTTAGACCCTCAAAATTGGATGTTCAACGCATGCAGCTGACGAAAAAAAACACGCCAAAATAATGCCACGGCAGTGTATCTGGTGATGGCTGACAAATGCTGCAGAAGCGGGTGATTATACAAATACACAAATATACACCTAAAGATACTTTAAAATGTTATTAAAATATATGCCATTAAATGTCCATATACATCAAATATCTGCCATTAAATGCCCATATACAACTAAACATACATTGAAATATCAACAAATATTTGCAAATATTTGCCATCAAATGCCCATATACAACTAAAACTACTTTAAAATTGTAACAAATATCTGTCATTAATGTCCACTTAATGACCATCAATTATCTGATCAATTGTATGGCACGTGCCGGTCATTATCGAGTTTTACTCTTAATTGCCTAATTGACAAACCGGACGCCGAGTTGACGAAACCTCTCAGTTGACGAAACCTCCAGTTGACGGAACCTCTGACACCCTTTATATCCACATTCAACTCATGATTACACATGGTACCATTTCCGTTACAATATACGTAACTGCACATATTCCGCTTTATAGGCAACAGACTGTCTTATGTAGTGCAATGTAATTAGAGTCACATACTCAGAACAAATATATATATATGCAAACCTTTTAAATAACAGAACAATACTTTTTTTTCTTCAACTTTTCAGGATAATGCTGTCCCAAATGAACAATAGATAATTTACCACGAAAACTAATGACGCAACTAAACATATGAGGTATTACTTTTATGTGGGTAAAATATTGAATGCCAAACAGTGAAATCGATACAAAACTAAGGTAAATGTTAGGCATACGCATAGAAGCAGAAGATTAAAGTTACAAAAAGTTAGAAAATTGAACGAACAAAATGGTGTTGTAGTTGTAGGTAGAGTCTTGAGGCAATATCCTACAGCGGCATGAATATTAATGAGTCATGAATATTCATGTTATTTCATGACATGTTACAACAACAACAACAACGTTAACAACCGCTTCTTTTTGTACCCAGCCGTGCGTGATATCCACAGCTGTAGGATATTGCCTGCATATCATGCATATGGTGGCAATCCTCTACAGCGGGACACCTTATATGACATATACAACCCACAGCTGTAGGATATTGCCTGCATATGGTGGCCATCCTATACAGTTGGGCACTTTATATGAATTACACAACCCACAGCTGTAGGATATTGCCTACATATGGTGGCAATCCTCTACAGCTGTACACCGATATAAGGCTTACACAACCCACAGCTGTAGGATATTATTGGCAACCATATGGTTGGCAATCCTCTACAGCTGTACACCATATATGGCTTACACAACACACAGCTGTAGGATTGGCAACATAGGTGGCAATTCCCTACAGCTGTACACCATATGGCTTACACAACACACAGCTGTAGGATATTGGCAACATATGGTGGCAATCCTCTTGCAGCGGTACACCGTATGTGGCTTACAAATCCCACAGCTGTAGGATATTGAATATATATGGTGGCAATCCTCAGCAGCGGGACACCTTATATGACTGACACAACACACAGCTGTAGCTAGGATGTTGCCTACATATGGTGGCAATCCTCTACAGCTGTACACCGTATATGGCTTACACAACACACAGCTGTTGACTATTGGCAACATATATGGTGGCAATCCTCTACAGCGGTACACCGTATATGACTTACACAACCCACAGCTGTAGGACATTGCCTACATATGGTGGCAATCCTCTACAGCGGTACACCGTATATGGCTTACACAACACATAGCTGTAGGATATTGCCTATATATGGTGGCAATCCTCTACAGCGTTGTGGCAATCCTCTACAGCGGGGCACTTTATATGGCTTACACAACACAGCTGTAGGATATTGCCTGCATATGGTGGCAATCCTCTACAGCGGTACACCGTATATGGCTTACACAACACATAGCTGTAGGATATTGCCTATATATGGTGGCAATCCTCTACAGCGTTGTGGCAATCCTCTACAGCGGGGCACTTTATATGGCTTACATAACACAGCTGTTAGGATATTGCCTGCATATGGTGGCAATCCTCTACAGCGGGACACCTTATATGACATACACAACCCACAGCTGTAGGATATTGCCTGCATATGGTGGCCATCCTCTACAGTGGGACACTTTATATGAATTACACAACCCACAGCTGTAGGATATTGCCTACATATGGTGGCAATCCTCTACAGCTGTACACCGTATATGGCTTACAACACACCCACAGCTGTAGGATATTGGCAACATATGGTGGCAATCCTCTACAGCTGTACACCATATATGGCTTACACAACACACAGCTGTAGGATATTGTCAACATATGGTGGCAATCCTCTACAGCAGTACACCGTATGTGGCTTACAAATCCCACAGCTGTAGGATATTGAATAGATATGGTGGCAATCCTCAACAGCGGGACACCTTATATGACTGACACAACACACAGCTGTAGGATGTTGCCTACATATGGTGGCAATCCTCTACAGCTGTACACCGTATATGGCTTACACAACACACAGCTGTAGGATATTGGCAACATGGTTGCAATCCTCTACAGCTGTACACCATATATGGCTTACACAACACACAGCTGCAGGATATTGGCAACATATGGTGGCAATTCTCTCCAGCGGTACACCGTATATGGCTTACACATCCCACCGCTGTAGGATATTGCCTCGATATGGTGGCAATCCTCGACAGCGGGACACCTTATATGACTTACACAACACACAGCTGTATAATATTGCCTACATATGGTGGCAATCCTCTACAGCTGTACACCGTATATGGCTTACACAACACACAGCTGTAGAATTTTGGCAACATATGGTGGCAATCCTCTACAGCGGGGCACTTCATATGACTTGCACAACCCACAGTTGTAGGATATTGCCTACATATGGTGACAATCCTCTACAGCGGTACACCTATATGACTTACACTACCCACAGTTGTAGGATATTGCCTGCATATGGTGGCAGTCCTCTACAGCGGGGAACTTCATATGACTTGCACAACCCACAGCTGTAGGATATTGCCTGCATATAGTGGCAATCCTATACAGTGGTGCATTTAATATGACTTACACAACCCACAGCTGTAGGATATTGCAACATACGGTGGCAAACCTCTACAGCGGTACACCATATATGGCTTACACATCCCACCGCTGTATGATATTGCCTACATATGGTGGCATCCTCTACAGCGCGACACCTATTATGACTTACACAACACACAGCTGTAGGATATTGTCTGCATATGGTGGCAATACTCTACAGCGGGACACCTTATATGACTTACACAACACACTCTGTAGGATATTGTCTGCATATGGTGGCAATCCTCTGCAGCTGTACACCATATATGGCTTACACAACCCACAGTTGTAGGATATTGCCAGCATATGGTGGCAATCCTCTACAGCGGTAGACCGTATATAGCTTACACAACCCACAGCTGTAGGATATTGGCAACATATGGTGGCAATCCTCTACAGCGGTACACCGTATATGGCTTACACAACACATAGCCGTAGGATATTGCCTATATATGGTGGCAATCCTCTACAGCATTGTGGCAATCCTCTACAGCGGGACACTTTATATGGCTTACACAACACAGCTGTAGGATATTGCCTGCATATGGTGGCAATCCTCTACAGCGGTACACCGTATATGGCTTACACAACACATAGCTGTAGGATATTGCCTATATATGGTGGCAATCCTCTACAGCGTTGTGGCAATCCTCTACAGCGGGGCACTTTATATGGCTTACATAACACAGCTGTAGGATATTGCCTGTATATGGTGGCAATCCTCTACAGCGGGACACCTTATATGACATACACAACCCACAGCTGTAGGATATTGCCTGCATATGGTGGCCATCCTCTACAGTGGGACACTTTATATGAATTACACAACCCACAGCTGTAGGATATTGCCTACATATGGTGGCAATCCTCTACAGCTGTACACCGTATATGGCTTACACAACCCACAGCTGTAGGATATTGGCAACATATGGTGGCAATCCTCTACAGCGGTACACCGTATGTGGCTTACAAATCCCACAGCTGTAGGATATTGAATAGATATGGTGGCAATCCTCAACAGCGGGACACGTTATATGACTGACACAACACACAGCTGTAGGATGTTGCCTACATATGGTGGCAATCCTCTACAGCTGTACACCGTATATGGCTTACACAACACACAGCTGTAGGATATTGGCAACATATGGTTGCAATCCTCTACAGCTGTACACCATATATGGCTTACACAACACACAGCTGCAGGATATTGGCAACATATGGTGGCAATTCTCTACAGCGGTACACCGTATATGGCTTACACATCCCACCGCTGTAGGATATTGCCTCGATATGGTGGCAATCCTCGACAGCGGGACAACTTATATGACTTACACACACAGCTGTATACTATTGCCTATATGGTGCAATCCTCTACGCTGTACACCGTATATGGCTTACACAACACACAGCTGTAGAATTTTGGCAACATATGGTGGCAATCCTCTACAGCGGGGCACTTCATATGACTTGCACAACCCACAGTTGTAGGATATTGCCTACATATGGTGACAATCCTCTACAGCGGTACACCATATATGACTTACACAACCCACAGCTGTACGATATTGCCTGCATATGGTGGCAATCCTCTACAGCGGGGAACTTCATATGACTTGCACAACCCACAGCTGTAGGATATTTTGCCTGCATATAGTGGCAATCCTATACAGTGGTGCATTTTATATGACTTACACAACCCACAGCTGTAGGATATTGGCAACATATGGTGGCAATCCTCTACAGCGGTACACCATATATGGCTTACACATCCCACCGCTGTATGATATTGCCTACTATGGTGGCAATCCTCTACAGCGCGACACCTATTATGACTTACACAACACACAGCTGTTGGATATTGTCTGCATATGGTGGCAATACTCTACAGCGGGACACCTTATATGACTTACACAACACACATCTGTAGGATATTGTCTGCATATGGTGGCAATCCTCTGCAGCTGTACACCATATATGGCTTACACAACCCACAGTTGTAGGATATTGCCAGCATATGGTGGCAATCCTCTACAGCGGTAGACCGTATATGGCTTACACAACCCACAGCTGTAGGATATTGGCAACATATGGTGGCAATCCTCTACAGCGGTACACCGTATGACTTACACAACCCACATCTGTAGGATATTGCCTACATATGGTGGCAATCCTCTACAGCAGTACACCTTATACGACTTACACAACCCACAGCTGTATGACACTGCCTGCATGCCTGCATATGGTGGAACCCTCTACAGTGGGGCACTTCATGACTTACACAACACACAGCTGTAGGATATTGGCAACATATGGTGGCAATCCTCTACAGCTGTACACCATATATGGCTTACACAACACACAGCTGTAGGATATTGGCAACATATGGTGGCAATCCTCTGCAGCGGTACACCGTATGTGGCTTACAAATCCCACAGCTGTAGGATATTGAATATATATGGTGGCAATCCTCAGCAGCGGGACACCTTATATGACTGACACAACACACAGCTGTAGCTAGGATGTTGCCTACATATGGTGGCAATCCTCTACAGCTGTACACCGTATATGGCTTACACAACACACAGCTGTTGACTATTGGCAACATATATGGTGGCAATCCTCTACAGCGGTACACCGTATATGACTTACACAACCCACAGCTGTAGGACATTGCCTAAATATAGGTGGCAATCCTCTACAGCGGTACACCGTATATGGCTTACACAACACATAGCTGTAGGATATTGCTATATATGGTGGCAATCCTCTACAGCGTTGTGGCAATCCTCTACAGCGGGGCACTTTATATGGCTTACACAACACAGCTGTAGGATATTGCCTGCATATGGTGGCAATCCTCTACAGCGGTACACCGTATATGGCTTACACAACACATAGCTGTAGGATATTGCCTATATATGGTGGCAATCCTCTACAGCGTTGTGGCAATCCTCTACAGCGGGGCACTTTATATGGCTTACATAACACAGCTGTAGGATATTGCCTGCATATGGTGGCAATCCTCTACAGCGGGACACCTTATATGACATACACAACCCACAGCTGTAGGATATTGCCTGCATATGGTGGCCATCCTCTACAGTGGGACACTTTATATGAATTACACAACCCACAGCTGTAGGATATTGCCTACATATGGTGGCAATCCTCTACAGCTGTACACCGTATATGGCTTACACAACACACAGCTGTAGGATATTGGCAACATATGGTGGCAATCCTCTACAGCTGTACACCATATATGGCTTACACAACACACAGCTGTAGGATATTGTCAACATATGGTGGCAATTCCTCTTACAGCAGTACACCGTATGTGGCTTACAAATCCCACAGCTGTAGGATATTGAATAGATATGGTGGCAATCCTCAACAGCGGGACACCTTATATGACTGACACAAACACACAGCTGTAGGATGTTTGCCTACATATGGTGGCAATCCTCTACAGCTGTACACCGTATATGGCTTACACACACACAGCTGTAGGATATTGGCAACATGGTTGCAATCCTCTACAGCTGTACACCATATATGGCTTACACAACACACAGCTGCAGGATATTGGCAACATATGGTGGCAATTCTCTCCAGCGGTACACCGTATATGGCTTACACATCCCACCGCTGTAGGATATTGCCTCGATATGGTGGCAATCCTCGACAGCGGGACACCTTATATGACTTACACAACACACAGCTGTATAATATTGCCTACATATGGTGGCAATCCTCTACAGCTGTACACCGTATATGGCTTACACAACACACAGCTGTAGAATTTTGGCAACATATGGTGGCAATCCTCTACAGCGGGGCACTTCATATGACTTGCACAACCCACAGTTGTAGGATATTGCCTACATATGGTGACAATCCTCTACAGCGGTACACCATATATGACTTACACTACCCACAGTTGTAGGATATTGCCTGCATATGGTGGCAGTCCTCTACAGCGGGGAACTTCATATGACTTGCACAACCCACAGCTGTAGGATATTGCCTGCATATAGTGGCAATCCTATACAGTGGTGCATTTAATATGACTTACACAACCCACAGCTGTAGGATATTGGCAACATACGGTGGCAAACCTCTACAGCGGTACACCATATATGGCTTACACATCCCACCGCTGTATGATATTGCCTACATATGGTGGCAATCCTCTACAGCGCGACACCTATTATGACTTACACAACACACAGCTGTAGGATATTGTCTGCATATGGTGGCAATACTCTACAGCGGGACACCTTATATGACTTACACAACACACATCTGTAGGATATTGTCTGCATATGGTGGCAATCCTCTGCAGCTGTACACCATATATGGCTTACACAACCCACAGTTGTAGGATATTGCCAGCATATGGTGGCAATCCTCTACAGCGGTAGACCGTATATAGCTTACACAACCACAGCTGTAGGATATTGGCAACATATGGTGGCAATCCTCTACAGCGGTACACCGTATATGGCTTACACAACACATAGCCGTAGGATATTGCCTATATATGGTGGCAATCCTCTACAGCATTGTGGCAATCCTCTACAGCGGGACACTTTATATGGCTTACACAACACAGCTGTAGGATATTGCCTGCATATGGTGGCAATCCTCTACAGCGGTACACCGTATATGGCTTACACAACACATAGCTGTAGGATATTGCCTATATATGGTGGCAATCCTCTACAGCGTTGTGGCAATCCTCTACAGCGGGGCACTTTATATGGCTTACATAACACAGCTGTAGGATATTTGCCCTGTATATGGTGGCAATCTCTACAGCGGGGGACACCTTATATGACATACACAACCCATGCTGTAGGATATGCCTGCATATGGTGGCCATCCTCTACAGTGGGGACACTTTATATGAATTACACACCCCACAGCTGTAGGATATTGCCTACATATGGTGGCAATCCTCTACAGCTGTACACCGTTTATGGCTTACACAACCCACAGCTGTAGGATATTGGCAACATATGGTGGCAATCCTCTACAGCGGTACACCGTATGTGGCTTACAAATCCACAGCTGTAGGATATTGAATAGATATGGTGGCAATCCTCAACAGCGGGACGGTTTTATATGACTGACCACAACACACAGCTGTAGGATGTTGCCTACATATGGTGGCAATCCTCTACAGCTGTACACCGTATATGGCTTACACAACACACAGCTGTAGGATATTGGCAACATATGGTTGCAATCCTCTACAGCTGTACACCATATATGGCTTACACAACACACAGCTGCAGGATATTGGCAACATATGGTGGCAATTCTCTACAGCGGTACACCGTATATGGCTTACACATCCCACCGCTGTAGGATATTGCCTCGATATGGTGGCAATCCTCGACAGCGGGACAACTTATATGACTTACACACACACAGCTGTATACTATTGCCTACATATGGTGGCAATCCTCTACAGCTGTACACCGTATATGGCTTACACAACACACAGCTGTAGAATTTTGGCAACATATGGTGGCAATCCTCTACAGCGGGGCACTTCATATGACTTGCACAACCCACAGTTGTAGGATATTGCCTACATATGGTGACAATCCTCTACAGCGGTACACCATATATGACTTACACAACCCACAGCTGTACGATATTGCCTGCATATGGTGGCAATCCTCTACAGCGGGGAACTTCATATGACTTGCACAACCCACAGCTGTAGGATATTGCCTGCATATAGTGGCAATCCTATACAGTGGTGCATTTTATATGACTTACACAACCCACAGCTGTAGGATATTGGCAACATATGGTGGCAATCCTCTACAGCGGTACACATATATGGCTTACACATCCCACCGCTGTATGATATTGCCTACATATGGTGGCAATCCTCTACAGCGCGACACCTATTATGACTTACACAACACACAGCTGTTGGATATTGTCTGCATATGGTGGCAATACTCTACAGCGGGACACCTTATATGACTTACACAACACACATCTGTAGGATATTGTCTGCATATGGTGGCAATCCTCTGCAGCTGTACACCATATATGGCTTACACAACCCACAGTTGTAGGATATTGCCAGCATATGGTGGCAATCCTCTACAGCGGTAGACCGTATATGGCTTACACAACCCACAGCTGTAGGATATTGGCAACATATGGTGGCAATCCTCTACAGCGGTACACGTATGAACTTACACAACACATCTGTAGGATATTGCCTACATATGGTGGCAATCCTCTACAGCAGTACACCTTATACGACTTACACAACCCACAGCTGTATGACACTTCCTGCATGCCTGCATATGGTGGAACCCTCTACAGTGGGGCACTTCATGACTTACACAACACACAGCTGTAGGATATTGCCTGCATATGGTGGCAATCCTCTACAGCGGGGCACTTCATGACTTACACAACCCAAAGCTGTAGGATATTGCCTACATATGGTGGCAATCCTCTACAGCGGGACACTTCGTACGACTTACACAACCCACAGCTGTTGAGTGAGTGAGTGAATAGGGTTTAACGTCCGCTTTTCTGACATAGAAGTACAAGCCTCAGGGAGTCTACACGCAGACGGGTCAACGGGGTCGTGTCCCGTATCCACCTGTCCGAGGGGGGTAAATCCCAACTTCAGAACTCAATATTTACAATCAAAATATATATTCAGTCCTGAAATTAGAACAAACTGATCTGGTGCCAGGCCCTCGCCACACCAGCATCATTTATCCCATCCCCTAAAAGTAATAGGATTAGCGCTAATCTTACTTTTATATATGGGGCATAGCCCGACTCAACTCTCACATACAAGAAAGCAAAAAATGTACATGAGGGCCAAATCCGGTATAGTGGGTTCCGGAAAGTATGAACCCAATCGTTAAGCCAGTTTAGTCGCCTTTTACGACAAGCAATGGCTACTGCAGCACTATTCTCAGGATCAGTTGATCCCGCCCCGGTGCCTGCACGGGGCCCCACAGCTGTTGGATATTGCCTACATATGGTGGCAATCCTATACAGCGGGACACTTCGTACGACTTACACAACCCACAGCTGTAGGATATTGCCTACATATGGTGGCAATCCTCTACAGCTGGGCATTTCATATGACTTACACAACCCAAAGCTATAGGATATTGCCTACATATGGTGGCAATCCTCTACAGCGGGGCACTTCATGACTTACACAACCCACAGCTGTAGGATATTGCCTACATATGGTGGCAATCCTCCACAGCGGGACACTTCGTACGACTTGCACAACCCACAGCTGTAGGATATTACCTACATAGGTGGCAATTCTCTACAGCAGGGAACCTTATGTGGCTTACACAACCCACAGCTGTATATATTGCTTGCATTACTCCACAAGCTTCATGATCATGGTCAACCAACACTTTCAAGGACATGAACAAATAACACAAATAGTTTACAATTGATATTTTTACTCAATATTATGTTGCAAGCAAGTTAATTTAATATTATAATATATAACTGAACAGGACAAATTTTAATATCTTTAATCAACATCATATAGGACATCCATATTTAAACGCATATGACAAATATGACTGCTGTTCTTTTGACTAATGTAGTTCTCAGTCTGGGAAGACAGAACAATGGGAGACACAGAGAAAGGGGAGACAGATAGATAGGAGATGGCGAGACATAGTGGAGACGGAGACAGCAAGAGAGATGGGGGGGGGGGGGGGGGGGGGGGGGGGGGGGGGGGGGGGGGGGGGGGGGCAGAGAGAGGTGGAGACAGAGGGAAGAGAGTTTGTTTATTTATTGGTGTTTAACGGTCTATCAACAGCCTGACCTAAAATAGGATTTACGACTAATCGCAATTCAAGTTAATGCGACTTAGTACTGCAGAGATAGAAGGTATTTAAAAACTTTAACGCAGATTTCGGCCGGACGGACGCACGGACGGACGTCATAGTGATTACTACGTCTCGCTTTCCGCAAGCGGGCTCGACAAACTAGATGGCCGCGGCCCGCATGTCGCGCCTTGTGGCGAGGCATGGACACTAAAAACAAATATATAGTATAACAAAAAACTTTAACCAAAAAACTTAACCAACAAACTTAACCAAAAACTTCAAAGTAATTTGACCTTGACATTGGGCACAGGGGCGGCACGGGAGGGGGGTAGAATGAAAATATAGATGATGATAAACACCCATATGAAGTTTCAATGTAATGGGCAAAGCAGTTGCAGAGATGTAGTATAACGAAAAACTTTAACCAAACAATTTAACCAAAAACTTTAATCAAAAAACTTTAACCAAAAACTTTAACCAAAGAACTTAACCAAACACTTCAAAGTAATTTGACCTTGACATTGGGCACAGGGGCCGCACGGGAGGGGGTAGAATGAAAATATAGATGATGATAAACACACATGTGAAGTTTCAAGGTAATAGGCAAAGCAGTTGCAGAGATATAGTATAACGAAAAACTTTAACGAAAAACTTTAACGAAAAAACTTAACCAAAAACTTTAACCAAAGAACTTAACCAAAAACTTTAACCAAAAAACTTTAACCAAAAAACTTTAACCAAAGAACTTAACACCAAAAACTTTAACCAAAAAACTTAACCAAACAACTTAACCAAAAACTTTAACCGGACACACGTACGTACGTACATGTACGTACGTACGCCAAACGGCCGACTATATCACGCTTTCCGCAAGCGGGTGCGACAAAAACTATATATTCAGCCCTGAAGTCAGAATAATCCTGATCTGGTGCCAGGTCCTCGCCACACCAGAATCGCTTGGCCCCCTCCCAAAAGCAGTAGGATCATTAATAATCTTACTACTTTTATAATGGGCAATAATCCAATTCAACCCCTAGGTAACAAACGAGTCAAAGATAATAACGTACCTGAGGGCCAAATCGGGATTCCTATAAGGAGGAGTGAGTGAGTGAGTGAATAGGGTTTAACGTCCGCTTTTCTGACATAGAGGTACAAGCCTCAGGGAGTCTACACGCAGACAGGTCAACGGGGTCGTGTCCCGTATCCACCTGTCCGAGGGGGGTAAATCCGAACTTCAGAACAGAATATTTACAATCAAAATATATATTCAGTCCTGAAATTAGAACAACCTGATCTGGTGCCAGGCCCTCGCCACACCAGCATCATTTATCCCATCCTCTAAAAGTAATAGAATTAGCCCTAATCTTACTTTTATATATGGGGCATAGCCTGACTCAACTCTCACATACAAGAAAGCCAAAAATGTACATGAGGGCCAAATCCGGTATAGTGGGTTCCGGAAAGTATGAACCCAATCGTTAAGCCAGTTTAGTCGACTTTTACGACAAGCAATGGCTACTGCAGCACTATTCTCAGGATCAGTTGATCCTGCCCCGGTGCCTGCACGGGGCAGTCTATAAGGAGGAACCCTATCGTTAATTTACGCCGTTGCGTTTCGCTGACCACCACACACAGGAGACGGAGAGACAGAGAGTGGGGAGATGGAGACAGAGAGTTTGTTTGTTTGTTTATTAGTGTTTAACGGCCTATCAACAGCTATGGTCATGTAAGGCCGGGCAAACGGGTTCGATCCCATTTTAACCTGCTGCATTGGGGGGAAAATCCCAAAATCAGAATGTAATATTTACATAGAGAACAAATATATTCAGCCTTGAAATCAGAATAACCTGACCTGGTGCCAGGTCCATACCACACCAAGTCACTTGGCCCCTTCCCCTAAAACAGGATTACGAATATTGTAATACTCACATAAGGGGTATAACCAGATTCAACTGTCACATACAAAATGCCAAAGACGTATGTGAGGGCCAAACCAGGTCTCCAGTCGGGATTCCGGCAAGGATGAACCCTGATCGTTAAATTACCCATCGTGTGCTCCCACCTGCCACCCACCGGTGACAGAGAGAGAAATAGTGGAGACAGAGAGAGAAATGTAGAGAGATGGAAACAATGGGAGGGGAGACGGAGAACCACATTAGCAAGTTAACATATATTGTGACACACCATCAAGCTTATCAAAATTGTGATCAGTGTAGATCTTTATCAAAATGTGGACTTGTGCAGTCAGAAAAGGAGTTAATAACTGTTTGCTATTGCTATATGTAAAGAGGCTTCTCCGACTGAATGGCTAATCATGAAGACCCTGACCAAACTTCACAGCACGAGAAGGCTGATCTGGATCTACACTACGCATAGGCCATAAAATCCCATTTGTCATGATGCATCATAAGTATATTCAGCTCTGAAATTGGAATAATCTGATCTGGTGCCATGTCCGTACTACAAAAAACTCACTTAGCCCCATTCCCTAAAATGTAATAAGACTATGTTACTACTCTAAATATTTTTTAAACAAAACAATGTAATAAATAGATAACCACCTGCATTTTTGAGTACATAATATATTTCACTCGACAGAAAGGCCACATAATTTGTCCAACTAACTTGTGTTGCACTCGTTAGTCGACCAAATTAGATGTCATGGCTGGCTCGTGAAAGATATTTCTTATATCTAACAAATGCTGGTGGTTATTCTCTATTCCTTACATTTCAGCCGGCAGTTTTCCCAAATTTCACAGTGAATTACACCACTGGGTTGTGTCGAGCGGAAATTGTTTACACCACTCTTGTGTTTCCTATATATAAAGAAATGATGTCAGTAAAGTCACAATGACATTTTCCTACAACTAATCAAATCATGTTCTAGGACACATTCTGAATCACACGACAGTTGCCTTCAATATGACCCGCCTTCAGAAATTAGTTTGCACAACTCTTGTCCATATTTTACGCTTCAATCAGTTTGTTTTTGCAAATTATCATGTGTGAAATGTTCATTTAACCAGACGAGCTGATTATCTTGAAATACCTTCGTGATTGGATCCTACTGCTATACGAACTCGGTTCACTACACTCACTCATTTGTTGAGCGTAAGGACCCAACCACTTGTGCATTATTTCACGATAACAAGCTCAACATGTTAAATAACCGATTACATGCATATAGCTAGTTCCTTGTACAATCTATACTGCAACTATTGAACATATTAGAATGTATAAAACAGCAGGTGTCCAGGATGAAGATCTAACTTTGTAACAAAATACATATAGAGGATCTTAAATGAGTTTCCATCAGGTATGAGATTTATGAAACGAGTCGCATACAGTTTATGCACCGAGCCTGAGGCGAGGTGCATAAAATGGCCGACGAATTTCATAAATCTCATCAAATGGAAACGAGTTTGACATTCTGTTTATCACACGACTTCCCTCCAAAGAGCATCCAACGTGGAGATTTCCAATATGTTCAGTGAGCAGACGCCATTGACTATTTTCGCATCTAGTTAAAAATCTCTGCAGAGAAAAATAGTTTTAATCCCTGCAAGAAAAATTATTATAAATATGCCATGTAATAGGCTCCTATTCTTTGTAAACACTTCATATTACGAAACGAAAGCACATTCAAACAATTTCAGTAATTTTAATGAGACGCCGGCACTTCTAATGACGTTTCAAACATGATGACGTCAACGTCAAAACATTGCTTTGTCGCGCCATTACGGATGTCATTTGGAACATCTCCATTTTATTAATTTCACATAACGTTGGCACAAAATACGAATACATAATTAGGGCAATGCGGCCAGTCAATCAAATTCTCTACAGGTGTTATTACACGTGTGCCATATAACATTTATGAACTGGGTTAACACTGTTTTCATGGAATAACACTGTTTTCAAAGGAAGTTTTGAACCACTGCATTTGACCATATATATACTTTTGTTCCTAAGACTATGCATGCTGTAGGTACACTTTTTTTTCACATGTTCAATGAAAGAGTTTGTTTGTTTGTTTATTGGTGTTTAACGGCCTATCAACAGCTAAGGTCATGTAAGGCCGGGCAAACGGGTTCGATCCTGTTTTAACCTGCTGCATTGGGGGGAAAATTCCAAAAATCAGAACTGAATATTTACATCGAGAAACAATATATTCAGCCCTGAAATTAGAATAACCTGACCTGGTGGCAGGTCCATACCACACCAATGTCACTTGGCCCCTTCCCCTAAAATAGGATTACGAACAATCGTAATACTCACATAAGGGGTATAACCAGATTCAACTGTCACATACAAAATGCCAAAGACGTATGTGAGGGCCAAACCAGGTCTCCAGTCGGAATTCCGGTAAGAATGAACCCCGATCGTTAAATTACCCATCGCTTGCACCCACCTTCCACCCACTCAAGGAAAGAGAGCTTGTGTAGGGTATTTTGTGTTTTCAGTGTTTCACAACAGGCATCGCGGACAATCCATTTTGCAGGGGAATACTGTAGTTGTTGCTGTAGTCAATGTGGCAACATCGGCACCAAAATATGTGACGTTCTGGATCTCCTTAAACAGTTCGCGACATTGTCTGTGCAGCTGGAATTTGTGTTTCCACAGATGAATGTACACAATCTGGTTGTCTTCTGTACGGGAAAGTTAAACACTTTCATCAGATTCAATGTATGGTCTGAATGGCACAGACAGGTTGACAGGAAAAACATTTCCAACAATACCGACATACCATGTAAGAAATTGTCAGTTTGTGTAAGTTGACGAAATTAAACACATTGGTATTTCCGACAGTGTGTAATAATTGCATGTTCTACAACAGTCCAGATATTGATATGATGGTGAGGTTAATTTCTGTCGTCTCCAAGGTGTGCAGTGAACTCGCCGTCTTCACCAACACTTCATTATGAAGGTTCCATCATTTATTATCTGTATGGCCGATCTAAACAAATTAGATGTTTGTAAGCATGGGATTACGGAATACTTGCATGTGAACCATGATCTAGAGAGGAAAAGGTGAACATATTTAATTGATTGAAAGGCTTTAAATATATTTAACAAGGTCTATTACAGACATGCTAGCAGGGTAGCTGATGATGAAATAGTATTATACTGTTCGGAAATAGACTAGTATTAGGTCAAACCCTATCTGTGTAGTGTAGAGACTCACCTGTCTGTGTAGTGTAGGGACTCACCTGTCTATGCATTGTAAAGACCCACCTATCTGTGTAGTGTATGGACTCGCATGTCTGTGTACCTGTCTGTGTAGTGTAGGGACTCACCTGTATGTGTAGTGTAGGGATTCACCTGTTTGTGTAGTGTAGGGACTCACCTGTATGTGTAGTGTAGGGATTCACCTGTATGTGTAGTGTAGGGACTCACCTGTATGTGTAGTGTATGTATTCACTTGTATGTGTAGTGTAGGGATTCACCTGTCTTGTGTAGTCACTAGTGTAGGGACTCACCTGTATGTGTAGTGTAGGGATTCACCTGTATGTGTAGTGTAAAGACTCACTTGTATGTGTAGTGTAGGGATTCACATGTATGTGTAGTGTAGGGATTCACCTGTATGTGTAGTGTAGGGATTCACCTGTATGTGTAGTGTAGGGACTCACCTGTATATGTAGTGTAAAGACTCACCTGTATGTCTAGTGCAGGAATTCACCTGTATGTGTAGTGTAGGGACTCACCTGTCTATGTAGTGTAAAGACTCACCTTTATGTGTAGTGCAGGGATTCACATGTATGTGTAGTGTAGGGACTCACCTGTCTGTGTAGTGTAGGGATTCACCTGTATGTGTAGTATATGGACTCACCTGTCTGTAGTGTAGGGACTCACTTGTATGTGTAGTGTAGGGATTTACCTGTATGTGTAGTGTAGGGATTCACCTGTCTGTGTAGTGTAGGGACTCACCTGTCTGTGTAGTGTAAAGACTCACCTGTTTGTGTAGTGTATGGTCTCACCTGTCTGCGTAGTGCAGGGATTCACCTGTATGTGTAGTGTATGGACTCACCTGTCTGTGTAGTGTAGGATCCACCTGTCTGGGTAGTGTAGGGACTCACCTGTCTATGTAGTGTAGGGACTCACCTGTATGTGTAGTGTAGGGACTCACCTGTATGTGTAGTGTATGGATCCACCTGTATGTGTAGTGTATGGACTCACCTGTCTGTGTAGTGTAGGGACCCACTTGTATGTGTAGTGTAGGGATTTACCTGTATGTGTAGTGTAGGGATTCACCTGTCTGTGTAGTGTAGGGACTCACCTGTCTGTGTAGTGTAGGATCCACCTGTCTGGGTAGTGTAGGGACTCACCTGTCTATGTAGTGTAGGGACTCATCTGTATGTGTAGTGTAGGGACTCACCTGTATGTGTAGTGTATGGATCCACCTGTATGTGTAGTGTATGGACTCACCTGTCTGTGTAGTGTAGGATCCACCTGTCTGTGTAGTGTAGGGACCCACTTGTATGTGTAGTGTAGGGATTTACCTGTATGTGTAGTGTAGGGATTCACCTGTCTGTGTAGTGTAGGGACTCACCTGTCTGTGTAGTGTAAATACTCACCTGTTTGTGTAGTGTAAAGACTCACCTGTTTGTGTAGTGTAAAGACTCACCTGTTTGTGTAGTATAGGGTCTCACCTGTCTGTGTAGTGTAGGGACTCACCTGTCTGTGTAGTGTATGGACTCACCTGTCTGTGTAGTGTAGGATCCACCTGTCTGTGTAGTGTAGGGACCCACTTGTATGTGTAGTGTAGGGATTTACCTGTATGTGTAGTGTAGGGATTAACCTGTCTGTGCAGTGTAGGGACTCACCTGTCTGTGTAGTGTAAATACTCACCTGTATGTGTAGTGTAAAGACTCACCTGTTTGTGTAGTATAGGGTCTCACCTGTCTGTGTAGTGTAGGGACTCACCTGTATGTGTAGTGTATGGACTCACCTGTCTGTGTAGTGTAGGATCCACCTGTCTGTGTAGTGTAGGGACCCACTTGTATGTGTAGTGTAGGGATTTACCTGTATGTGTAGTGTAGGGATTCACCTGTCTGTGTAGTGTAGGGACTCACCTGTCTGTGTAGTGTAAATATTCACCTGTTTGTGTAGTGTAGGGTCTCACCTGTCTGTGTAATGTAGGGACTCACCTGTATGTGTAGTGTAGGGACTCACCTGTATGTGTAGTGTATGGATCCACCTGTATGTGTAGTGTATGGACTCACCTGTCTGTGTAGTGTAGGATCCACCTGTCTGTGTTGTGTAGGGACTCACATGTCTGTGTAGTGTATGGATCCACCTGTATGTGTAGTGTATGGACTCACCTGTCTGTGGTGTAGGATCCACCTGTCTGCGTAGTGTAGGGACTCACCTGTCTATGTAGTGTAGGGACTCACCTGTCTGTGTAGTATAGAGACCCACCTCTCTGGGTAGTGTAGATAACCGCCTGTCTGTAAAGTGACCCACCTGTATGGGTAGTGTAGGGACTCACCTGTCTGGGTAGTGTAAATATCCACCTGTCTGGGTAGTGTAGGGACCCACCTGTCTGGGTAGTGTAGGGACTCACCTGTCTGGGTAGTGTAAATATCCACCTGTCTGGGTAGTGTAGGGACCCACCTGTCTGGGTAGTGTAGGGACTGACCTGTCTGGGTAGTGTAAATATCCACCTGTATGGGTAGTGTAGGGACCCACCTGTCTGGGTAGTGTAAATATCCACCTGTCTGGGTAGTGTAAAGATCCACCTGTCTGGGTAGTGTAGGGACCCACCTCTGGTAGTGTAGGGACCAACCTGTGTGTATAGTGTAGGGACCAACTTGTATGTGTAGTGTAGGGGCCCACCTGTCTGGGTAGTGTAGGGACTACTGTTTGTATAGTGTAAAGATCCTACCTGATGTGTGTAGTCTAGGGACTCACCTGTCTGTGTAGTGTAGGGACTCACCTGTCTGGGTATTGTAGAATCACGATCAAGACTAAGATGAAGTGCATGTAAGTATTTTTCATCAGTTAATACTTACATAACGTTCTGCGTTGTCTTGGCCCATACTGGACACCCAATTCTGAACTTCTATGATAACATCTCAGATCGGTGAGGAATGGCACGTCTGTTCGGAAATGTGCTTTATCAGGCATGGATCCAGGGGCTGTGATATACCTGTATAGTTAGAATAAACAGAGCCTGTTTCATTGATGATTGTAACTCACACGCTACCACTGGGTTATGGTCACTCAAATGACCCAGAATAGCTATCAATGTCAGGAAGCCACTAATGAACTTTAGCCAACATCTGACTAATGTAACGGATAGTATGAAAATGTTTGACGTACATCCAAGTTTTAGAAGGATGTGACATATATTATAAGAAAGTATGTGAAGGTCACCTGAATGATCCAGGATGGTTTGGTATCAATGTAAGCAAGCTACTTACTAATGAAGTTTGTCGAACATCCGACTAATGTATGAGGAGATACGCGAAATTTGGAAGTACAACCAAAGTTTTGACGGTCGTAAATTACATTATTTTGAGTAAAGTAGGTCAAGGTCATCAAATGACCTAATGTGGTTAGCTATTAATGTCAGGAACTATGATAATGTTTTGTGACAGTCCAACTAACTTATGACGGACATGGCCTACATTTCGAGAAAAGTAGGTCAGATCACCAGGGAGGGGGTGGTTAGGTATCAAAGTCTAAGGAAGCTGTTGGGATCGTCAATCTCTTATGAACGTTAAACCATATTATGGTCAGCAGCAATCAACAATATGCATTAGAAGAAAACAAGAACTGGCATTGTTAAACGAAGCTAATCCCGTCACCGGCAGCCTTGATAATACAAAAAGAAAACAACAACCAAATTAAGTCCTTGACCTTGGGCGGTCGGACGTGGGTCATATGCAAAGCAAAGCACCACCCCGAGACACACATTGTGGCCAAATATCATTAAAATCGGTGAAGCTGTTTATTATTCAACTAGATGGCCGCGGCCTGCATGTCGCGCCGCCGAGGCTTTGATAGTATACCGAAAAACTTTTAACTTTAACCGGACGCACGTATGTATCTACATCAATGTGGCGACTATAATTATCACGCTGTCCGCATGCGGGCGCGACAAAAATTAAAAGTTACTAACGCCGCAGACAAGCACATACACACATGGACGAACGCTACATCTCTCTTAAAAAGGAATCGAGTGCTTTCCAACTCACTTCATAATGCTTCATAACTGACAGTCTGCCGTCTTCAGTCGTTCTTTCCTCCTTCTATGCCGGTATTTTCCATGCTGGTAGTCGTACACCATCGTCGCCAGCATCACAAATGGAATCCCATCGTGTTCTCTTCTTTCTGGACAACTTGTCTTGCCAGAGAATTTTTAATTTGTCCCAGCAAACACATCTGAAAGTAAAGACAAATCATGAGTTGGGTATGCAATATTATACCATTACGGTGTCCTGCCTCTACAGGATTGCCTTCATATGTTGGCAATATCCTACAGCTGTGCCGTGGGTTGTGTATTATGTCCTATAAGGTGATCCACTGTAGAAGATGCATTCATATGCAGGAAATATCCTACAGCTGTGGGTTGTATAAGTCATACACGGTGTACAAGTCATATACGGTGTACCGCTGTAGAGGATTGCCACCATATGTAGGCAATATCCTACAGCCGTGGGCTGTGTATGTCATATATTCGCTGTAGAGGATTGCCACCATATGTAGGCAATAACCTACAGCCGTGGGGCTGTGTATTTCATTATATTTCCGTGTAGGGTGATTGCCACCATATGTAGGCAATATCATACAGCCGTGGGCTGTGTATGTCATATATTCCGCTGTAGAGGATTGCCACCATATGTAGGCAATATCCTAAAGCCGTGGGCTGTGTATGTCATATATTCCACTGTAGAGGATTGCCACCATATGTAGGAAATATCCTACAGCCGTGGGCTGTGTATTTCATATATTCCGCTGTAGAGGATTGCCACCATATGTAGGCAATATCATACAGCCGTGGGCTGTGTATGTCATATATTCCGCTGTAGAGGATTGCCACCATATGTAGGCAATATCCTACTGCTGTGTGTTGTGTAAGTCATACAAAACATCGCATTTATGTGTTGGCAATCATTAGTGTAAACTTTAAATATTATACCGTTCGTTTCAGTTTCAGACATTGTATTCACGCTTGTACTCACGACTACTGGCACTATACGGATATTGGTTGTACATCTACTCTACACATTATGCAATATTTACCGTTGTTTCCGACGTTTTTGTCCGATTTATAACTGGAATATGACGTTGTTGTGTCTTTTTCCAGTTCACTCATGGCTTGCCTAGCTTCTTCGAAAGAACTGACGAAACCTTTCAGCCTCATGCCGACATCAACAGCAGCACTGTCGATGTCCATCGTTGCTTTGAGAGCGCGCTTTTTGTCATTCATGAATATTCATGCCTCATTAATATTCATGCCGCTGTAGGATATTGCCTCTAGCCTCTACCGTAGTTGTATGTCTGTAATTCAGGCGCTTGTTTTTCGCCTCAATCATTTTGCCTGATCTAAAAGAATTCTCAAGAAAAAAAGGCGTTTGTTATGTACTCACGACCAGTATAATTGCACAGAGTCAGCCGGGTGGCCGCGAACTGTTTTTATTGTGGAGGAAAACCGGAGCACCCGAAGAAATACCTCCGTGAGCTTGTACCGAACAGACAAAACCATCCGGACTTAACTCGGTACAAGTACAAAGGTATTTGTCCAGCTGATCGGTCATCGAAAACACACAGTAGACAAGCAGCCACCAACAGGATAGGGCACCGAATCATAATCAACCCATCTGCATCTACAGTATACAAGCAGCCACCAACAGGATAGGGCACCGAATCATCACCAACCCATCTGCATCTACAGTATACAAGCAGCAACAAACAGGATAGGGCACCGAATCATCATCAACCCATCTGCATCTACAGTATACAAGCAGCAACAAACAGGATAGGGCACCGAATCATCACCAACCCATCTGCATCTACAGTATACAAGCAGCAACAAACAGGATAGGGCACCGAATCATCATCAACCCATCTGCATCCACAGTAGACAAGCAGCCACCAACAGGATAGGGCACCGAATCATCATCAACCCATCTGCATCTACAGTATACAAGCAGCCACCAACAGGATAGGGCACCGAATCATCATCAACCCATCTGCATCTACAGTATACAAGCAGCCACCAACACGATAGGGCACCGAATCATCACCAACCCATCTGCATCCACAGTAGACATGCAGCTACCAACAGGATAGGGCACCGAATCATCACCACCCAGCTAACAGTTTTACGTTGTAGGAATTGTGTTACAACGTTTCATGAAAGTTGCAGTTACGTTGTCATGAAGCCGTTGGTACAACGTACTCCAGGAAAGTTTTCCTGTCGTATATTTCACGTAGTGATTTTACGTTTTATGACGACATTCACAAGACGTTTTCACAATGACGTTGGTACAACGTACTTCAGGAAAGTTTTCCTGTCGTAGATTTCACGTAATGGATCGACATTCACAATACGTTTTCACAATGACGTTGGTAGAACGTACTTCAAGAATGTTTTCCTGTCGTAGATTTCACGTAGTGATTTTACGTTTTATGACGGCATTCACAAGACGTTTTCACAATGACGTTGGTACAACGTACTCCATGAAAGTTTTCCTGTCTAGATTTCACGTAGTGATTTTACGTTTTATGACGATGCATTGACAAGACGTTTTGACAATGACGTTGGTACAACTAGTGCGGGTTCATCATGTTCATAGCACAATATTATAGAGGAATTTATCATTTCGGGATACAAGCATGCAATTTGGTGGAGTTGTAGAGAACAACAAACTTTATTTTTTCAGATGGGGAGCCATCTCAAATTTGGCCCAGGTTGGCCAAAAATCCAAGATGGCCGCCAAAAATTGACATTTTTGACAATTTTTCGGAAACATACTGGAGCAGTCTTTTTTGCTGTCTCCGGGTGCGCCGAAATATCAGCGGCGGGATTTCAGACATACATACATACAAACAACAACAACAATTAAAGTTTTCTGGTGGAAACATTTGTAGGTCTAGGTGATAAATTATGGTGGTGTCTGCAAGTCAAAAATGATGTGAGTTGAATAATTAATGACATATGGATGCTGTCTGGTTTCCCAACGCCATTGAAAGAACCCAAACGCAACACTTCATTAATGGCAATTGTCATTTTCACAACACCCCTAATGGTCCAGTGACCCAAATCCGTGTTATACCTATTTCCGTGAACAAAATTTACCTGGCCTGTGTTGTGATACAAATGTTGCAGAGATAAAACAATTTTACTCTGTTGGGGGATCCCCCCCCCTTCGCCATTTTTTTATTGATGTTGTCTTAGCCATTTTGGGCCCATTTTTGTAGGTCGAGGTTGTCGGTTGGGGGGTGGGGGGGGGGGGGGTGAGTGACACATGTAATAATCGTTTTGAAACATGAACATTTATGTAGTAGTCATATAAATATTTCACATATTGGATGAACAAACCCTTGTTTTCTACTATTGATGCTATGGTACAAATGTGGCAGAGAGAAAACAATTTTGCTCTTACTGTAGGACCTCCCCTGGCCGATTTATTTATTTCGTATTGTCTTAGCCACATTTCGGCCCATTTCTTTGTAGAGGGGTAGGGGAGAGGACGCATGTATGCAGACACTCGTTTTGAACAGGGACAAGATATAATTAGTCACTGTTTTGAAACATGGAAATTCGTGTCTTGGTCGTGGAATAATTTCTCTACAGCGTCTGTCTGTAGACAGACTGTAGCACGTTTGCTAAACGGAATTATACAATCAATGCTCATATTTAGGTAAATATCTTTTCGGGCAGGGTCTGGCACTCTGATGACTATTTTTGTCGCGCCTGCTTGCGGACAGCGCGATATGGTTGGCACTTTTGCTTGCGACAGTACGTCCTTCCGTACATCCGTGCGTCCGGATTTATATTAAAGTCAAATGTCTCGTAGGGCGCGACATGCGGGCTACGGCCACATCGTTGGATTTGTTAACAAATTAAAATAATTTGCTCTTCATCTTTCACGATATCTCTATTTAGAATTAAGAGATAATCGTTTAGGTAATAATTAATATATCTTGCTAATAACAAAAGTTAATTTATAAGATTGTATAGCCTATCTGCATGTATTAAAGTTGTCAAAGATGCCTTGCATTGAGAATAATTAGCAAAACGGCATGCCATCGACTTATTTATACAACACTATATAGGCAATGTTTCTTACATGTGTCACAGCACGTCCATTACGGAGATACTGGTGAGGGGAAGGGTTGGACAATCAGGGATGCTCTGTATCGATGAGGTCTGGGGAAACTGGAGATAAACCAAAACTAAATTACAAAATGTAATTTATTAGTTATCAAAGATACAATATCCATATGACGGCGATGCGCGTACACTGGCGACTATCGAAGAAGTCGTTGAACCGAACTATACTCATGTGTAGACCCTAAGCAAAAATACCCAAAAGGATGCATCGGTCATATGCGACCAGTGTAGTCCCAGATCAGACTGCACATTGGTGAAATCTGATCCGTACATTAACTGACGTTCCTGCATGTATGTGACCAGTGTAGTCCCAGATCAGACTGCACATATGTGGAGTCTGATCAGAACCTACACTGATGAGTCGGAAGTTAAACAAAGGGACACAACGGTATATGTTACCAGGTGAAGATATGGCTGCACATTTGTGCCAGCCAATCAGGGTCCTCACTGATGGTCAAATAGGTGGGAACGCATGAGAATAGCGGTTCTAATCTAACAATGCACCGAAATGTGGCATAAATAACGGTGGGTATGTGTTAAAATAAACACAAACCCCCGAACATGAAACTGTCCGACATGAACCGTAGATACAATATATGGCTAACGGCCGGTATAACTAGAATCAGTAAGGTGCCAATTGATACAGAATATCAATATCTGGCCGGTGCCTCAACATAATATGTCGCAATTCTCATGAAATAGAGTAGATGTATACACAATCGAACATGCACGCCATATATGATATATACAAAATAATCGGCTCACGAGAAAATAGTACAATATTATCACTCACAACACTGTCAATGACAAAAGGACCATTATAATGATGTCGCAGCTTCTGTGCTGATCCAGTAGGTTCTTAGTGCAAGTAGACATAGTTGCCTTCAGTAAACACTGAAAGTTTCTTATCCTCGTTCGCTCGAGCTGTCATCTCAGTCTTCGCTTTTGTCAAATTGGCTAATACATCATTGTGAATCTGATGAAGTAATTCAAGTTTCTTCTCCATATATGTCGTACCATCCTGCCGCAATGACTGCAAACTGTACTTGTAATTCACCAATGAAAACTTGGGTCGTTGTGCGAACACAATTTCATATGGGGAGTATCCAATGCTAGAATTCACCGCATTGTTCATCGCGAATACCACTGTATGGAGATAAGTGTCCCAATTGTTACATTCACTGTTCATATATGGAGTGAGTCGATTGGCTAGAGTTCCATGTGTACACTCACATGCATCGAGACAGTGATGAACAAAACTGGGCTTGAATTGTTGCGTAATTCCCAACATGTTGCATAATTCTCGCGTAACTCTGGCAGTAAACTCGGAGCCTTGGTCTGTGATAAGAGTATCACACACTCCGAACGTTGTAAATAGCTGGAACAGGGCCTCTGATACGGTGACTGCGTCTTTGCTGGCAATTGGTACAGCATACAAGTATTTGGAAAATAAGTCTAAGGCCGTAAAAACATAACAGTTGCCGCGCACAGTGTATGGAAGCGGACCATACAAATCAATTTCCCATACCGAAAAGGGTGCGACTGGTGTAGGATATGCAACTATAGCATTGTTCACATGCACTTTGTTACTTTCCGTGCTTGACATTTGTGGCATGATCTAATATAGTCTGTCGTTATTGTTGCGAGTTTTGAGAATTAGTAGTGTTCCTTCACTCTTTCTATTGTATCTTGTATACCACCATTACCACCAAGGGGTGAATCGTGAAACAGTTTCAGAACACTCATTATAATACAATGTGGTAACACAAGTTGGTAATGTGAATGCAATTTGGTTCGTTTGGCTTTAGCCACACGCGAATGGAATAGCAGTCCATCTATCACAGAATAATCTGATTGTTGAACAAGTATGTCTCTGGGTTTACGCTGTGTGTGGGGTAACTCTCCTGTCTCCAAATACAGAATAATTGGTTTCAATTCTTTGTCAGCTTGTTGACATATACGAATGCTGTCTGGAGTCATATCGATCTGGGACACTGCCGGTGTAACGTGAGCCCCTTAAGTCCGTGAAAACCTTCAGCCTAGCCAAGCGGCTTAAGGGGCTCACACTGGGGGTGTGAGCCCCTTAAGTCCGTGAAAACCTTCAGCCTAGTCATAGCGGATTAAAGGGCTCACGCTGGGGGGTGAGAACTTTAAGCCCGTGGAAACCAATGTGTTGGTATATACACAATATGAATGGTAACGATGATATTACGCAATATGCACACCGCGTACCGTAGTTTTCTACCAAATGGCGTTATATATGAATGTGCCGATATGTAACCGACCGTGAAAAGTTGAAGCCTGTCTGTAAACTAATCTATAATCGGTGGCTTTGCAAACCCCTTTGTTGGTATATACCCAATGTGCCTATTAATAATGATATTTTGCAATATGTACCAACATAAGGCAAAAAAAACGTGAAATATATGGGAATGATTTCAATTTTCACGGCGGGGACAAAAGCACCCGGCCATGAGAAGTTTCAGCCTGTCCGTAAACTTGATATATAGAGCACACATCGGTATTTTTTTCACACCCATGTGTTGGTATATACCGAATGTGCCTATTAATAATGATATTATGCAATATGTTCCAATGTTGCAAAACAAAAACGTGAAATATATGGGAATTATTTCAATTTTCACGGCGGGGACAAAAGCACCCGGCCATGAGAAGTTTCAGCCTGTCCGTAAACTTGATATATAGAGAACACATCGGAAGTTTTTCACAACCCTTTGTCGGTATATACCCAATGTGCCTATTAATAATGATAGTATGCAATATATTCCAATATAAGGCAAAAAAACGTGAAATATATGGGACTGATTTCAATATTTTCACGGCGGGGACAAAAGCACCCGCCCATGAGAAGTTTTCAGCCTGTCCGTAAACCTTGATATATAGAGAAACACATCGGTATTTTCTCACACCCATGTATTGGTATATACCCAATGTGCCTATTAATAATAGATATTATGCAATATGTTCCAATATAAGGCAAACAAAAACGTGAAATATATGGGAATGATTTCAATGTTCACGGCGGGGACAAAAGCACCCGGCCATGAGAAGTTTCAGCCTGTCTGTAAACTTGATACATAGAGAACACATCGGTATTTTTTCACACCCCAGTGTTGGTATATACCCAATGTGCCTATTAATAATAATATTATGCAATATGTTCCAATATAAGGCAAAAAAAACGTGAAATATATGGGACTGATTTCAATTTTCACGGCGGGGACAAAAGCACCCGGCCATGAGAAGTTTCAGCCTGTCCGCAAACTTGATATATAGAGAACACATCGGTATTTTCTCACACCCCTGTGTTGGTATATACTCAATGTGCCTATTAATAATGATATTATGCAATATGTTCCAATATAAGGCAAAAAAAAAAAGAGTGAAATATATGGGAATGATTTCAATTTTCACGGCGGGGACAAAAGCACCCGGCCATGAGAAGTTTCAGCCTGTCCGTAAACTTGATATATAGAGAACACATCGGAAGTTTTTCACAACCCTTCGTTGGTATATACCCAATGTGCCTATTAATAATGATAGTATGCAATATATTCCAATATAAGGCAAACAACGTGAAATATATGGGACTGATTTCAATTTTCAAGGCGGGGACAAAAGCACACGGCCATGAGAAGTTTCAGCCTGTCCGTAAACTCGATATATAGAGAACACATCGGTATTTGTTCACACCTATGTATTGGTATATACCCAATGTGCCTATTAATAATGATATTATGCAATATGTTCCAATATAAGGCAAACAAAAACGTGAAATATATGGGAATTATTTCAATTTTCACGGCGGGGACAAAAGCACCCGCCCATGAGAAGTTTCAGCCTATCCGGTAAACTTGATATATTAGAACACATATAGAACATCGGTATTTTCTCACACCCATGTATTGGTATATACCCAATGTGCCTATTAATAATGATATTATGCAATATGTTCCAATATAAGGCAAACAAAAAACGTGAAATATATGGGAATTATTTCAATTTTCACGGCGGGGACAAAAGCACCCGGCCATGAGAAGTTTCAGCCTGTCCGTAAACTTGATATATAGAGAACACATCGGAAGTTTTTCACAACCCTTTGTTGGTATATACCCAATGTGCCTATTAATAATGATAGTATGCAATATATTCCAATATAAGGCAAAAAAACGTGAAATATATGGGACTGATTTCAATATTTTCACGGCGGGGACAAAAGCACACGCCCATGAGAAATTTAAGCCTGTCCGTAAACTTGATATATATATAGAACACATCGGTATTTTCTCACACCCATGTATTGGTATATACCCAATGTGCCTATTAATAATGATATTATGCAATATGTTCCAATATAAGGCCAAAAAACGTGAAATATATGGGAATTATTTCAATTTTCACGGCGGGGACAAAAGCACCCGGCCATGAGAAGTTTCAGCCTGTCCGTAAACTCGATATATAGAGAACACATCGGTATTTTTTCACACCCCTGTGTTGGTATATACCCAATGTGCCTATTAATAATGATATTATGCAATATGTTCCAATATAAGGCACAAAAAAAACGTGAAATATATGGGAATTATTTCAATTTTCACGGCGGGGACAAAAGCACCCGGCCATGAGAAGTTTCAGCCTGTCCGTAAACTTGATATATAGAGAACACATCGGAAGTTTTTCACAACCCTTTGTTGGTATATACCCAATGTGCCTATTAATAATGATAGTATGCAATACGTTCCAATATAAGGCAAAAAAAACGTGAAATATATGGGAATTATTTCAATTTTCACGGCGGGGACAAAAGCACCCGGCCATGAGAAGTTTCAGCCTGTCCGTAAACTTGATATTTAGAGAACAAATCGGTATTTTTTTCACACCCATGTGTTGGTATATACCCAATGTGCCTATTAATAATGATATTATGCAATACGTTCCAATATAAGGCAAAAGAAACCGTGAAATATATTGGACTGATTTCAATTTTCACGGCGGGGACAAAAGCACCCGGCCATGAGAAGTTTCAGCCTGTCCGTAAACTTGATATATAGAGAACACATCGGAAGTTTTTCACAACCCTTTGTCGGTATATACCCAATGTGCCTATTAATAATGATATTATGCAATATGTACCAATATAAGGCAAATAAACGTGAAATATATGGACTGATTTCAATTTTTCACGGCGGGGGGACAAAAGCACCCGCCCATGAGAAGTTTCATGCCTGTCCGTAAACTTGATATATAGAGAACATCGGTAAGTTTTTACACACCCATGATTGGTATATACCCAATGTGCCTAATTAATAATGATAGTATGCAATATGTTCCAATATAAGGCAAAGAAAAACGTGAAATATATGGGAATTATTTCAATTTTCACGGTGGGGACAAAAGCACCCGGCCATGAGAAGTTTCAGCCTGTCCGTAAACTCAAACAAAACAGGCAATATATGCAGAAAAAGCAACCGGCCATGATAATTTTAATCGGTAGTTTTGCAAGCCCCGTGAACTTACCTGATCATGGGCATTGTCGGGTCCGATGGGAAATCTGCATGCTTACTCTCAGGTCAGATGCTGATTGATGATTATATATCACATAATATGGGAATTCACCGAATAAATAAACTTCCGGTAAGTATGAATGCCGATCGTTAAATTACCCTTCGCTGCTCCCTCCTACCACCCAAAACAAAAATGTGATCTAGGCTTCGGCGACAAGTTTGGGTATGGAAGGTTTACAACCCGATTCCCACAACGAACGGGCATTGGCATATAAACACATTAATATACATTAGATATACCTAAAATAATTCATAAGTGAACAAAAATGGCCACATTATCTTACATATTTTAATGAAATATTTGGTGGCCATTTTTTTCCCACTTATGGATGATTTTTTAGGTATATCTTATACATATTTAATGTATTTATATACCTAGGTCCGTTATGTTAAATTCTTTCGTATAGCAAAATCACATCATGAGTAAATCATACACAACGATAAATTTCACTATTTCACATCCCAGTGTGGTACGTTTTCACCAATTTGCTTTGACCCGGGTAGGTTTTGACCAGAACCCAAATGATCACATTATATAAATGGGTTTTATACGGCAAATAGTAAGAAAAAAAGGGAAAAAAAAGGGTGGCACGATTTACCCAAACTACCCAAATCTTACCCAAACATACTACAAATCTTCATATTATTACTATATGTGTCAATACAAATAAGCTATACACATCATACTAACGATGTTTGGACTGTACTTACATAATGTATGTCATTAATTTGCTCATTACCAGGCCCATTTTAATGTTTGATGCAAAATGGAAATATTTGTATATGAAATAAAGGGAGAGTATCGCGATAAACTTAATACTTGGAAGCCAAGGAAGATAATCCACTTTATAATGGCTAAACATGCTAAATGGGAATGATTATTTTTAATTGAAATACAAATACAAAACTGTAGAACCTCTCTAATGTTGACATACAAGGAGACAGTAGTGTGAAGGTGTCGACCGTATACTGGCCGTTTTCGCCCGCCAGGACGTGTATTCATCTTGTACATAATCACTTGTTGAGGCTATACCTCTAGGGAAATTTGCAATCACAGTCTGATCAGGGTCTACACTGTTTTCCATCTTGTACATAATCACTGTATACCATATACAAGAAGCAAGCCGCGTGTCGCCCGCCAGGACGTGTAGCCATCTTATAACAATCACTTGTTGAGGCTATACATTCTAGGGGAAATTTGCAATCACAGTCTGATCAGGGTGGTACCCGGTACCCGGTTTACCCATTTTATGCATAACCACTTGTTGATGCTATACCTGTAGGGGAAATATGCATTCACAATCTAATCAGGATCTACACAGTTTCCCATATTGTACATAATCGACTTATATATAACGAGCTACCCCACTAAAATACACTGTGTTCTGGTCAATACAATATATAATAGGGCTTTGTCTACATAGAGGTGTGAAAAACATTCAAGCTATTTGACAAGATATACAAACCATACACAAATTTAAAAATATATATATTGCATGCATATTATGGTTCATTTTCATCAATGTTCTTAATACAATATCGTTTATTATTATTATTATAGATGAATATTAAGAATATTTATATATATATATATATATACACATTCGACCGTCATTGTGTGGACTGCGACGTATACCTGGTTTATGTGGACACCTATATATGACAATGATAGCAAGTGTCAAGTCCAATATATACATTTTGAAGGATATCATATTTACATATATAGACCCACATTGAACTGTATCATCATATTTTAAATGTACAAATGTTCAATATATGTGGACATTGTCTGAAGGTTTTGTGTGGACATTAATATGTACGGTATTTTGATTTACGTGGACATTGTTCTTCAGGCTTTGTGTGGACATTAATACTGTAATATATATTGATTGACGTGGACATTGTTCTTCAGGTTTTGTTGTGGACATTAATATGTATATTGAATTACGTGGACATTGTTCTTCAGGTTTTGTGTGGACATTAATATGTATATACATGTACTGGTTTAAGTGCCCATTATTATGCTGGTTAAGCTAGCTAGCCAAGAAACATGACCACATTCGACTCATCGTAGGCTCAAATGAGCAGCAGCGGCTGAAGCGGAGGAAAGGCCAATCACATAACCAGTTTGCGAAAACGTGACATTGACCTTGGTCGGACGTAGCCCATCTTCAATAGGTGTCTGCCCATCATCGACATCAATGCACATGCGACGTTTCGAGATGATCGGACATAAGTAACTCGGGTTATCGCTGATTGTGCAAAACTCCAGTAAAATGTTAACAGACGGAGAGACGGACAGCTCCTTACCATAATATGTCGCTTCTTCAAACGGGCGTATAACCCATCATTGATATCAATACACATGCGTGTTTCGCGATGTTCGGACACAATGAACTAGAGTTGTCGCTGATTTTGCAAAATTCCAGTAAAAAGTTAACAGACGGAGAGACGGACAGCGCCTTACCATAATACGTCCCGGTTTTTCCAAAAGGGCGTATAAAAACGATCTGGTGCCATGCCATGCGCATCCGTTTATTTCAAGCCGTTATATATATACTACCAGAGTGTGCAGTCAGTTTTACGTATAAGAAAACGGACATCACATGTAATGTATAGGATATAACAGAATAAAATAAATGGATGCGCATATGCATACGTACTCGTATAATTCCACCGACAGGTCCTTTATTCATCAACATGGGGTCCAGAATCAATTGATTGATTGATTAATTATTGGTGTTTAACGGCCTATCAACAGCCAGGGTCATGTAAGGCCGGGCCAACGGGATGGACTATCCCGCATTCAACCTGTAAAAAATGAGGGAAATTCCCAAAATCAGAGCTCACTATTTACATAGACTATATATTCAGCCCTGAAATTAGAATATGCTGACCTGGTGCCAGGTCCATGCCACACCAGAGTCACTTAGCTCTTGCTCCGAAGTCACAATGTTACATGTTATTACCATGTTACATGATCAGCTATAAGCTTATTACTTCTTAATGGAGCATAACAGGATTTAGCTCTCAAGTACCAGGGCACCAAAACGGTAAAAGAGGGCTAAAAAATGCCCAGAAATGTCTAGGATGAAATAAATCCCCATAGGAAAATATAGGAAATATTTCCCTCGGAAATCACTATAAATCACTGGGTGGAGTGTAATATAAGGAAATAATAACAGAATAGGAATTTGATTAATAATTAAACTCTTTAATATTTAACGGCAACACTAACATAAAACACTAAACACTGTACAGAAACACACATTCTACATCGTCGCTACTGAGGCAATTTGAGGCAAAAACAAAGGGCCATAACTGCAAAACCACCGGTGAGAGGGTGGTCGTAACGTTCTTGTGCACAACACACCTTTTGAGTCGTAATCTATGCACGAGTGATTTTGGATTTGGATAGGGTTTTACGTCCGATCGACAGCTAAGGTCATTTACAGACGGGTCAATGGGGTCGAATCCCAAAAATGTACGGAGGGGTAAATCCTCAATGGTTAAATAGACTATACATTCAGTCCTAAAATTAGATTAACCTGATCTGGTGTCAGGTCCGTACCACACCAAAATCACTTAGCCCCGAAAAAAAGGTTATATGCATGGGTGAAGTTTCGTTAAAATATTCCATACGATATTAAGAGTTATAATCCGAACACGTGTCTGCTGACTAGAGTGACGCATCAAATCCATATTATCCCCGACTTTCGTACAGGGGATACAACTAAGCACAATTAATTGTACATGACATATTTGAAATGAACAATAGACAGCAGACCTTTTTAGAAAGTCAAGGGACGTCTATTGGTATTGCTAGTCAATATCCATCATATCTGATCAAAGTATGTTAGGGTGTACGAGGGTCATTCAATAAGTAGCGCCACATTAATATTTGTGTGTACCATCACACTATTCATGTTATCTCAATATTTACAGTGAAGTACTTTAGGATGAACGACTCCAGAACCAGAGGACAGATGAGATCCTTCCAAGAAAGAACAACCAACGAGGTGTACTTAAATATTTCTTCAAAGTAAATATTCATTGGCAGAATCGGCGTTGTAGAGAAACCATTATTGCATTTCTGACGCATTTATAAATCTACCAAATCCCATTTCAATGTATGACGAACCGAACCATCTTGCACACCCCTGGATTGCGTATGAATAATGTGTAAAGTCGTACGCTAAACATGCTAAATAGTTCAATAATTTTCTCGATTTTTAAAAGAGTTTTAGCTCATTTTTAAAGCTAAAAGTTGGAATTATAAGCAATAATAGTCCGGGACCACGCCCAAGATTGGTGGACACCTTCTGCTATCACGGGTTGCCCTCTATTTTTGTAAACTACATACCCCAGGGACTAGAATCCGGAGGGCAACCTTCTTGGATCTGTGCACGTCACTCTAAGTAGGGCCTGTTTATGTGTCCTTATATTCCTTACCAAAGTTGGCACCAAGATAACACGAAAGTAAACAGTCATTTCGGCTGAATTTATTATGAAACAAGAAACGATGCAAAGCACTCGAAGGCCAGGTTTTTCGACGCTTGGACAGTAAAATTAAACAAAATAAAGATTTGACGTTAACGCCGCCTGGGCGCGCCTTCGGCGCTTGCGTGAGCACCTACTTGCGTGAGCTATCTACGGCACCTACGGTGCTCAGGGCGAGCCTTTGGCGCTAGTGTGACCACCTGCGGTGGTCACGAAGAAAGTTTAAAAAAAAATTGAAACTGTTACAAAACATGTAATGAGCAGGGTCGTCCTAAGTAAACATTTGAGGCTAACACCGCCTGGGCGCGCCTCCGGCGCTTGCGTCAATGAGCTTCGTCAATGTAGCTTCGTCAATGAGTTAAGAACCAATAACCATGCTCAACTCATTGACCCTGATGTGACCTTGAGCCGCTTTCCCACATAAATCTGCTTGCAAACGCACTACATAGCAGAATGTACGTAAAATATAAACTACTTAATTATAGTGCTCTATTCAACCAAAACTACGCCAAAACTAAACAAAACTACGTTTTGTGCACACAATTATGTGATTTAGCGCCAGAAGCGAAGCTAAAAAGTAAAACAAGAAATAAAAGTTTTTGTCCCATGTGGGATTCGAACCCATGGCCCCTAGGAAATCAACAGGACCGTCGCAGGTGCAAAACGCGACATCCGGGTGTTTATCATGTCCATTGCAATTGGAACAGTATATTTAACTTGAGTCTGCTTCTAGCGGACCTAACTATGAGCAGACAATCACTTCAAATATGCAACATGTACACATTTTTTAAAATAAAGTCATCCGAAATTACTGTTTACTTTCGCGTTATACTGGTGCTAACTTTGGTAAGGAACCATAAGGACACATAAACAGTCGGTTCTTAGAGTGACGTGCACATATCCCAGAAGGTTGCCCTCCGGATTCTGGTCCGTGGGGGTATATAGTTTATAAAAAATAGAGGGCAATTCGTGATAGCAGACGATTCCCGATCTAACAGGAAAATCAAACCCGTGGTCCCTAACTATAAATGCTTTGTTATCCAGTTCATCGAGGTATGAACGGGGACGTCATGCAAAAATCACATGAACACCTGAACATGAACACCTTTGGCGTTAATTATTTTTTGCATGACTTTCCCCGTTCATACCTCGATGAACTGGATGAACAAGACATTTATTCCTATAACATAGTCTAGTACAAGGCTGTAATTTTCGACTACTTTGTATGCACATGTGTGGAGAAAAAACATGATACTGGAACGAAATCTTACCAAATCCAGCTGTGTGTTATCCTATTTCTTGGTAAAGAATAATTGCCTGACAGGCAAAAACAAGAACGTCGGTAAAACTGACAGACGCTCCCTTGACTGACATTTTAAAGTCCCTGGTATCGCTTGGACTTAAATTACAAAGGCATCATGACCTTAGGCAATGTGGAAGCATGTGCGTACAAAAAAAATATCTGGAAATAGTTAAACATGTGTATCAAGTTAGTTTCCATTTTGCAGAAATATATTACATACTAGTAAATGAAAAGCTTCCACCCAAATCAACACACATTTGAACCTGAGGTTAACAATTAACTATTTAACAGCATAGAAACACACAACTATGAGGGTTATTTAACATTATGTGAGAGTCTGTAATACATCAGTCAATTGCATTCCCAGCCCCCAGCGGGGATAAACTTGGGTTCAAGTCTACATAAATTCATGTATCCCTGCAGTGCCAAAATAGCGGGGATTTGGGCTGGGCAAAATGCCACCTCCACCCGGTGGGATCATTTATCAGGAGACCATGCATTTTACATCCGCACAGTGCGGGGCATATGATAGCGTTTTGCAGAAGCCAAATGTAGATACTATGGGGTGGGAGTCGGGTCGGGGGTGGGTAGGATTACAATTGCCTGATGCATAACAGAAGGGAATTTTACAACTATATTTGAATTTGCATATAGCAATAACATGGTCATGACTACTATTAGATATGAGACAAATCACCTGATTTAGTCACCTGATTTATTACCCAAGAACATCTGCTATTTTTCATGAAAGATATTTACGAAAACATTGATATTTTACATAAATGATGTCGACATAATTTATAGAAAATATTGCTAATTTTGTAAGTGATGCTGAACTTCGATTAAAAATGAGACATAATAATGGAATGGCAAAGCAACAAGAATGTGGTAAAATGTAAACATTTAACAGGTTAGCCCAGCAGATATAATTGTAGGTGTGCATACACAGCCATCCGTTACATGTTGGCATTCATCTCCCATGTCTAACTTAGAGAACATTTACAAACTCTGAAATATTTCGAAGAATCGAGCATGCACCTAACAAGATGTTAAACTGAAGACTTTTTTATCATGTACTGCACCCTACTTTTGATAGTCGCCAATGTTCGATTTTTAAGAACCGGTTTGCATCTCAGAACCACTTTTACATCCCCATTCCTGGGTATCTTTCTTTTCTTAATGAATGTGGAAAAGCCAGTAGCAATGGCTTTCTTTTCATCTTCGCTCCATGCTCTTTTCACTATCTGTCTTTTCTGTTCTTTAACGCAGTCATCATAATCATCATCAGTGGAGCTTGCTTCTGGTTCTGCGTCTTGTTCATATCTCGACCATCATCGTCTAACCCTTAGTATAAATGCAATACTGGTTATGTGAACATAAACCTATACAGACAGGGACGTTCAATTGAATGTATAAAGTGTAACAAGAGAAGAAGTAAAGCTGGCAAATGTTCCTCGACTGCCAATGAGTGCGTATGAATACAACTAGACTACGAATCTGGGCAGGAATATGAGACTTATTATATATAAATGAATTATTATGGAAATAATGTTCAATCCAAAAGCGATCCCAATAGCTAAAAAGCTCACGTGAGCGAAGACAGAATTGAGCAAAGAATATTCGTTTTAAATGCACCAAAATGTACAAGGTGAACATTTTGTTATAATGACCTTGACCTTGGTCATAGGGGCCGGGGGTGTGTGCATAACACACCGTAAGGACATGACACACATGTATATGAAATATATAGTACTGTCCACACAATTTCTATATGTACACTCTCAACATAAACTGTTTAACAAATCTGAATCCTTTAATTTCAAAACGTCTGCTGTCCACACAAACTATATATGACTGACCACACAAGATAATATATAGTACTGTCCACACAATGTATCGATGTACACTCTCAACAGAAACTGTTTAACAAATCTGAATCCTTTAATTTCAAAATGTCTGCTGTCCACACAAACTATATATGACTGACCACACAAACTGTATATAGCATTGTCCACACAAGATAATATATAGTACTGTTCACACAATTTATCTATGTACACTCTCAACAGAAACTGTTTAACAAATCTGAATCCTTTAATTTCAAAACGTCTGCTGTCCACACAAACTACATATGACTGACCACACAAACTGTATATAGCATTGTCCACACAAGATAATATATAGTACTGTCCACGCAATTTATCTATGTACACTCTCAACAGAAACTGTTTAACAAATCTGAATCCTTTAATTTCAAAACGTCTGCTGTCCACACAAACTATATATGACTGTCCACACAAACTGTATATAGCATTGTCCACACAAGATAATATATAGTACTGTCCACACAAACTATATATGACTGTCCACACAAACTGTATATAGCAACAGGGTAGAGTCCCGTATTCACCTGTCCGAGGGGTGTAAATTCCAAACTCAGAACTCAATAGTTAAAATAAAATATATATTCAGAGTGAGTGAAAATGGTTTAACGTCCGCTTTTATTTAGTTCTGAAAATAGAACAACCTGATCTGGTGTCAGGCCCTCGCCACACCAGCATCATTTATCCCATCCCCTAAAAGTATTAATAGGATTAGCGCTAATCTTACTTTTATATGGGGCATAACCCGACTCAACTCTCACATACATGAAAGCCAAAAATGTATATGAGAGCCAAATCCGGTAGAATGATTTCCGGAAAGTATGAACCAAATCGATAAGTTTAAGAAACTGAATCCTTTTGTTTCAAAACGTTTGCTGTCCACACAAACTATATATGACTGTCCACACAGACCATATATATAGCATTGTCCACACAAGATATATAGTACTGTCCACACAATTTCTCATTGTACACTCTCATCAGAAATCTGCCCAAACACATCTGAATTCCTTTTCATTTCAAAACCTTAGCTGCCCACACAGTGGACATATAGTTTGTGTGGACGGTCATATATAGTTTGTGTGGACACTATACATTTTGAAACAAAAGGATTCAGATATGTTAAACAGTTTCTGATGAGAGTGTACAAGGAGAAATTGTGTGGACAGTAGTAATATAGTTTGTGTGGACAACATACGTTTTGAAACTAAAGGCTTTAGATTTGTTAAACAGTTTCTGGTTTGAGTTTTAATATGGCACCAAAGTCTTGTAGTTGTTTTACCATATTGTTCATAGGTCTCTTTTGGGTACACTATCCTTTATTTGTTTCAGATTTGTTAAACAGTTTTTGGTTTGAGTGTACTGTACATACATGTAGAGAAATTGTGTGGACAGTAATATATGTAACTTGTGTGGACAATGCTATATATATAGTTTGTGTGGACCGTTATATTATATTTTGTGTGGACAACATACTTTTTCAAACTAAAGGCTACATATTTGTTAAACAGTTTCTGGTTTGAGTGTACATAATGTACACTATCCTTTACTTTTTTTCAGATTTGTTAAACAGTTTCTGGTTTGAGTGTACTGTACATACATGTAGAGAAATTGTGTGGACAGTACTATCTATAACTTGTGTGGACAATGTTATATATGGTCTGTGTTAACCGTTATATTATAGTTTGTGTGGACAACATACATTTTTCCTTTTATCTCTTTAACTAACTATGCTGGATGGCCACTGCACGAGTCGATTATACCCCAAGAGGGGGTGCTGCAGTATGACAAGTTAGATAGGGCCGTTTTGGCTGGGGTCCGTTCTGGACTGTGTCCGTTTTCACTTTAATTCACCAATTTTCCACGTTTAAAAATCTCCGCCACGTTTAGCTACGATGGGAAACGTGGCAGAACGTTATTTCACGTTGTAGCCATGGCACTACCACACCTCCGTCTACGTTTTTGACTTGTATCCCGAGGCACAACGTGACGAACCTACAGTTCAGCCGAGCCGATAACATTTACGAAGCAAATGTGAAATCTGCCGTCCATAGCGTATATAATTACTGCCATCGCATCAACGTGATTCAAGAAATGAATATCACGGCCTCCCGCCGAGGTGTTCTCTAAGTATGAAAGGATTACAGTCAAAACGGCCCCAAGTCAAAACGGCCCCGAATTGGTCAAAACGGCCCCCCAATTTGGTAAAAACGGCCCCTCCAAAAAAAATCAGAAGTCAAAACGGCCCCTGTTTTTGGTCAAAACGGCCCCGCCCCTATTATGGTCAAAACGGCCCCTAATTGGTCAAAACGGCCCCGACATATTTCCATATTTTTTTTTTGGAGAAATGATAATTTACAGCATAATGTCGTAAATATCAGGTGTTATTACCGATTTGTTATGGCTTCCTTGTTAATTGACCATTTATAATGAAATGAGATAATTGCGATATATTTTAGCCAAATACGGAATCGATTTATTATTAGGTATATCGTTGATAGCAGTTTATTAGTTACTTAAGTGGTACATTAGTTAGTCGGTATGGTACGTATGTTTGACATTAGATAATTAAGTGATTATGTCATGCGTGTTTGCAGCGAATTACTACTTATCAGCGGTACGTTCATACCCTGGACCTGATTGAATATACTGAAATCCTCTCTAGCGTGATTATAGTGTGCATTTTATTGCGTAAGTACTAGTTACGTTTGTTGTTCTTTGGATTATAACTTACAATTTGTTGGAACTTTCATAGTTTAATTATTACAATAGTGTGCTGGACATTGAAATTATGGACATAACTGTAGATTACCAATGTACTGAGTGTAGCAGAACCATACTGAGCGACCATCATGCCGTCGCATGCGACAACTGTGAGGAGTGCAGCATCATCGATGTAAAACTCTTTTTTTTTCTTGTACTATACACGAACACCCATTGTGACGACTGTGAAAATAACACAGTATGACTATATTCTATTTATTTTGCTTGTATCGATAACAATGTTTAAGAAATAAATAGCGAACAGTGTATGCCCTGATCAACCATGGAAACATATCTCAAACTATGCGACTACGCTGCTGAACCTTTTCCTGTGTATTAAGATAACGTTTGTTCACACAGTATGATTATAATATATATTTTGAAAAATAAATGACGGACAGTGCATGCCCTGATCAGCCTTTGTCGATGCTCGGGTTGTTCCGGCGGACGCATTTTTTTGTGGTGTGCTGGTCACTTGAATGTTTGTTTGGCATGTCACCCGCAGGGTGTTATCAGACTAATTCATGGTGTTTCCCGTTTTCTGTTGACGTCCTGTTGTTAATTGATTACCTGTTGTCAATCATTGGGGTTTGCACAGTATATACCCAAATAAACATCAGAAGCCCTGATCAGACTGTGTTTTACTTGTGTATTTATTGATAATAATCCTTAGCGGTCATAATTTGTATACAAACAAATAGGAATTGATATTATGCCCGACTGACAAAATTGCTAGATTAGATGCGACCAGCGTTGCTCCAGATCTGACCCGTGGCATTGAGTTCTATCTGATGCCACACTGTTGGATGTTAAATAGAATATTTGTACATCTAGGTACGGATATATACTGTTCATAGATGACTACTGTAAGAATTGTTCAAGATTTGCTATTTGTTGTGATGAAGCCCACTGTAGGCTATTATATTGTTATTTGCTAAATGGATTATTTGGTGTTTGTCTTAATCTCACGTTGACATAGTGGCATGAGTATCAATAAAAGGTGCGAAAAACAATGATACGCCAAAACAGTGCAATACATGGACTTAAAATTACATTTTTATATGTAAATCAATTTAATTTATAACACAATAGAAATAATCATGGATTGGAGATATGTATTTAAAAAAAATGTATTTTCAATGGTATTTATCATATGCATGGTAGGGGCCGTTTTGACTAGGGGCCGTTTTGACTAATTTCTGAAATCTTTTGGGCCGTTTTGACCAATTAGGGGCCGTTTTGACCAGGGGCCGTTTTGACTAGGGGCTGTTTTGACTTGCTCCCATATGAAATGCCGCACGAATCGCAGAATGACGTCAGTGTGAGTGCTTCGTCAAGTCTACGAAAGGGAAAAAACAAATAACCAACACTCTTGCACGTGGTGGCATCCGAGTTCCTCTATTTTTAGGATGGTTTGCGAATGACCATGCGTCTAGATGAAGACATAAAGCATGTTAAACAAAATATATCTAGTACAGTCCACACAATTTCTATATGTACACTCTCAACATAAACTGTTTAACAAATCTGAATCCTTTAATTTCAAAACGTCTGCTGTCCACACAAACTATATATGACTGACCACACAAACTGTATATAGCAATGTCCACACAAGATAATATATAGTACTGTCCACACAATTTATCTATGTACACTCTCAACAGAAACTGTTTAACAAATCTGAATCCTTTAATTTTATTTCAAAATGTCTGCTGGTGAAGATTCTTTAAAATATTGCATACGGTAAATGTTGATGATGGACGTAGTCGTGAGAACATGACTTTTCTGAACTACTGATTTGGTTGTCACTCTTACAACTATGATGGACGACGCATACAGCACAACAAACACAGAGTCACAGACCGATCGTGCTCAGGTGAGCTAAAAAAACATTTGCCTTAAAGCAAAGCATGGATGACTTCTTAGGTTTTTAATTATTTAAAACACACGTTAATCAATTGAAAATGTCGGTGGCCCAACGGACCATCAAGATTTCATGAGTCACTGGTCCTCCACAAGAATCACCGGTCTCAGACCAGCGTTAAGTGTCGATCGAGCCCTGTATGAAAATTACAAGTTTAAAATTATCTGAGGACTCACCCCTTTGTATCTATTCGACACTCGGTATAACATTCACAAACTTGATGTCAAATTGCTGAGTAAATGTAATAATTTTCAAAGCATCTTCCAATGAATACACATAAGTTTCATATGTTCCATGTCTATTGTTGAAACTGTTGAAGTGATCAATTTTATTCAGGAAGTGATAACAGTGATTATATGTGCCATATGAAATCATGATCGATGGCAACTTAAAGTTAGACAACTGAGACATAATGAATGAGTCTCGATCACATTAGTCTCCTTTATAATAATGATACATGTATATTAATCGCTTTCCCGCGGAAATATGTGCTTTATTCTTCCATTTTTTGGTAAAAATGTGCTTATTGTATGATATACTAATGATATATTGTTGAAAACGTATATAACATAATCAATAATCTCGGCCCATGGTCAAGTCGGCCCATGTGTCTGATCAAGTCGGCCCACATGTCTGGTCAAGTCGGCCCACATGTATGGTCAAGTCGGCCCACATGTCTGGTCAAGTCGGCCCACGTGTCTGGTCAAGTCGGCCCACGATCTCAGATCAGATGTATGGTCAACTAAATAAATAGTATCTAAATAAATATTTTTTTCATAAATAAATATATATTTTTTTTAATTAAAATAGAATCTTTTTAAATATATATCATGTTTCTTGTTAAATCACCATTTCTAATAAATTTATATGTCATATACGAACAATATGATATGGGCCGAGATGACCACGGAAAAAATAATATTTTCTCATTTTAAATTAAATTTCATCAGGTTCTTTGCAATCTGTTTCTCAAAATATTCTTGAATCACCATTTCTAATAAAAAAAATTATGTCATATACAAACATATATAATATGGGCCGTGATGACCAAAAAATGTGGGCAGAGATGACCAGTGATCTGGGCCGACTTGACCAGCGATCTGGGCCGAGATTGAAATGTGGGCCGAGATGACCATGGTCCGACTTGACCAGACACCGCAGCAGTTACGTGTTCGCAACTAAATATTATTACGAAATCATTGCAATTTATGTATTTTAAATGTTATATGGGATTAATTCCGTAATGTTTTGTTGGTAGTGACGTGAACAGTGGTGTAAAAACGGTATGAATCAATATGACCTCCGCTCTTTACCGCCCACATATCGCCAAACAGGTGTCCGATAGCATCTCGTTGTATCAGCAGAATAGTATGGCCACTAAAGTGCGACACGGAGCTCGAAAATACACATTCATAACATCCCCGGACGGGAAAATACCTAATTTTTACATTTGGGACCATTTTTATGCTTAGACGTACGTTAATCTCATTAAATCTTGAAATATAATCGATGACTTAAACTTTACACAGCCTTGGCCCCGATTGTTATTGTTCCGTCTGCGCATGCGCGGACTGAAACCTTTACTGGGCTGAAGAATTTTCTGTTATACCGGCATACATGAAATGTCTGTAACTGTGTCTGTATCTGTTGTGCTGACATTTGAAGAATCCACAGTAGTGAGTGTTAACGGTTTCGGAATGTAATATTTCATGTGAATGAACTAGCATACACTGATTTGCATACACGGTATTAGATGGAAATTCCACTTGAAGGTCACTGATTGGTAAATCTGATCTGGGTTAACACTGTTCGTTTGAATGATAATTACGATCGTGTTCATTACTATGACTATCGCAGTCCGAACTACACTGTCCGTCACAAGGAATAAATGTATCAATGTGTGTGTTGCTCGTGATACAATGTATCACTCTCTGGAATGTATTGTTCGGTAGCAGAGAATTCACTATTTGTAATACACTGTTCGTTTCCATGTTTAGTGGGCAAATCTGTACAAACTTGACGAAGACGGTGCCTCTTAGGTTTATTAACTACATATATATCGTCTTCCGTGTCGGCATCATACAGATAGCGCACGTGATAGCGCATCTGCAACCAACATCTGCGCCGCTGGTTTGTAGATTATGTCGAAATCAAATTGCTGTAATATAGCAAGCCATCTTTCGTATATGGCGCCTTTAAATTGTTTTTGAAACAATGGTCTTAATGCCTGATGATCACACTCGACGACAAAGTGGCGACCACGCAAATATAGTGCGCAGTCTAATACACTTGTGACAACACCAAGTAGTTCCAATTTTGTTGGTCCGTATTTCTGTTGCCATGGAGACAGTCCCTTGGAACCGAAACGCACTACTCTGCAGACTCAATCGTCGTGTATTTGATATGGCATATAACAGACCCCCTTGCTACTTGTGTCCACAGCAAGCCGGAATTGCGTGTCAAATTTAGGAAATGCCAGTGAATCAGATTGTATAACACTATTATTGAGTGTCTGGAAGCTTTCCTCACAATCAGTAGTCCAGTCAAATAGTACACCCTTTTTTCAAAAGGCGATACAGCGGCTGCGCTATAGCACTATGATTTGCTATATACTTACGAAACCAGTTCAGCATGCCCAGTGCACGCTGGAGCTCTGCTCTATTGGTAGGTGAGAGATAATCTTTTAGAATTTCAATCCTATCACTAGGAGGTTTAATGCCATGTTTGGATATGTTGTGGCCCAGAAACACACAATGCGACTGTGCAAACTTACATTTTGTTCGGTCGCAGCTTCAAACCTGACTGCTCAATTATGGTTAAAACCTCATTCAATATCTCTAAATGATGATGAAATGTTTCAGAAAATACACATACATCATCTAAATGACACAAGACAGAAATATATGTTAAACCCTTCAATATTTTATCCATCAATAACTGGAACGAATTTGGGGCGGTCCGAAGACCCATGGGGAGTCTCAGGAATTTGAAGGTGCCGTAACAAGTATTGAAAGTTGTATATTTACTAGACTCATCAGAAGTTTTCATCTGGAAAAATCCAGAACTTAAATCCAGCGATGTTATGAAATTAGGTACACACTGAGAAAATGACTCGGTTAAATCCTGAGTTTGTGTATTCAGGTACCTAAAATCAGAACAGAACCGGTATGATGAGATACTTTGTTCTCTAGTAATATTGTTTCGGATCTATCTTAGGTTTGTTTCGTTTTGCTACAAGTACTACCTGACTTGTTATAGGCACTTCCTCAGTCTCTGAGACAGGAACTATTATTCCTTGATGAAGTAGTTCATCTAACTGGTGCCTGAGCACCTGTTTCTTATCAAGAGGTAACCGGTAGGGACGCTGGTGTTTAGACTGAGCATCTGGCTTCAGATGAATCCGATGCTCAGCTAACGTCATAAGGCCAAGCTCTGGTCTTTCATCAGTTATGAAAACATCTTTGTGTTTGTAAAGACAGTCAAATAACTGTTCCTGTTGATTTTCTTTCAGGCAATTCTGAATTTACATCAAAATATGATTTAAATTTGACAACATCAGGATCAGAATATAATGGCCTTTGAGATACACCAGCCTGCTCACCAGGTGAATGTACTGTGACGTGGGCACATGATATATCCGACACCGGTACATGTATCAAATCAACATAATTGTCACATAATTTGAATGTTGCCAGTATATATCCTTTGTTTACATGTATCCGCTCATTTTTCGGGTTAAGCACCTTAACAAGCACAATATGATCGGGTATACACGTAACAACCGCTTTTGCAACAAACAGTCCATTATGTGACATTTTTGCACGAGTTGTACACACACCTTGCATACCAACAACAATGTCTTTCGATAATTTACCAGTAACCATGCACTCTGCATTTTGTTAAAAAACAAAGGTTTGCTTACATGTAACTTTTGTGGTACTTGTTACCCCTGAAAAGCATGTATTATTACGAAAGTCCGAGACAATATCATTGTATTTCATGTAGTCAGTACCAAGTATTAACGGATGAGAAGCACTGTCTAATATATAGATGAAAACCATGCATGACGCACTGGTTGGCGAACGGCGAAACTGAATACTGGCAGTACAAAAAACATCAACCGATTGATTATTAGCCAAAATAACACTGGTTGCACATGGTTGCAAACCTATAATACATGCTTGGGGAATTGAATCAAATAATTCCTTGGATGTGATGTTTATGCTGCTGCCTGAATCAAGCAATGCCGTAGTTCGTTTATTTCCAACGTAGATTGGTAAATACATAAAGTTTCTGTCCCGAGACAAAAATGGACGTTCTGTATCATTGCGAGATATGTTCTCATCCTGACCAATTTGTGTATGACCAGAATTACACTCTGATAGGCCTGTCAGCTGCGCAGCACTGCTAGGCCTTGGGCATTTAACTGGGAACATTCGCGTGCACTGTGCCCAGCATTGTCACACAACTCACAGATCACCACAGATGCAATAGTATCAGTATTCACTTTTTGACGGCGACAGTCATTTGCGATAAGCCCCAACTGGGTACATATTTGGCACTTTGAAGTTGGAGTCTTATTTCCATTGCCATTCTTGTTACATTTCCATTGTATGTGGCCTTCTCCGTCACATTTGTAACAGGTAGTTTACCCTGGATCGCGTATAATTAGTCGTAGGAACATGAAGAACGTCTAAACTGTCTAAACGTTGACTGAGCTTCTGTATTTGCGATTGCAAGGTGGTGTACTAGTGTTTAAAGCTGAACTGCTCGATGCTTCTTCCGCCCTATATCCGTGTGCCTCGCCTGTCTTCGCGACATGTAACGCATCTCTGAATGTCTGTACCCATCCAGCACGCACAAAATAACGTAGTTGTGGTGGCAGCCCATCAACAAATTTGTAAGTCATTTCTCGATCAGTTTTCGCTAAGCGATGGCCCTTTTCCATTACAATACTGTGGAATTCCTCAATGGGTTGGGATGATCGTAATGTCAAGTTGCTGTAATTTAAGCTGCTAGCTTCCTCCGCTATAAGTTTTGGGCTGGTTTGATCACAATATTCCTGTTTGAATGCCCCTATTAAAGCACCCCCCCCCCAGGATATTTTGGCAGAGTCTGGTAGGGAATTGTACCAACTAAGTGCTGGTCCTGACAAATGCATGTGGAAAGCAGCAACAGCATGTTTGGATTGGTCTTCAATGTTGGATATAATGAGGTACGAGTTAAATTCAGCAAGAAATTTGTCTGCATCTTCATGCATGTATCCAAAAAACTTTGTACATTTGAGCACGAGCTGTGCTTGCTGAGTGTTAGTTACAGGGGGTGGAACACGGATGCTAGGTGTCGATGTTGCAATTGGAGCGTGGACGAAACTGTCATGAAGGCGCTGATCGAAAGTCCGAAACGGATTTATGGGATCCAAATCGGCGTCTGATTCGAACGGATTTCGAAATATATTTGTGACATCCATTGTTTAAACTTTAGATTCTCCACCATGTAGGAATGCCGTATAACTTGCTGGCTGAGGGTAATATATATTTCAAGAGTTCGAACGATTAAATCTTCTTTATTCAACTTTTCTAAATTTCACCACGTGTTACGTACAGCTTCCATGAGGTCGCTACCCAATTCTCTCCCCTGACTACATCCCAGCTTCTCCGTGCATCTGCCAAGCAGGTATCTAAGAGCTAGGACCCAGTCAGAGTGGGAGGTAACTCATGTTAGCTAAATAGTTTGTGTAAGGGAAACAACTGCAGACAATACTATTGTAAGCATAGACAGGAGTTGCTTCCCCGACACATGTTTGATATTTCCACTAGCACTCCATACAAAGCCAAAATATAACAGTTGATACATTCTGAAGACATTGAAAGGTGCAGTAACAGTGGACGCTAGATTGTCCATAAACATAAACCTGTGTCATTTGTTTATTAAAAGCAATTAATCAGTTGTACACATCATTGCAGTTCATGTATTGACTAAGATGGAGAGGTACTGAGTTGCTGACCAGGATGAGTGTTTGTGAACACTGAGTACAGTTTACCCTGTCCATAGTCAGTACATTGATTACTCAATACAATGCTTTAAGTTTGAAATGTATCAAGACTCAATTACATTGTATGACTGCAGGGTCAAACACAATCATTTTAGTAGACATTACAGCCACTGGTCTATATAGACTATTGATGTGAGTACATATCCTCCTCCAGCAGATCTGTCATTTTCTCATTTGAAACCAAACATTTGGAATTGTTTTTGTAATCTAAATTTGTAGTATCAGTTCTCCCTTTTAACATTTCTGATACATCTATTGTTGTAAAGCTATCATCATAGTTATATTTGAAATTAATTTGATTCTCAGTAGTCTTTTAACTTCATCCAGTTCACCTTATTACCATGTATGTCTACCTTAAAATCACCAGACACTTCATTGGCAACTTGCTGAAGGTCATAAACTGCTGAAGCACATTGGAATAACTATGATGTCTATGTTTTTTCCGTCTTGCCACATACGACAGTATCCCAGTGACTGTTCTATTGCAGCATGCATTGAATCACACTCCATAATTAAGTGTGTGGCTATACTCGAATAACGTTTATTCTAATGTATTAAGATGTGTATTCATTGCAACTGCATGTCTGCGACATACTGATTCCTGTGTTGTTATGTGCATCAACAGAGTACATAACAACAGGTTTGATGGCTGGTTGCAAACATTTAAAATGCGCAATCAGACATGATCCATTTTCCTGGTTTCATACCAAATGTAACATGTGCCATTATATATATGCTAGATTAACTCTGTGTTCTGCACACTTTAATTAGTACAAGGCATACAGCAGTTGATAGGTCTTAGCTCCATAATCCTCTCTTAGCCAGTCCTTAATATTATAATGAGTTTCTATCACAGGGAATGAGTCTATGTGTGCTTTTATATGAGTGAATACATTAGCAGGTGTCTTATTGCATGAACTATGCCTTCCAGCATATCTGTTCCTGTGAATGAGTCATGTGCTTCTACAAATATGTGTGTAGAGACGAAAATATACATTTACCAATTAAAGCACATGTGCATTATGTGCATATTGCAATAGCATGTGTATTTCGGTTACATGTGTCTGCTATTTGATCATGAACTAACCTGGTCACACAGCCCATTAGCCCCATTCTCCCAGTCACTGCCACAACTGGTGTTGTTGTTGTTTTTTGTTGGGGCTTATGGGTTTTGCGACCAGTGTAGATCCAGATCAGCCTGTGCATCCGCAGTCTGATCAGGATCTGCACTGTTCGTCATTCCAGCATTTATGGTAACACTGGTTTCTTGAAGAAAATGTGAAACACTTGACACAATGGTGATATCTCATCAGCACAGACACTCTAATCGGAAACTCAAACAATGACAAACAATGACGATCAATGATCTACCATTGAACAATCACACGGTCATATGTACACCATGGCACATGTCATATACACGGGTGTAGCTCTAAATTTCATTTATCCGGCATGAATGCTGTCTGTATCTTTTTGAATTTGCTTGCAGTGTAAACTGTGGTTTCGTCACACAGCGGAGACACTGCCCATACTACAGGGATGAGCTGATATCTGGCTAGGCTGGCAGTGCAGCCCGAGCTACGTGATGTCACAGCTAATTAAAGTTTAATTACGACAAGAAACAGATGGATCAGTTTAAAGCTACCATCGAAGGCCAGATTATGCAAAAGTACATCGAACATCAACAGGAGAAATATGGCTTATCAGTTTTATGACCAGTGCATATTCAGATCAGCCTGTGCGTCCGTCTGTTCAGTGTATCAGGATCAATACGCCGTTCCATCAATGAAACACCGGTCATGATTCTAACAAGCTACGTAGATCGCTATCTTATACACGAGCTCGCGATTTGATCAGGAGCTGCACTGGTCACAAATCCAATCAGGCCCATTTACCCGGTCACAACCACATATATTGGAGCACTTTATATCTACGCAAGCCCTCAATGGGCGGTATCCTGAACATATCAAGTGCCTGTCAACTTCGATCGTATTATCTTCATAATTATCTGTTTGAGATGTGTGCGTTATTGCAATGGAAAACAGAGGCTATACCGAGTTGTGTGTGAAATCAGTCAACGAGTTGTTTAATAACTTGTAGATCTATATTGCATCAACACGAAAGTATATTATATATACAGCATAAGCATAGCATCATGCATTGTCATAATCAATCCTCAAGTGTGGCTGGGACTGGCCTAATGGAGTTTTAGGATTTGAGACCACCAGTGTAGATCCAGATCAGCCTGTGCGCTCTGATCCGGATCTGCACTGTTCTCCATTGCATCAATGAAGCAACCGTCATGCTTCTAACCAGCAATATAGATCGTTATTAGGCTACAGGAGTGTGCTAATTGATATAGAGCTAAACTAGTCACAAATCATATAATCCCCATTTCTGTAGGCCCAGCTACAAATATAGCTGTGACTGGAGATAGGGGTTTTCGGTTTTTAGACCAGTGTCCTCACAGTCTGATCAGGATCTGCACTGAATCAGTTCTCCATTGCATCAGACTGGACATAAAGCCCCATTTCTCCAGTCACAGCTATGTTTGTGGCTGGACCTACATACTGTGGATGTTCTAGCGCACTGTAGCAACCTGATACTAACCAATACTCTATTACAAGCGGGAACACTGCTGAATTTATTTAATGACCACTGTATATCCTGATCAGACTGCGCCAGTGTGCAGTGCAGACTGATCCGGATTTACACTGGTCGTAAATGCCATAAGCCCCGTTCAGGTAGTCACAACCACCGTTGGAAAACCGCGAACACTGTCCCGCGTGACACAACTGCTCACATTCGTCATTTATATAGAGGATCAAAGCATGTCTGCAGGCGCATGGCATTCAGTGTCAAATGTGTCTACCAGACACATGTACAAACCATTGTCAACATTGTACATAAAATATCAGATGTCAGATATATGATGTATGATTAGATTAGATTTTCGCTATGCGCACTGTATTGTAAATGTTTGTGTATATGTTGTACATGCTCATGGGCCAGTTGGCTTAATGCAAATAAACTTTCATCTATGATAAATGCATCGAGCGAATATCACATATGTATATCTATACGTATTTGGCGCATTAGTACACCATCGCCTGCGCTAATCCTGCCAATTTTTGAAAATATTTTTATTTCAAAATACTTGAATATTGTGCGTGAAATCAAACAGCTTGATTTGTCGAGCCTGAGTTGTGCTATTGGAAGAATGGGACTGAGCCCCCTTTTACCGGTGCCGCCTTCAATTATGAAACATCCTATGTACCGTATTATATTTGCCGACAGGAACTGCACGGTACATGGGGCTCCGGAAGCATCATAAGATTGGTCCTGTGAATCTCGTGGATGTCCTCATTACCCACCCAAAGTGTATGTTGTTACCAGTGTGGTAACAACATACACTTTTGATGAGAAATGAGACAAATTGCTGAAACAAATATTCCGTTTTTTTTTAAATATATTTTTATAAACTTGCATCTATGAAAATGCATCGAGCGAATATCACATATCTATATCTATGCGTATTTGGCGCATCAGTACAGTACACCATCGACTGTGCTAATCCTGCCAATATTTGTAAATGGGTTTATGCAAAATACTTGAATATTGTGTTTGAAAGTAAGCAGCTTGATTGAGCTACGGTCTAGGTACAGCCAATCAAACTGCTTGATTACTAGTTGATATTGCCAATATGTTCCGAAATGTTGAAATGTCGAAATCTTGGCAAAATTAACGCAGGCGGTTGTGTAACCTGCCGATCTTTGACAATTTAAGTGTCGTGTCCCATGAATGACAATGCGCATGCGCCGGTTGGGATGGACAACAAATTAAGTCAGAAGACACTACAAGTGCGAATCATTAATGGATCATTGACACGAAATATACGTGCGTACATGGACTTGGAGGGACAACAGCGGGAGCAAGAGCATTCATGCCCACTCATATACTTATATGAGACACGCCATGTGAGTTTGTACCTTCGGACATCTGCGTAATTTCATTAAATACGTTTACAAATTTACAATATATTTCATAAATAAAGTCAAAAGTAGACAAAACTTCCAGAGTACATTCGGAATATAATAGTTGACGCCATTGATATTGTATATTTTGTGGTAACAACTTTCTGTCTGACGTACTCACGACCTGACGTCATCATCCCACGAGCTGTCTTCAAATGTCGATAGTACAAACAAGGTCACTAGGAAAGTGCTTTTGTCTGAATTAAAACAATCAGGAAATGGAAATATAAAAAAGACTATAATGTGAATGTTGGGTCAAACCATCTGTCTGTTTCGAAATGCAACATGTTTATTTTGCATCACCTCCAGTTCTGAGTGTGATTAGGACGTTAAACCCATTCAGTTTCACTTTCTATCAAATGACACGCCAGTGTCTTGATCAAGTATCATTTATTCTGTTATCAATCATTTAGTTTTTTATACTTTTTCTCCTGAAGGGTAGGTTGATAACAGTGGGTGGCAGGTGGGAGCATGCAATGGGTAATTTAACGAACGGGGTTCACCTTTACCAGAATTCCGACTGGAGAACTGTAACCTATTTCACCAACATTGCAAAGTATACTTTTCTAGGAAAGTATACTTTTAGGGAGTAATCATTTATTTTTCGCAAAATGCTTTATTTCATATAAAATTAACGACTGCATATATTTAATGATAACAAGTATGCAGAATTATTATACTGAATTTATTACATTATCACAAACAAAATGGCTGTGATAATGTAATACATTCGGTATAATAAAAAATAATAAATTTATCCTAAAATTGAACATTTCTCTCCCAAAGTATACTTTGCTAGATAAGTATACTTTGCCATGTTGGTGAAATAGGCTACTGGTTTGTCTTTGCGTTCTTGTACATGTATGTGATTGTTGAATCTGGTTATACCCCTTATACGAGTAAGATGAGTATTGCTAATCCTATTACTTTTAGGGAAGGGGCCAAGTGACTTTGGTGTGGTATGTATCTGAATATATATTTTTCCCAATGTAAATATTCCATTCTGATTTTGGAATGTTCCCCCCCCCCCCCCCCCCCCCAATTCAGCAGTCTAAACACGAAATCAAACCCGCTGTCCGGCCTTAAATGACCTTAGCTGTTGATAGTCCGTCATAATACCGTAAATGGTAAATACTATTTTTTTTAATTCTGTCACATTCCGCAAATCCTGTGTCTGAGAACAAAACTAGTTTTTGTATGGCTTTATATTTACATTGTTCTTAAAAACTATGAATAAACAAATACGACGTTAAAATTAGGAATCCTATGTTTTGTGTCATTTTGTCTCAATTCACAGAACAGTGTCATTACTGGTCTATAGCGTTTTGTTATTGGCAACGACTATGAACGTCATGTATTTTAATGACGGCAAACAAACTTTAACCAATCATCAAAATCGCACGACGTCACATGGGGCTACTGTAATCTACTGAGATATGAATGCAATTTATCCCGTCAACACTGTGCGTATGTGCCGTGAACCACGGTGCAGTGAAACATTTTTGATATCCAGTCAATAACGACCTAATCACTGCGTATGAATATGTGCGGTTGTCATACTAGTCAATTCTCCAATTTTGAGGATGCGGCTTGTTTTTTTTTTTCCATTTTAAAGCTATTTGTAGTGTTGATGGGATTAAATAGAATAGAAGGTTATTGCCGTGAATGGGAAAAATATCTGGCGCGGCAGAGCCCATCCCGTTTCATAAGCCTTGCAAGATATTTTTTTCCCATTCACGACACTAACCTACTATTCTCTATCTATTTTCCTTATTTCTGAACCAAAGTATATGTTGTGACCACTCATTTGAACCGTCTCGGCGAGACGGTTCAAATGAGTGGTCACAACATATACTTCTGATGAGAAATAAAGAAATTCCTGAGCCTTGCCGGATATTTTTTCCCATTCACGGCACTAATCTACTATTCTCTATATACTGAATTATTATTATTATTAATTCAAGGACTGTGTAAATATATACAAATGATGTCATATTACAATTAACTCCAAAGATCAAACACTTCCAGCTGGCTTGTAGACCAATACCATACTTTCGCTTTCATTATCTTCACCTCTCTCCCCCTGCGACATATCCTCTACCAGCAAATCCCCATCACCATTCCAAACACCATCGACGGTCGGGATTTTGAAACAGCCGATCTTGAACGAGACTTTCTTGTGTATCCATCTCATCTTGATCGTGAACGAGAGCTTTGTGCAGGCAGATAACTCTTTCAGGTTGATGTTGTAGACGGTCAGACAAAGATTGGAAATATGTTTGCCGACTTTCTTCTCACAGAATGGAGGTGGGTTTGCCACTGAAATTTAATGGGATTACCGTAATTACCCATATATATTCGGTCACAAGTTTTTGCCGTGAAACACATATATCTACAGAGCTGCAGACTTATTTTAGCAGAAGACACATTGATAATGCATTTCGGGAAAAATAAATGATTACTCCCTCAAAGTATACTTTGCTAGATAAGTATACTTTGCAATTTTGATGAAATCAGCTACTGGGTCTACACGGCTCACCATTAAGTCGGTAAAGCTCCTGCCATACGTTAGCAGACAGAATAGCTGCTCATGAGGCTGCTGGAATGCAAGTAACCCGAATTGTCTGTCTGTAACGCAGGGTGACTTGCTTTATGTAAGTCGCTCTGTGTTGCAGACAGAAATTTTGGGTTAGCCACAAATACTGCAAGCCGGATTATGATGAAATATGGCGCAGCAAACGCGTCTTCATGAGCTGCATTTGGTGGTACTGGGAGTTTGGCACTTCGCAAATTCTTCGCAATTACGACAGACGTTTGGGCCAAATTACAGAGACCACCAAATGCAGCTTAACAAGACGCGTTTGATGCGCCATATTTCATTCAAATCCATTACATAATGAGGACAAAATAAAATAATACGTATCGTACTTTGAATCGGAGGGCTTCTGGATTTTTTCCAGTCACAGACATATTTAGCCCAACAAGTTATGTTGGAAGTTGATGAATTGAATTGAATTCTGCGTGTGCACCATAATTTTCATCAACATTTGACATCATAGCTCCAGATAAGCTGCATATTTGCTTAAATACCCAATTAAAATGATAAAAAACCCAATTGAAATCAGAAGTAGCGAGTATTAAAATGCAATAGCAATTGTGTGGTACCTTTACCATGCTGCAGAAAACAATGAACAGACCACAAATATGGAGTGAAAATACTCAATTACTAATTCCTTACTTGGAGCCCTGTGACATGATTTACAAAATATACCAAATACTTACATGAACAGCGGGAGGGCACAAATTAAAGAAGGGAGCTGTTTTTACCGTGGAAGGGGTCGGGTTGTCCCTACATAAGTTTGACTGCGGGAGGGGCTTTGTCCACATATGGCATACATCATGGGAGGTGTTTTGTCCACATATGGCATACATCATGGGAGGTGCTTTGTCCACATATGGCATACATCATGGGAGGTGTTTTGTCCACATATGGCATACATCATGGGAGGGGTTTTGTCCACATATGGCATACATCATGGGAGGTGTTTTGTCCACATATGTCATACATTATGGGAGGTGTTTTGTCCACATATGGCATACATCATGGGAGGTGGTTTGTCCACATATGTCATACATTATGGGAGGTGGTTTGTCCACATATGGCATACATCATGGGAGGTGTTTTGTCCACATATGGCATACATCATGGGAGGTGCTTTGTCCACATATGGCATACATCATGGGAGGTGTTTTGTCCACATATGGCATACATCATGGGAGGGGTTTTGTCCACATATGGCATACATCATGGGAGGGGTTTTGTCCACATATGTCATACATTATGGGAGGTGTTTTGTCCACATATGGCATACATTATGGGAGGTGCTTTGTCCACATATTGCATACATCATGGGAGGTGTTTTGTCCACATATGGCATACATCATGGGAGGGGTTTTGTCCACATATGTCATACATTATGGGAGGTGTTTTGTCCACATATGGCATAGATTATGGGAGGTGCTTTGTCCACATATGGCATACATTATGGGAGGTGTTTTGTCCACATATGGCATACATCATGGGAGGTGTTTTGTCCACATATGTCATACATTATGGGAGGTGTTTTGTCCACATATGGCATACATTATGGGAGGTGCTTTGTCCACATATGGCATACATTATGGGAGGTGTTTTGTCCACATACGACATACATCATGGGAGGTGTTTTGTCCACATACAGCATACATCATGGGAGGTGTTTTGTCTACATATGGCATACATCATGGGAGGGGTTTTGTCCACATATGGCATACATCATGGGAGGTGTTTTGTCCAAATATGGCATACATCATGGGAGGGGTTTGTCCACATATGGCATACACCATGGGAGGGGTTTTGTCCACATATGGCATACATCATCGGAGGTGTTTTGTCCACATATGACATACATAATGGGAGGGGTTTTGTCCACATATGGCATACATCATGGGAGGTGCTTTGTCCACATATGGCATACATCATGGGAGGTGTTTTGTCCACATATGACATACATAATGGGAGGGGTTTTGTCCACATATGGCATACATCATGGGAGGTGCTTTGTCCACATATGGCATACATCATGGGAGGTGTTTTGTCCACATATGACATACATCATGGGAGGTGTTTTGTCCACATATGGCATACATCATCGGAGGTGTTTTGTCCACATATGACATACATAATGGGAGGTGTTTTGTCCACATATGGCATACATCATGGGAGGGGTTTTGTCCACATATGGCATACATCATGGGAGGTGTTTTTTTCCACATATGGCATACATCATGGGAGGGGTTTTGTCCACATATGGCATACATCCAGGGATTCCGTCCATCCGTTTGTCCGGACCAACGTCCGGCGGTTTCAGAGGTTAGGGGTGTGGCCTAACACAAAAGCTTCCTTTTATTTAGCTCCTAAATTCTATTGATGTTTAGGGGCCTTTTCTTTGTTCTTCAAACAATGTTGGTACGTCCGTCCGTCCATATTTGCATTAAACTATTCAGTGCTCCATAGTTTCAAAACCACTTCATCCACCGACTTGAAACATCACATACATGTTTATCATCATCCATTTTTCATTCCCCGCCCCACCCGTATGGCCCCCATGCCCAAGGCCAAGGCAAATTTACTGATTTACGTTTTCACAGAATTTGCGTTAAAGTTTATTTGTCGGTCCAGGCGGCGGCCGATGTATCCGTCTCTGTTCACTTTCTCTAGTTGAAGATATATGACGATACTAGGACTGCTGAATTTTTGATTATTTTGTTATGCCCCCGCCATCGAATGGTGATGGGGGCATACAGTGTTACCGGCGTCCGAACATACGTCCGCCGTCCGTCCGTCCGTCCGTCCCGAAACCTTAACGCTCGGGTAAATGGCTTATAATTTATGTTTCCTTTCTCGGATCTGCTTCACATTTCACATACGCATTGCTCCAATGGTCCTCTACTGCCCTGTGTAAAATCCACATTCGTCCCGCCCCTGCTAAGCCCAGGGTCAAGGTCACAGACTTGGTGCGTTCAAAACCTTAATGCTTGGGTAAATGGCTTTTAATTTCTGTTTCCTTACATGTATCTGCTTGTGTTTTTAAATGTGTCTCGATTTCTTTGGCTGCCATCGGGGGCATTCGTGTCCCGATAGGCCACATTTCTAGTTTCAGGATGTTTTGAAAAAAAAACGTTATATAAAAAATGTATTTTAATCATGGCCCTGTGTAAAGTGGTTTAATTGAAGATACAGTCGAACCTCCCCGAACGGCCACCTCTCTACAACAACACCCTCTCTATAACAGCCGCTATTTGATATCCCAAATGGATGATTTCCTCTGTATCTAACTATTAGACTGCTGAGCACGAAAATTGCCGTCTGCTGTTGCTTTTCCTTCTTTCTCAATAAAAACATGTGTTGACAGCATTTTAGAATCATTTCCATTGGAAATGATTCTAAAATGTTGCCAAAGCATGTTTTTGATGAGAATTATCGAAGAAAATAAATAAACAACATTAACCTCCCTACAACATGCACCTCTCTACAACAGCCAGTTGTGCGTCTTCCCATGGGTGGCTGTTGTAGACAAGTTGCACTGTAATATTATATGACGATACTAGGGCTTCTGAGGTGTTTTCACAGATATCGGTACATAAGTATCAGATTTGTGTCACCACGTACACTGTGGTTAAAAATCAGCAGCCCTGTGATGTTGTTAAGAAATCTATCGGACACCTTAGTCAATGGACTTACTGGTGAAGTTGTGTGATGGTCAACTTGCCGCAGCAACCCAGCGGTCTTAGTATCGTCATAATTATATCTTCAGTTAAACCAATTTACACAGGGCCATGACGAAAACATTTTTTTTTTAAATCTTGATATAACCCTTTAACTCTGCATGCTAGCGGTGAAAATATCCGCCAAACGAATTAGGAGTATATGTTTTATTTCTCTCAGTAAATATGTCTTTGAAATTTTATTGGAATTGAGTCCTCAGAACTCAATTCTAATGAAATTCCAAGACATATTCATGATATTTACAGGGAGAAATAAAAGAAAATATGATGATTTTGAACTATTTATAGCCCACAAGTTTCCCAGCATGCAATGAGTTAATCATCATTACCTTTGATGACCTTTTTGATGACCGTGTGACCTTTGATGGTCATTCTGATATCAAAGCCAATTCCGCTGGACAGTACCGTCGCCACTATACAGACTGTAAACAACAACAACAACAACAAGACGATAAATTAGGTCGTCATATCTAGGTTATGAATTTGGTAAAGTTTTCAACTTTATTGTAGCCTTAGTAAAGATATTTATCCCGTCAACACAGTGCGTATGTGCCGTGAAACACGGTGCCGTGAAACATTTTTGATATCTAGTCAATACTATTTTTGCATTTTACAGCCATTTGTAGGTGCTGACGGGATAAATAGAATAGTAGGTTAGTGCCGTGAATGGGAAAACATATCTGGCGCGGCACGGAAACGGGATGTGCTCGGCAGAGCCTCGCCCATCCCGTTTCCTGAGCCTTGCCAGATATGTTTTCCCATTCACGGCATTAACCTACTATTCTCTATCTATTTTCCTTATTTCTGAACCAAAGTATATGTTGTGACCACTCATTTGAACCGTCTCGGCGAGACGGTTCAAATGAGTGGTCACAACATATACTTCTGATGAGAAATAAAGAAATTCTTGAGCCTTGCCGATATTTTTTTGTTTTTTTTCCCATCACTGGCACTAAACCTACTATTCTCTATATATTGTCCGTATTATGTAACGTATTTTAATGAAATATGGTGCATCAAACGCGTCTTTTCTCTATAAAACTGTACTTTGGCTCTCAGACACGGGGTTTGCAGAAAGTGATTTGGGAGGACAGATTGTTTTCTGTATTTGTTGTATGGGATGTTAATCTCTGTTTCTTCAAGTAGCCAGATGCATGTACCTTGTAGATGTGCATTGTGCATGTCACTTTGACATGTGGTTTAAATACGAGTCACGCCATGCGATGTTGTACCTAAGAACATGTGCGATTTTTCATGAAATATATTTACAGAAAATGTGATCTTTTCTGTAAATGAATTCGAAAGATTTGTGTAACTTTCATAGCAAATGCGGAATAGTATTACAGAAACTGTGATGTTTTCTGTAAATGACGTCGAAAGATGACGAAAGTTTCATAGCAAATGTTTGCTATGACCTTTTTGTCATCTTTCGATGTCATTTACGGAAAATATCGTAACTTTTGTAAATATGTTTATGAAATAATTATGTGTTTAATAAAGTTGCCATAACCTTTTTAGACGTATAAAATCACCAGCTTTTCATCAAACATGATTGCATTATGTGTATATGGTAGGGCGTCACCAGAATTTTTGAAAAAGGGGTTCGGCTTCCAGCTGTGAAGTAACTGAATTATGTAAGAGGTACAGGGGTTGCCCCTGTACCCCTTAAACATTTCGGTAGTGGGTGGCAGGTGGGACCATACGATGGTTAATTTAACGATCGGGGTTAATCCTTACCGGAATCACTACTGGAGACCTGGTTTGGCCCTCACATACGTCTTTTGCATTTTGTATGTGACAGTTGAATCTGGTTATACCCTATATGTGAGTAATCCTATCAGTATTACTTTTTAATAGAGGAAGGGGCCAAGTGACTTTGGTGTGGCATGGAACCAGGTCAGGTTATTCTCATTTCAGGGCTGAATATATTTATTTTTTTATGTAAATATTCCGTTTTGATTTTGGAATTTTCGCCCTGATGTAGCAGTTTACATGCGGATCGAACCCTTTGTCCTGGCATTAAATGACATTAGCTGTTGATAGGCCGTTAAACACCAATAAACAAACAGACACTGAGTGCTTTTGCATTCCAGAAGCCAAATGCTGAATTTGGGTACGTATGGACAATAAGTTGCCCCGGGCATAGAGAATAGTACGCTAGTGCCGTGAATGGGAACAAATATCTGGAAGGCTTAGGAAACGGGATGGGCGAGGCTCTGCCGAGCACATCCCGTTTCAGTGCCGCGCCAGATGTTTTTCCAATTCACGGCATTAACCTACTATTCTATTTATCCCGTCGACACCTACAAATGGCTTTAAAATGCAAAACAAATAACCCCAGTCACCGCACATATTCATACGCAGTGATATGGTCGCATTGTCAGGATATCAACAATGTTTCAAGGCATCGAGTTTCACGGCACATACGCACTGTGTTGACGGGATAAAAAAAATTTTGGGACCATTTATAGAGGAAATTAGCAGTTTTTAAAAACAACAGTACGTATTATTGTGGTGGGCGGCTGACAGAAAAAGTGCATAGTTCGTGTACACAACTCCTCCGAAACCGTTCAGTCGATCGATCTGAAACTTTACACACGTCTTCTACACATATTGAAGATGTGTACCTTCGTGTTTTTATGGCGAAAAAAAATAATTCTTTAACAAAGATATCACCTTTTTAACTTAGCCATTTTTTTCTACTTGTTTCTATACAATTCTATATACGGTACACAGTTTGTGTACACAACTCCTCCGAAACCGTTCAGTCGATAGATTTGAAACTATGCACACGTCTTCTACACATATTTAAGATGTGCATCTTTGTGTTTTTATGCGGAAATAATATTTCTTAACAAACATATCACCTTTTTAACTTAGCCATTGTTTCTACATTTTTCTATACAATTCTACATACGGTACAGAGTTTGTGTACACAAGTCCTCCGAAACCGCTCAGTCGATCGTTCTGAAACTATACACACGTCTTCTACACATATTGAAGATGTGCACCTTGGTGATTTTATGCCGAAAAAAAAACATTTGTTAACAAAAATATAACCTTTTTAACTTCGCCATTTTTTATACATTATTGTATCCAATTCCCTATCATTTCTACCTTACACTCTACTTTTCTATCTCTGTCTAAATTAGTATACATGTTTAGCACAACGAGATGACGAAATAATGCTATAGACTTTCAAATACTCATTAATGTTTCTTGCATTGGTGCCAGCTTCACATTTCTGCATCTTCGCTGTCTGGCCCATATTCGACGGGCGTATTTTGTGACTTACGGCACTCTTGTTTAGACTGTATAAGGTAATGAATGTGTATTTGCAGCCTGTTTGCGCTGTTTTACTGCCGATGCACGTTATGAATATAGATAGCGGAAGTAGTCGTATTTTCACCGGAAGTTATTTATTTCATCGATGAGAATATATGACTTTTATTTACATCGTATAGCTATGTATTTCATGGGTAGGTATATAATAAAAAGGTATATGCCCACTCAGGAGGCACAAACTGTTTTTTATATCAGAGACATCATCTGAGACATTTTCTGGCAAATTAAACATTCATTCACCATTACCCCACGTATTGATTGGCATTATTATACAGTTTATATCAGACGTAAATTTCCACACTGATATCAGGGGCGATAACCGTGTTTCCTTAAAATGTTAGCAGACATTACTATTCATTCTCTGTATTTATTTTTAGCTCGCATGCACGAAGTGCAGAATAGCTTATGGCATACCCCGGCGTCGGCGTCCACAAACTCAACGTTGGGGTAAATGTCTTATAACCGTTTCCTTTCATGGAACACATTGTTATTTCATACATGCATTCCTCAGATGACCCTCTATCATGCTGTAAGAAAAGAAAAACTTCTGTTTATTTACAGGGAACGCCTTCATATTTTCATACATACATTCATCTGATGATACTCTGCAAATCCATGACCCACACCCACCCCTTACCCCAAGGTCAAGGTCACAAACTTAGCATATTCATAAGCTTAATATTGGGGTCAATGTCTTATAACATCTGTTTCCTTTCATGGAACGCATTGATATTTCATACGTGCATTCCTCAGATAACCCTCTATCATGCTGTAGCAAATCCACGACTCACCACCCAACCCGTATCCCAAGGTCAAGGTCACAAACTTAGCATGTTCATAAACTTAACGTTGCGGTAAATGTTGTGTAACGTCTGTTTCTTTACAGGGAACGCTTTGATATTTCATACATGCATTCATCTGATGATCCTCTATTGTGCTACAGCAAATCCATGACCCACCCCACCCCTTTCCCCAAGATCAACAGCATGCACTTAACGTTGGAGTAAATGTCTTTTAATAACTTATGTTTCTTTACAATGAACGCCTTGATATTTCATACATACATTCATCAGATAGTCCTCTAATGTTCTACAGCAAATCCATGACCCCCCACCCCTTTCCCCAAGGTTAAGGTCACAAACTTAGCACATTCATACATGCATTCCTCATGTGAATAGCTATCATGCTGTAGAAAATCAGCAACTTAGTGCGTTCATAAACATAACGTTGGGTTCAATTTTGTATAACTTCTGTTTCCTTGCATGGCACACCTTGTTATTTTATAAATGCATTCATTTGATGACCTCTATCATGCTGTATCAAATCCACGACCAACAAACCCAGCCCAGACCGCCGCCCCCCCCCCCCCCCCCCAAGGTCACAAACATAGTGCGTTCATAAACTTAATGTTGGGGGCAAACTGCTATTTCTTTACAGGGAACGTCTCTTCTGTTTCTTTACAGTGAACGTCTTGATATTTCATACTTACAGTTGTCTGATTAGTGCGTTCATAAACTTTACGTTGGGGTAAATTTCTTATTACTTAAGTTTCTTTTCTTGGAACACCTTTATATATCATGCATGCATTCATCTGATCACCCTCTATCATGTTGTAACAACTCCACAACCCAGCCCCCACTCTTTGCCCCAATATCAAGGTTACATACTTAGTGCAATACACTTAACGTTGGGGTACATTTCATATAATTTCTGTTTATTTACAGAAAGCGCATTGATATTTCATACATGCATTCATCTGATGATACTCTATCATGCGATAATAAATCAACCGCACACCCATTAACCCAAGGTCAAGTTATATAGTATTCATGTTTTTTATACAACTGTACCAAATTTGAGTGAAGGCTGCCAACAGGCGAGCTTCGTTGTCTTCTGACAACTCTTGTTTGATGTGCAGTGATCATACTTTATAACTGTAGAAAATATTATTTTTTTCAGGTGATACATTTAATTAGTATAAATAATTAAAAAATACCATGCCTCATTTGCATATGAAAATAGCCTGATACCACCGCGAGTCAGTATCAGTAAGTGGGTGTTTGGTCGGGCGAACGTGACGGCGTAAATTAATGGAAGGGGTTTCTCCTTATAGGAATCACAATATGCCTGGTTTCGCCCTCAGGTACGTTTTTATATCTTTGGCTCTTTTGTTACCTGGGAGTTGAATTGGGTATTGCCCATTGTAAAAGTAGCAAGATTATTACTGATCCTACTGCTTTTGGGAGAGGGCCAAGTGATTCTGGTGTGGCATCAGATCAGGATTTTTCTGATTGAAGGGGTGAATATATAGTTTTTGTTATTGTAAATATTCAGTTCTGATTTTGCCCCATTTGTACATGTACTTGAACTTGTACATGCACTTGTACAGGTAATATATGGGATTTAGTACTAAACCCATTGACCCGACCTTAGCTGACCTTAGCTGTTGATAGACCGTTAAACCCCAACAAACAACAACACTATCAGTGAAATATATATTAATAAATTATTATATCTGTATGGCGGGCTCTTGTAATTTTTAAAACTGGTAGAATAGTATTACAATTATACACCTATTTAATTCCTATAAAGAACACTGAAATTGCTATAGTGAACCTCACTTATATAAAACAATCCTGCTGACTCCCAATAAAAGGGGACCTCCCCTGACGACGCCCTTGTAGTGTTCTTGATCGATCTTCGGTAACTGTAAATGGGTGGCAGGTGGGAGCATGCGATGGGTAATTTAACGATCGGGATTCATCCTGACAGGAGACCTGCTTTGGCCCTCACGTACGTCTTTGGCATTATTGTATGTGACAGTTGAATTTGGTTATATCCCTTATATGAGTATTACGATTATTCGTAATCCTATTTCAGGGGAAGGGGCTAAGTGACTTTGGTGTGGTATGGACCTGGCACCAGGTCAAGTTATTTTAATTTCAGGGGCGAATATATGTTTTGTTCGGTGTAAATATTCCGTTCTGGTTTGGGATTTCCCCAATTGCAGTAGGTTAAATACAGGATCGAACCCGTTGGTCCGGCCTTAAAAGACATTACTAGTAGTTGTTGATAGGCCGTTAAACACCAATAAACCAATCAAATAATCGGTAACTTTTAAAAAGTTTCATTTGTCCATGACGATAAAAAGCTCTAACAAGCAAAGGCGTCGGAACTGGGGCCGCCCAAAATTTTGGACAACATTTTTATATTATGTTTTGCCTTTTAGTTTGGGATCGGGACGTGATCGTGATTTGGGTAAACAAACACCCCGTGTGATGCAAAATAATAGTATAATAGTATACTAGTATAAATATACTATTGGTATTTGCATTTTGAACACTTCCAAATATGTATAGATGGTGAAACCTGATACAAATCAGACAACCCTTTTCAATAATTGTCATAAAATTACCATTGAATTACCCCTTTCTGCCAGTGCTTTTGCTACACAAATAATGAGATACCTACTAATGACGTAATGTTGTCTCTTAAATGCAGCAGAATGCAGGAAATGCCATCTAGAATTCTAGACCCCCCCTAGCATTCCCTCGCTTCACTCTGGTCGACTGCCGCCTCCCCAATATTAATTTGCTTCCGACGCCTCTGATTCAGGGATTTTTCTATTGCGGCAGTATATAAGAAGCAAAGTAATGATTCACTGACGCGTTTAATGACGTCTAAAATAGGATGACGTCATCGTCAAATCATCGTTGCTTTGTTAATAACATGGACGTCATTTTGGAACGTCTTCGTTTTGTTCGTTTTGTTCGTTTGGCATAAAGTTGGCGCATAAAACGAATACGAGGTGTTATCATATTTATGAACTGGGTTACAATACGTCATAACAAGGTTTTCATGTGCTAAGCATATGTACTACACTAGTGTATTAAGATCTGCAATACATTTAGTTAATACTCTGCGACAACCGATTTTATGCAATAAATATCGATCACGAATTCGAGCTTTCAGAATAACGGAATTATGGTGAATAAAGTTTGAAGTGCCTGATTTCTTGGACGTACCTTTGACAAATTTTGTTTTACAAAATTCACATTTGCCCTTGCTGCAGCCTTGAAGAAGGTCACTGATGTCAAGGTCAATGTCATCAAGGTCAGGTTGGTATGGAGACGTGTCCAGTTCCACACCGCTGTCCGTTGCTGGTATGCCTGAAAATGTGGACGCTGCGTGTATGTGTATTTTATCCCTTTCAACCATACATACCAGAAAGCTAAGATGTGCAAACACTGTAGATCCAGATGAGCCGGCTCGTAACGAACCGTCTCATCAGGATATGCAGCATTTGTCACCATTGTTCACTAAAAAAAAGAAAAAAAAATAGTAAAAAAGAAATCCAGTGAAAACATATATATGTATTTAGTATTCAATCCCACTGGTCTGTCGGACGTGGCTGCAAACTGTGGCGCCGTCTCTATGACCTTGGCTGTTGCTAGGACGTCAAACCAATTCACTTTCACTAAATAATCCACATTGTGTCATTAATGGAATTGCCAAAACTTAGCATTACAATGTAAAGCCAATAGGGTTGAAAGGCTTAAGGTACTGTTATGTGCTTCAGATGTTATGAAATGTAAGCAAAACAGTTGGTAAATAGAGAATACCAGGCTAGTGTCTTTTGATATTAAGTTTATCAGACTCGGCTCATTCCTACCGTTTCCTAGCCGAGTCTGATAGACTTGATATCAAAAGACACTAGCCTGGTATTCTATTTGTCAGGTAACGTTTCATGTTCGAAAATGATCACATATGATGTCGTTATCTATGGATAGAACGCGGACTTGTTTACGTTGCGTCATTACACTGACGTCATTCGATAACGTCACGTGACATCATCCGATCAAATGGAATGTCGGTTTTCACTTCGCTGTAACCCGGATGTTGCCTGATACAACAATACGTTGTCAGTCAGTAGGTATTCGGTCAATACAGGACAGGTTACCCGATAAAAGAGCATTTCCCTGTTGGTAAGCATGCAAATGGGGAGGTACACATGTGGAAGACTCGGACCCAATACTTGGCTCATTTGAAAAAAAACCTTACCCCACCCACCCATTTCCATACACTATACCTTATTACAACCTTTTCTGTAATTTATAGTGTATGAACATGGGTGGGTGGGATAATGTTTTTCAAATGAGCCAAGTTGTGGGTCCTAGGTCCAAGTCTTCCACTTGTAGGGAGGTAGGGGGTATGTGTACGTTAAATATAAAGTCATCCATAACACGTGAACGGTTCTGTTGGGAATGTGTGAAGGGTAAATTTAGCGTTGAATGGACGTTTCCATTATGAATTAGTTTAAAGGTACATGCCCACTCAGTAGGCACAAAATGTTCTTTCCATGATAAAATATGCTACAATGAACCATTTTAATGCTGACCTGAACTATTTTAATGCTCAACTGAACCATTCTAATGCTAACAGAAACAATTTTAATGTTGACCTGAACCATTTTAATGCTCAACTGAACCATTTTAATGCTGACCTGAACCATTTTAATGCTAACAGAAACCATTTTAGTGTTGACCTGAACCATTTTAATGCTCAACTGGACCATTTTAATGCTCAACCGAACCATTTTAATGCTGTCCTGAACCATTTTAATGCTCAAATGAACCATTTTAATGCTCAACTGAACCATTTTAATGGTGACCTGAACCATTTTAATGCTCAACTGAACCATTTTAATGCTGAGCTGAACCATTTTAATGCCGAACGCGAACCATATTAATGTTGAAATGCTTTTAATGCTGAGCTAAACCATTATAATGCTAACATAGACCATTTTAATGCTGACCTGATCCATTTTAATGCTGAAATGAACCATTATGATGCTGAAATGAACCAATTTAATGCTGAAATGAACCATTTTGATGCTAACAGAAACCATTTTAATGCTGACCTGAACCATTTTAATGCTGACCTGAACCATTTTAATGCTTAACTGAACCATTTTAATGCCATCAGAAACCATTGTATTGCTGACCTGATATTTGCTGGCAAAAAATTATACATTTTATATCAGACGTAAATTTCCACACTGATAACGGTGGTGGGGGTGGGGGGGGGGGCGGGAGTGGGGCGATAACCGTGTTTCCTTAAAATATTAACGGATTACTATTATTCTCTGTAATCATTTTTTGATGTGCAATGATCGTAATTTATAATCGGTCGAAAATATCATTTGCATATGAAAATAGCCTTATACCACCACGAGTCACTATTACTAGTAAATATTACTAAATGATTATATATGTATAGCGGGCACTCGTCACTTTTAGAACTGCTGGAATAGTGACACAATTATATACCTATTTAATTCCTATTCCTGTGCCTACTGAGTGGGCATGTGCCTTTAATGATACTTTTGGTTCGGTTGGGAAAATGTGAAGGTAAAATTTAACTTTGAATGGACGTTTCTACTATGAAACGCACTGTAAATATTAAGTAAAGGACATGAAACTGCCTAAGCAGAACCAAATCACAGGGAAGTTAGATATTCACCTGTACATGGAAGAGTGATTTTTGCAATCGGGTATCCGGCATGTTGGATATGTTAGCGATATAAAACTGTCAAAGCTGTATCAATAAATTATTAATAAAGAACATGCAATTGCAGAAATTGGTTAGTCTACCGTGTCAAGGTGTTTGTCTGACATTTACATGTATATCTTGTAAATTTGAAAGCTTCATTTCATTATGCTGAATGTTGAACAACAACTATAGAAAAGATGACTTCAATGGGAAAATGCTTTCCCTGTTCTTTTATTTTTTACTATTTACTAGTTCTACATCAACGATTATTTGTTTAAAGTATAAAATATACAGTTTACTAATAAAATCCACACATAATCCCACCACATTTGAACCACCCACGCACAACCTCATACCAACCATCCCGATCCTTGACCCCCGCCTCCCCCCTCTCCGCACCCCACACACAGATCATCCCACCGTCATTCCATCCTACCACATACGCATAGTCCTACTACCCTCCCCACCCCTCTCTAAACTTCCCTCTCTCCCGATCCACGCAACCCCACCGACCCAAACCCCACCCCAGGAAGCATCGCACCACGTACTCCACCCCATACACCATCCTACCACTCGATCCATTTTCGCATCCCATCACGGCCCCAAAACACACAATACATTGTTTGAAACATTAGTGACAGCAACCCGAATTTGTTTTTTTTTGCGTGTGGTTATATTCATCTTCCGAACATACACAACACAACCGGTGTGATTTTAAGTTTTAACAGCCTCCATGGCGGTCATCTTTGATTTAAAAATGGCCGCTCTGAAATCATGTACACTATGTTGTGTTAATCGTATCCGCATTTCTAATGCTGGTAGAATGTTTTTCTTTGCGGCTGTGCCATTAGCTACAATAATTCGCCTCCGATATGTTATATACGGCTACAATTTGACCCATTAAAAAATGTGAGCAACTGAAGTACATACCCAAACCTGTTGATGTTATGTCAAAATTTAGTAAGCTGTATATTTTATACATTTAAACAAATAATCGTTGATGTAGAACTAGTACCTTACCAAAATATTAGAACAAGGAAATCATTTCCTCAAGGAAGCCATCTTTTCTCTAGTTGTTGTTCAACATTCAACATAGGGAAATGAAGCTTTCAAATTTACAAGACATACATGTAAATGTCAGATAAACTCATTGACACTGTAAAATAACCAATTTCTGCATGTGTATGCTCTTTATTAATAATTTATTGATGCGACTTTTGCACTTTTGTATCGTTAACATATCAAACACGCCGGATAACCCATTGCAAAAATCACTGTTCCATGCGTTACATAAAAGAGATGGGGTTAAATTGCTACCCTCGCGAGAGGTATGGAGCGGGGTAGCAATTTTTTTCCTAGTAATATAGAAGATATAATCATGACATACCTTGGCTTTCAGATAGTACAGCCAGCAGTTGGTCGACTTTCACGATCCTAGCGCCAGTTATCGCCCCTACCAGGCCCAGCAAACAAAGGGAGGTAACTAAACAATTAGCCATGTCTGAAAATCTGCAAAATAAAAAGTTTAACACGTTCAACCCAAAATAACTGGAATGGGCTGTGATATGTTTTCAATGACCAATCCAAAAATCACAAAATGATATTCAGACTAGTCACTGTATAAGAACTTGTTTTCTAAAAAATATGAAATGTAAAAAATGCAAAAAGTGCAGATCCTGGTGAGACGGCTCGTTACGAGCCGGCTCAACGGTATCTACACTGTTCGCAAGCACTGCTAAAGAGGTTTGTATCGGTGAAAGGGTTACTGTCTGTTTCATGAAAGTTGCCCTAATTTTACTGCCATATAAACAATGCAAAAAACATTATTTTTTCGATAATATTAGATTTTATCAAAATTTAAGAATGAGCCTTCATTTTATTTCATGAAAATTGATTACGAAAAATTGATTTGTCTATGGGAATTTAACATGGGGGAAAAAGAGATGGAGGAGCTGTGGGAGGAGTCAGAAAATTGTTTTTTTTTTAAATAGACTCCCGAAACCTGGCTAGATAACTTGGATATGATCGAACTAAGAAAACAAGTTAAATTTTGAAAATCGGTCCAGTATGTCTGAAATTCCAAAAAATCCCCATGTTAAATCCCCATAGACATGGGGAAATTGATTTTTCGCAATAAAATCAATATTTGACAAAATTTCACGAAATAAAAAGAAGGCTCATTCTTAATTTTTCATTTAATTTAATATTATCGAAAAATAATATTGTTTTTGAATTGTTTATATCGCCGTAAAATTTAGGCAGCTTTCGTGAAACAGACAGTATATATTTAACCCTTACTGCGCTGAATTAAATGTTGTCTTCTGCTGGAAATGTTTTATTTTCAATATTTTTCGACAAAAACCTGGTTTTGACAGCCCATGAGAATCGTCTCCAGTGGAGACGATTCTCATGTGCTGTCAAAACCAGTTTTTCGTTAAGAATTAAAGCAAAAATGAAAACAGCAGACGGCAAAGCCTAAGATGAAAATGGGTGTTTCATTGATGGAATGATGAAGAGTGCAGATCCTGATCAGACTGCGGATGCACAGGCTGATCTGGATCTACACTGGTCTCGAATACCAGTCACACCCACATATCCGTAGATTCGAATTTCAGATGAAAATCATATATTCATCAGCAGATTTGTCAAAAACTATTTATAAAATAATAAACTCACCGTTTTTATTCGTTCCCGCTCGTCTAGGATGAATCTGATTGGTGTCGTGTCCCTCAAACTTGAAGCGTAACTGCACCAAACAGGTCAAAAGATGCCCTTATATACCCTTGTAAATTGCGGAAACAGAAACTTATTTCCATAAGTGGACTCACATGACTGGAGAAATGGGACTTATTTGTGGAAATTAGTATTGTGGAAAAGGGCTTATTGTAATTTTAATCTCGCATCGGCGAAGTTCAGTGCAGTGTGGCGATTGCATCGTAAATACGACGTTGTGCATGTCCTCTTCCTTTCAATTGCCGTCTCTTGTTTGGCTGACATACATATTTGTTTCGTCGAGACAGTTCAAATGAGTGGTCACAACATATACTTTCATTGAGAAATAAGAACGAGCGAAAAAAAAGATACTTAAAAATTTCCATCCATCCAAAATCGAGACGGTTAAAATGAGTGGTCACAACATATACTTTCATTGAGAAATAAGAAAATAAGACAAAATCGGAAAAATATATTTCAAAATTTCCATACACTCAAAATTGCATTCCGAATGCATTGAGTTTATGGTTCTAAGACCAAACATCGGGCACGATTTGATCAGGAGCTACGCTGGTCGATACCTCACTGGCTCCACAATTGTCACGATGAGTCGCCTATTACCCAAACAGGAAAATATTTAATCTTAATACGGGCGACTTTTTGTCGCCCGCTTTATGTTACGCGTATATGAAAACTTACCATTCAGTGAAACTAGGTTGAACATATGATTGAAAGTGTAAAATTTGTTTTACCGTAAACCAAGCAGGAGAGTAGTATATAGGGAGTCAAAATGATACTACCTACGTTAGTATCATTTTCACCCCTCTACACTACCCCCACCACCCCCGAAAAATCAAAAAAATTATTAACGAGGAAATTGTCTCCCGACAGCAAATTTATGAATTTTTGGAGAAAATAATTTTGAAAAGAGGGAGTCAAAATGATACCTCCAACTGAAAGTTGTTGGTGGTATTGTAGTCCCAATTATATTGGAAATTGAACAGAAAAACACTATCAACATTATTAGAGAAAATGGATAATAAAATACAATGGGAATTGAAAGCCTATAATGACTGTGTTGAAGAAGTTTACGAAGAATACGGGGGTTATAGTCCTATATATAAATTCTATAAATTGAAAACACTAGACGATATGGAATACATGAAATATCAGCGTAATTTATTACGCTCCGATAAAAACGTTGCATTTACAATATTATACCGACAATTATGCGAACTATACAAAGGGAAAATACAAACATTAAGACGGATAATGCGTATCGGATATGAAACTAAGGTGTATTATATAAAATTGTTAAAACCCAACGATTCGTTTACGAATATACATTTCTACGATATCGCTTTTAAAGATATTGAAAAATTAGTATTGAGCAGAAAAAACACTACTAATTAATTTATGTTGTAATCACAACACCAAGCAGATGACAATGTTCCAATTACACGGGTTATGAACATGTATTTATAGCCGAGGTAAACAGACGGTACACACACGGTTATTTATAGCCGAGTGTATTTCTCCTTATCGATGGTATGTAAACGGGCTATCAATTTACACAGGTGGTGTGTACACAGTTTATTTATAAACACTTAGTGAGGGTTATATAGTTCACGAATTTCCGGGATGGTTCGTTATTTAATTAATTTTGTAAAAATTATTTATAATTTAAAGCTGAACACCCCCTATTATATAGAAAACACATTAATTAATTAATATAATAATTTATTAATTAATAAAGTAACACAAAAAATATAATTATTTCCACCAACAAAGTTATGTTTATATACGAGAAATAAACACATGTATACATTGCTGGGACGCCAGCAGTATTCTCAGCGTTGAGAGCGGTTTCGCCACATGTATTTCACTCTGACACATTCTAGCGGATGGAGGTAATGAGGTGGAGGGGTCCGCGGTAACAGTCCAATGATGGGGTGGAGGAGATGTGAGCGTAACACACCTCTCTAAGCCTAAAAAAGAGGAGAGAAGAGATTTAAAGTGAAAGCTTAGCGGGGTGGGCCCAGAAGGGTTTTGCTGGCGCGAGTTCGAGCCTCGGCTGGACCTAAAACTTTGTTTTTATTATTTAAATTGTTTAATTATTTAAATTGTTTAATTATTATATTAATTATTTAAATTGCTTACTGCACCAATATAATTAATTTTATAATTAATTTTAAGAAAATTATAAAATTTTAAAAATTATTTAATAAAATAATACAATTTCGGGATGGTGGTGCTGTAACATTTCCTCCGACTTTATTTCCAAGTTTTACCCTAAATTTATCTCGATCAGTACTCTCAATCTTGGGCATGGTGGCGCGCCCTTTGATTATAATATCATTTTTTAATTTTTAAAACGGTAATTCCACTCAAAACCCCTGAAAGTGGAACCGTTACAATTGTAGATAGCGTTGCAGCAGTCCCCGCACCACTCATTACAGATAAACTTGCCATAAGCGTACTAGATGCTTCAGCTATATTCGCCGCGCGCTTATATTTGTTAGCGTTTCTTTTTCTATTTGTACATTCTCTAACTAAAATATCCTGCATAACGACGATATTATCCAACCTAAAATATAAACTTCTTTCGCGAATTGGATACAGTGTTGGTGGATTGGTATTGACAATTGGAAGCGGTGATTCATTCATGATAAAATTTTACAAATCAAGTTCAATTAACAATGTAACAATAGTGGAAGAACTCACCGGGTCAGTGATTTTCGTAACAAAGTTAATAACACTACCTTCGGAAAGCCTAATTGGATCGTCACCGGCGAACAAAATCACCGCGGAACTATCTCCAGCGAGTTTAGTGACTCCAACCGGTTGTTCCTTTTCATCCAGTATGAGATTTACGACGACCACGCCCACAGATTTACCAGTAGAATTAACCGAGCAGACCGCCATTCGGACAAGCGTACCTGGAGCTGTCATAGTGTATCCCCCATATATATTGCTCGCTTTGGCACCGAACGAATATTCATAGAGCCCCTCATTCAATGGGCCCCGCTTCTCAGTCCAAACTGTGATGACACGTTTTTGTGTTTGCAATAACTTAAACTGCTCTACAGATGTGTTCAACAATGAGGCAAGCCCCTCGATAGCGGTATGGGCCTCAACAAGAACCCTTTCAGATGTCTCCTCAAGTGCTCTGTTCGCGGCTCTACGAACACGTTTCAGTTTATCGGAAACTTCCATAAACTCTGTATGGTGCTCTTCCCGAAATTCTGTTATTTTCCCGCCTAGTTCCGTAAGTGCTGCATGATCCTCTTCCCCAACTTGAATTATTTTTCCGACGATATCCTTAAGTCCTGTATGTGCTTCTTCGCGAACTCGTGCAGTCGCCGTCAGGACGTCTACTCTAAGCTGTGCTATACTCCTGTGAATTGCGTTTGTGGCTTCCGATATAGTCGTATTGATCAAGGCCTTTGTTTTTCCGGTAGTTCAACAATCGCCTGTGGGGTTGGATCCGTCGGGAGCTCCAATCTCGATTAGGTTGTTACTCGGATTATTTGAATTGGAAGAACTACCTGGTCTGTATATACTCATAATGTTGGTTGTTATAAATTATATTACGAACATGCGTTTAATTCTAAAATTAATTAATTTGAAATTTCTAGGACGACCGAAATCGGGTAATAGTTATTCAACTTTCTCGCTTGATCATCGAGAATAGAGACCGTAAATTCGTGGATGTGCCCCGTTTAAAAAAATTTAATCTCGGGGTGTGGGAAGTCTAAGGTCACGGTCTCCCCAAAGAAACAGTCGCTGGCTTGCACGGTTTTCAGTAATGTGCTGGGGGATCCGTTTACCATGTTATACGATTTGTTCACCCGATCCAGGTGCACCCTGAGAGTTTTCTTAAAGGCGAAGTCCACCGGGTTATCACCGACGTACTCACCCGGGGCAAACAATCCTTTATTCGCGGAGTATGTCTCTCTAAAACCGAGTCGAATACCCAACGCCGGGGAGACCCTTACCTACTATCAGGGCCGATGGCCATTGTTGCGAGCCCGGTAGCCTTCGATACTGTGATGACACAATCTTTGAGCTGTCTAAAACTCCACAGTCCGGGAGGCAGCTTTACACCTACTGAGCGTCCATCCTTCACATAGCCAAATCCTTCGCTCTTCCCCACATTCTACCACCCAACCGTGAAGGTGATTGATCTGAGGCCTACCCGGCGTTTTCCGCAGCAGTTGTCGATTGACTTTTGAAGTTCACAACTCTCTTTTTGAACATTAATGATAGTAGCAAACATAATAAAATCTTTCAATGGATACCAAAGCATTTAGCTTTAATTATAATGCAAAGTACGCGGTCGGTGGTAAATACACACAAAAAGACGTTGCTAACCCCCTTGTACACCCAACTGTAACAGTTAGACCGGACAGTGGGTTTGACACCAATTTCCCTAACATCTTTGAACAATATAGGCTGCCCAAGATTACGACAATGGAGGCCGTGAACGCGTGGAAAGCAACACCGATGCAGTTTTGGCAGAATCAGCTCAACTTCGCCGTATGGTGTGCAAAAGCCGGATGTGGGGTTTCCTCTCAGGACCATCTGGTCGCGGAGGATCCCTTCTTGAGGGCCGTTTATAACTTTCATGTGTATTATACTATTAGGAGTATTCTCAAAGAACTACCACTACCTCAAGACGACGCCTGGAATCCCATTTCCAACGCACACGACCGTATGACGTTTGAAAGACTGTGTAACGAATTTAACGTTTCAAAAGACGCGGAATGGAGACAGAAATAATTCTGCTACACTTTCGGTTTAGGTGACGTTTACATAACGGGTATGGGGTTTGTGAAGCACCCAAAGGATCCACCACCACCAATAAAACCAAAGAATACCGACTTCGTGTCACCAGTACCATTGTCTTTAAAATCGTCCCACGTTGATTTCATTCAGCAACCTGCGTGGGTAAATACCGCGTGGGGATCATTTATGTTAGATAAAATCACTGGATTTACTCAGGCCGGTGTTACCCGCCTCAACGACTCCATTCGCACATACGTCTGGGCCATCCTCGGCGCACAGAAGCAATAGAAGTTCGGCGCACAGAAGTTCTATAATAGGAGTCGGAACGGCCTTTGACGCGCAAAAACAGTTCTTGGCACTTGTCGATGACGCCATCTCAGCTAAGGTGGACCTGGAGAAGGCGATCCAGAATTATCAAGAGGTTTTGTAGAATACCAGCACCCCAGTAGACTATGTATTTGGAATAGGTCTTTATATGGCGCCGAGCAATATGATACTACGAAACGACCCGGTTGACGGTTACAATAATCAGATCGTAATCGCCACCGTCAATCAAAAAATCGGCCACAACGGGAACGTGAACGCGGATATCATCAAGCGCACCCCAAGAGGCCCGGGTTCATTCAATTTCGATTGGGAGTCCAATCCCCCAGGATTGGTGTTGGAAATTCAAATAAATTTGAAAAAGATTTCATAAAACCGCAAGCACCTCCCTCAACTCCGTTGAACCAAGTACCCCCAATCCAACCATCAAGTTCCACCAACCGCAGATTGGGTGAAGTTGTAACAGGAGAGGGAACTAGTGTCATAGCCCACGAGGAGGAGAAATTAAGGCTCGTCGTCGCCCTCATGGCGATAGGACTACTCGCGCTTTGGTTTTAGGAACTCTCGGCCGAAGAATAGTAGGAGACCGGCGATTGCCATGATTAGACCACAAGTATTTTTGGTGAGCCATCCGGCTGTTTTTGATAATATAGATAACAAGTAAGAAACGACACTCCCGATCAACCCAGGTAGTGCGGCAGCCGCCTTTTCGGCTAATTTAGCCAGGGACTGGCGAGGGCTTTTAGTGGCCGTTTTACCCACTCCTTGGCTCCACCGGATGGCACGGGTGCTGGTGCGGGTCCTGGCGGGGGTGGTGGCGCCGCGCCACCAGTGAAAGCTAGAACTATGGTCGATATAGTCATGCCGATAGCAACGAGGATGCTTGCTATCGTGACACCCTGCTCTCTGAACAGAGTGCCAAGACGCTCATCGAGTGTCGTGTCCTCGTGTAGGACCCTCGCCGAGATTGCGGATCCGAGATTGTTTCGCAAGCCGATGCAGCCTGCAAGCGAGCTTCTCTTTTGTCCCGCAACGACCGCAGGCGTTCGGTGATCCGCTCGGTAGATTCTATATCGTCACGGACGAGGAGACTTCTTCTTTCTTCTAGCTCGATATGTTCATCCAGCACCGTGAGTTTGGATAGGTTAAGGACCAGTTCGCCCCGGATTGTTTGCAGAGCCTTATCGAGGCCCCGGAATTCGCGAAGAGGTAACGGTGGGTCATCGTTAGACCCTTGGTCGAGGTTGAGTATTTCGTTTTCGCTGAACGTGGTCTCCATCGTGCTAATAGCGTCTGTGGCTACTTGAGGGACCTCGCTGAGCTCGATCGTTTCTATCGCGGCGGCCGTCTTCGCCATCGTTTCGTCGGTAGACTGTAGGGTCTCTACAGCGCGGGTTGGCATATTTGTTTTACCACGCTTCCAATCTGGGAATCCGAGTTCGTTCCTTATGATTTGGCCACCGCCCGGGTTTCTGGCAATGTTGCTCAGCGCTAGAGGTTTACCGGTCCTCGTGTTGACTATTGGGAGATTTGATGCTGCTTTTAGTCGCAATCTACCGTTCAGATCAAATATGAACTTGGAGTAGTCGCGACCGACAGATGGGACCTGACCTTTTTCTGCCAAATTGTTGTAGTAGTCGTTTACAGCTCCATCGAGTAATTCCCGACTTTGACTAGTGGTAGCGCCACCTATTTCCTCGCCGTCTGGAGTCTCTATGATGGGCGTTTCGTTATCGTTATCATCATCGATGTCATCATCATCGAATGCGTCATCATCATTGATGTAATCGTCTCTACCGATTTCATCCATGTCAATATCGTAATCAGCCATCTTTATTATTTTCTTAAAAAGTCAATACGGTCGCAAACTCAATCCATACCGCAGACTGCGTGAGCCCCTCGGGGCGAAAGGTGTGAGACAGAGCGTCGTTATTACAAACAACCTATCGACGATCGACCAGAATCAGCAGCTCTTGGTCCGCTTCCCCAACTTCGGAGCTAGCGACGTCATTGTGCCGGTGCCTGTTCGCCTCGCTTTCACTATTTCGCAGTCGTCGACGGACGCGGACCGAACCGTCGTTCAGAACCTGGGTCGCGCCATCGTCAAGAAGACCATGATAAAGATTTCTGGTAATGAGGTGATGTCGATCGATGACAGCGACGTTTACCATTGTTATCAGGACCTGTGGAAGACGACACAAGAGCGCGAAAACGCTGTCTATCAGTGTATTGACACCAGCAAAAATAAGAACGTAACCAAACTTAGAATCGGCGCTGGTAACAAGGCAGATAACGTCGAGAGTGACAACGCGGTCGCGGGCGCTTACTGCAACCGCTTCTACATCCCGCTCGACTTTGAGTTGCTGGAGAGTCACATGCCCTACTATCAGAGTGCTTTGGCTGACCGCCTCGAATACGAACTAACGTTCAACGACTACGGCCGAGTTCTCATAGCCACCGACATGGCATCGACGTATACGATCGATAATGTTTCGTTGGAGTACGACATGGTCACGATGCCCGAAATCGCGCGATTAATCAGATCCCAGTACGCTGGCGCGTTGCCATACTTTACGACCGAGTTCTTCGTCACCGCAAGATGACGAAAGACAAAAGCGACACATTGTGGAATATTAATGTCAACGTATCCGCCAGCTCGATGAAAGGTATACTGATGTTGTTCAAGGAGGGTCGGTTCGCGCTCGGGGCTAGAAAAACCGACAAATTCTATAACCCCAAACTCACAAAGGTAGAGGTGACGATCGAGGGAGTCCCCAATCAACTCTACAGCGCGGGTCTTCGCGCGCACCAGCAGTGGGACGAAGTCAGAAAGCAGTTTGCTGCCGGCTCTAAGCGCTCCCCGGAGGTTTCCGCGGTTGCCAAAGACCTGCAGCTCTCGGCCGTCTCCCTTGCGGAGTTCCTGACTACCAAATGCGCGTTATGGTTAGACATGCCAGCCAGCGACGACTACCAAATGCACGGTAGCGGACGCCAAGTTGAGAACGCTAGTGAGGGTGTGACGATCCAGATAACCAAAAAGGCGGATGGAGATGGGCGGGCAGCGGCTACCCTGTATTACACCAATCCTGATTGGAAGATCATCCCGTGGGTTGTTGATGGTGGTCTGGCAGTTGTGGGCACCCTGTGTGCGATGAACTACCTTTCGAAACAACCCCCATCAATTCACGAATTGGAGGTGCAATCCCGGATTGCTGCGGTTCCAAAAACAGTTACGAAACACCAATCGCAATTGGATGCTCCCCATTTAAACATTGATCGCGATCCCTTTTATATGCAATAATTATACATGTAGTTATCAACAATGGCTGAAAACGATGGTAAAATTTTAGTGAATGGACTATATCATGGCGTGGTGATATCAGGCCTCTGTATCGGATGGGCAAAGCGGATAATAGATTCGTCCCAATCGAGATTGGATGAATTAGATTTTCCCAAGGTCCTTCAGAATTTAACCTCCAATCAAAATTGTACTTCCAACAAAGGTTTATTATTAACGACGCAGTTACCGGACGATCTGGTGAGGGCATGTTGGAGATTTTCCGATCTATTAGAATACCTCCCATACGATGGACACACGCAAACTTGATACCAAACTATCGGTTCGCCTAGCGCGCAAGCTAGCGAACACATACTACAGCCCCCGCGGCTACTGGAAGGGACTCGCGCGGCGACCAAGGTTTCAGAAAACGCTGTCAATGAATGTTTCAGGAAGCAGGCCATCTGGCATATCTATTTACGCGCGCCTAACAGTATTCCGCGGCCGAAATTCGACGTGCTGGTGCCTAACCAAGTTCACCAAGCGGATCTCCTGTTTCTCCCTCACGATCGCGTCGGTCGCAAGACGTACAAGTACGCACTGACACTCGTTGACGTAGCGTTATAAGTGGGCTGAGCCATTGGCCACTAAAGGGTCTAAGGAGGTGGCCGAGGCTCTTTCCCGAATATATAAGAGGAGTCCTCTCAAATGGCCAAATCGTCTCCAGGTCGATCCCGGCCGCGAGTTCATGGGCGCGGTCTCTCATCTATTGTCTAAGCACAAAGTTTCTATCAGACGCGGGCGCGTCAACATCCACCGAGACCAGGGGATCGTGGAGCGGTTCAATCGAACCCTGGCTGAGAGACTGTTCGGTCATCAATATGCCAAAGAGCTTGTAGACCCTCATACGCGATCGACCGAGTGGGTGGCCAGACTACCCTCCGTGGTCTCCGCACTGAACGGCGAGATGACCAGATTGATCAGTAAGAAGCCCGTAGATGTCATCAAGGCAAAAAAGGTGACGAGCAAGCCCTCTGCCATCTCGCGCGGGCGCCCCATTGGTTTGGCGGAGAAACGACTTCCATCTGATGTTGTCGTCCGGTACCTCTATCAACCGGGAGAGCTTGAAGGTGGTCTCCGACGCGCGACTGATCCCGTGTGGTCTCTGAATGTATATCAAGTGGATTGATCTATTACCAAACCCGATGAGCCCGTGCTGGTCCATCTCGCGGTTTTGTTCGCAAAGAACTTCTCGCGGTGCCTTCTGACACCCAGCTACCCCCGGATCGTCAGAGTCTTTATATTGATTTATTAAATCAGTAGAGAGGTTCTGTATGTATTCCGTCTGGTAACACGCGTCTTTTATCGTAGTACGCCGAGAGTCCTATTTTTTGTTGACAGTACGTTTTCGTTTTCATAACGCTGTCTTTCATTTTAAATCCTCTATTTTGTGCTACATCTATAATGTGTTTTCCATCTTCTGTAGTTTCACTTAGTACTCGTTCATATCTATCCCAATTTTAATTATTAGTTCTCTTGGACATTCCTTTCGCAGAGTTTTTATTAATTTTTTCAAAATTAGTGGAATTAATTTTTTGTACAAAATAGCACTTACTAGATAACGCTATCGCCCTATCTCCGCTAAATTCCATTTTGAAAAGTCCGGGCTCTCTTTCGCTCCATTTATCCCAAGCCAACCATTTCTTTTTTTCTTTTTCAAACTCGTCTAGTAAGTTAGGTCTAATCAATTCCTCTATTGTTTTTCCACTAACTCCTATATACATACTATCCGTATCCATCTCTATTAATTCAAAGTCTTCTCTTTTTACGTATTTGTCTAGAAATTCGTAGTAAAATTCCAACATTCTCAATTTAGCTAGTTGATAAACCGCTATTCCACCATGGAATGGTCTCTTTATTGCACACCTGGGTTTTCTTGAAGACATTTCGTACGCATCTCCTATCTCTTCCAAATCGTCAAAGAATGCAGATCTTAATGCTTTGTCAACACAGGTTTCGTTTTGTGTATATGTCGTATTTAAATGTCTCTCTGTTGCCTCTATCATTTTTCCAAAACACGAGTTTCCTAATAATTTCATTATATCCGCTACTGGTTTCTTATTTGGTTCTACATCGCCTGTTCGTCTTACGGCTGTAACTTCTTTTGCGAACCATTCGAATGGTTTTCCACCAATATAATCTATAACCCGATGAACTCCAGTTATTTGTAGGCCGTGTTTTAAATACCATTTCAATAGTGGTGCGTACAGCAATACTTTAGTGGCGGTCATAGATCCCACCAATTGTTTTCCATCTCCTCTTGTTCGGCCAGTATCTTTTACATATTTTAACATGTGTGCGGGAACTTCATCAACCTCTACAACACGATTTATAAAAAGTGGAGACATTTCAGAAAAAACTTACCTTTTAAGTTATTGGGAACCTCTATATCCACCTCCGCAAACCCAAACCAGTCTTCATATAAAACTCTTTTACAAAACTTTTTAATAAATGTAGGGTTATGTGGGGTATCTATATGGTGTATAGTTTCTCTCCCACACGGCATCTCTTTATTTAACGTAGATAAATATAATGCGTTTGCATCATACCCCAAAACGGCCTGGAACGTTTTACCACCCAATCGCGATTGGATTGGAGTTCTAATCTTTGAAATACCCGCTTCGGCATATCTTGTAAATACGATCGATGGGCCTCCGACTAGAGCACCTTTCATCATTTCGTATGTTTTTTCTTTTAGTGCGTATAGTGCATTCCGCGTATGTGCATGTACATAAGCCGCACTGGTGGTGGGTGGTTTAATGGTTCCTCTCAATAAATATTGTATAGCTACTCCAGGTAGTTTTACCGCATCTTTGAAAATATCCACACCTCTGTGTTTATAAAATTCACACATTTTTCCCACCGCTTCTAGGGACGGTGCTACATCTAAATCGTTGTAATATTTCAACCAATCTCTGAAAGTTTTCATATTCTTTTCTTCGAAAATTATACGACATTTACTAATTCTGTTTCATCTATTAACATTTTCCCAGATAGTTTGGAATACCAATTCTCTATATCCGGTAGTCCTGGATAATCTAGTTTGTCTGGAGAATCAAACCACTCGTAAGGAAAGAAAGATTTTAGTCCTTTGCAGTCGTAGGCTTTTATCCAACTATCGTAATTTACACCAGGTCCTAGGTAAAGTATTACAACAAGAAATCTAAACTCTGGAGTAAATAGAAATATTGTTGCGTTTGCGCGTTTTCCGACCGTTACTTTCTTTGTTGTTGTGCCAGTTCACCTACTAGATATTTCTGTATTAAGTTTATATCGTACTTACTGCTGTTAAAACCTATAACCGTGTACTTGATATATCCACTGTTCGATCTTGGCGATTTGGTTTTTACGTAAATGTTCTGTATTAAACCCATATCTTGACCATACTTCTTATCTTATAGCTTTTCCCCTGACTTTCAAATCTTCTACGAATTTTTCTATAAGTTTTGCAGGATCTTTATCACAAATATGAGTTACTGTTCCTGATAAATTATCTCCTATGCTAACACTTACCGGAGCGTGTTCAGCTTCGTACTCTAGATTATTACCGAGAGTTTCAAATTCTGGGTTGAGATATGCCTGAAAATCGTATACTATCTGATATGGATAAAGAGTAGTGTCGCAACCGATCTTTATGTCTTTACCCGTTCTTTGGAATTCGCATTCCCACATAACTACTAGGTTGAATTCTTTGCTTCTAATAAATTTATCTCTTCTCATAGTGGATGCGCGTTCTTCTTTTACATGCTTTGCATGAATCTCACACCCGTGCCAGTAACAGCCGTGATATTGACATACGTTATTGGTTTGTGTACAGTATCCATCTACTGGAGCTCCTAAAATCCATCTTTCACCCCCATCTCGGCACTGTTCGTGGTGAATGTGAATTCCCTCTTGCTTTTCCACAGAGTACATCCAATCGATCGCCCCATAACTGTCAGAACTTTTTGGGTAAAACGCTTTCTCGAACGACGAACGCGGGCGCTCTAAATAATTACCATCACATATTACTTTTGTCTCACCTTTCATACATTTTGGTCCGTGTCTCTTCATATTACTCGCTTTCGTGAATTTCTGTTTGCAATTATCGCATGCGTAAATTTTAGATAGGTTTTTAAGTGTTTTTTTTATCAGAAATGCGTGATTATTAAACAGTCCTATTGTCATTGGTTTATTACCTATTGCCTTATAATGCGCTGGTACCTTTTTCAACCACCATACATCGCATTCGGTGGGTTGATATACTTCTATACCGATTTTAAAAAACTCTTCAACCTTTTCCAGATCTGAAAAAGGAATTGGTGAAAACACATTACTATCGAAATATTTCTTACTAAATTCTTTCGCATTGTTCGTGCATCTGTCGGGCCTTGCACTTGTCATATGCATAGCTAGACACCTGAACAGACAAAGGTCGTCATTATACTTATCTAAAGCGTACATACCTTTTTTATTCTTCAACCATTCTGGAAGTTCTCCTCCTGCTGCTTCTTTGGATTGTAGTCCTAAATATATTCCCCTACTGCCCTGTATTAGCTTTACGAAAACCTCTACCCATCTTACAAACTTCCACTTTGTATTTGGTCTGTCTATTTTATCAGACATTATTCGTGTTTGCTCCTTATCTGACAACCATTTTTTAACGGTTTTCATTGATGATAGTGGTTCGCTACCGAGACTTTTGTAAAATATTATAGTTATAGGTTTTACATTTTTAGTTTCCTCCATATGTTCTAGCTTGTAAGAATATGAATATCTCAAATAAAAATTGGTTGTTAGATACGGAGCGAGTTTATCGGACATGCGTTCAGACTCGTTAATGTCAATGTCTTTACGAAAGGATAGTGTAACTACCCGTCTTCCCTTTTCTACCTTTTCCAATGTTTCATCATGAGCCCCCAATATTTCTTCACCTTCTGCCACTATCGCGCGAACGATAGATTTTTTCTTATTATTTGGTATTGGGTCACCTGTGCTTGAAGGTTTTATTACACTAGCCCTTAACCCCGCAATACTTTCTTTTTGAATTATGTTGCCAACTTCCTCTGCTAGTGAGAGGTCTTTAAAGGCTCCTCGTCTGTCGGCGCGGGTAAACCGCTTCATAAACGCCTCATTCTTTGTGGCGTTTATCAGCTTTGTCAACCCTCAACTCTCAACTTTTTACTATAAGTAATCCCTAGAAATTCGGCTTCTCTTCTCAAACTTGCGATCTAGTTTCTGGCGTTATCATATTTTCTGTATATAACCTATGAAATTTATCTGTTCAATTGGACGTGAACACTTTACATCATGTTTTGTTCACGTCTAATTGAATATAAACATATACATATACATATATAATGGAGTGTGTGACTTGTTGTAAGACTTTTGCGTGTAAAGACTATCTACGAAGGCATCTATCGAGACGTAGAAAATTTCCTTGTGTCACCCCACAATTTCAATGCCCCAGATGCCCTTGTAAATTCGTTAGTGCCCAAACTCTTTGTAGACATAAGCAACTGCGCTGTCAGGTGGCTAAAGGTGAACGTGGTAGACTAGAGCTGGCAGAATTAGTTGCTGATCTGCGAAATAAATGAGCTACATTACGCAAACATTGTATTAGCGAGCCAACCTCACCAAACCCCCGGTTACCTATGTAAACAGCAGGTTTGATGAGGTTGCCGCGCAATAGGTAATGCGGTCAAATAGGTCACGATGCAGTGACTATTTTCAATCAATAACTTATGTTGTAAGCGATTGTAATGTGTATTTTCAATATTTATATTATTAAAATGTATCATATCGGTACCCCTTTAAGTAATATTTGTATATTTTAAATGTAATGATGTTGTTATGAAGCGCATGAATATAAGTATTAATTAATCCAGTTTATATTGAGGCAAATCACACAGCCTAAAAACATAGTGCTGGAGTATAAACCATAGTATCGTATATTATTCATAAGTATATCACTATTAAACATTAATTACAATATGTATGCATATTATTAAAACAGTAGATGCTACCGCTGTTTCGCTGTATGTGATATTTATAACAAAATATTTTTTTTATTCGTCCGCGTACGGATTTCTGTCACACAAAGCGCCATTTTCAGTTCATATTTTGACCTGTGCATATGAACCGGACTAAGTTTAAACAACGCTCGATTCCGTCCAATTCAGATTTCTCTGCAGAATGTTCAGACTAACTACATATTAAGTAATGTTGCTAAATAAGTGTTAACGGCTGGAACATGGTTATCACTAAAAGGAAGAAACCACAGTCGTATTATTGAAAAATAAGATTTACCTGAGACCTCATGGAGGCCGCCATTAATCCAGTGTAAACAATAGACCGTGTGATCCCATTTCCTGAGTAGCCCCCGCTTAGTGAAACGATGTGCATGATATTATGTTCCCCAATAATTGGAAACGGTTTGAATTTCTCGGTAAAAACTACGAAAGTCATAACAACATAACGATGTATATTTAACATTGGATACGCTTAAACGGTATTACTCTCTAATCGGATCGTCAGTTGTCGTCGATAGCGATTTAACGTACTGATCTGGTCTTAATTTATTGTCAACTTTCAACGCCATTTACAGAATATATGGCTAATTTTGGAAATAAATAACGGCAAATTACGATGACGTCTGCTCTGAAATATCTGTCAACATGTGGACGTAATTTAAGGAAATCGATTATATTTTAAGGCTACATCTGTGACTAATTACGAATTTATGTATGGTCTTTGGCTACACCCGACACATTACACAGATCTATTTGTAAATACACGTCGCTTTGTGTGGGGAAAAAAATCGATAATGCGTAGTTGTGTGTGACGAGGTGTTGATCTGATGACACCACACAGCTGTGACCCTTAGGCAATGTTTTGAAATTGACGTGTCGTTTTGATGTGTGCCGCAACACCTCACTGTTGGAGACAACATGACAATTAACGATATACTCTCGATTATACACAGATCTATTAGACGGCTGGTTATTTAAAATAAAGAGTAGTTCAGTACACCTTCGCCGATATTGTTTTTAGAAAATCAGTAATATTTTCCGGAAATGGTGTTGAAATGTTGACAAAAATTCTATCACCGTATTTAGTTGTGCCGATATTGTTTTAAAAAAACAGTAATTTTTTTCCGTAAATGGTGTTGAAAATTGACAAAATATATAGTCGCATTTCTCCGATATTCGTTTAGAAAATCACCAATATTTTCTGTAAATGGTGTTGACACAAAATGCAGCGTTCACGCGGAATTCAAATAAAATACAAAATAATAATTTAATAAATAGACGCCGATGGCTACTGTGTTTGCGGCCAGTGAATTCTGGTCGTGGTAGCCACAGGCGCAGTTCGAACAGTGTTGTGAGCAGATGGAGGACAATAACTGTCTGTGTATATATTACTTAAAGACAGACACTTTAATTGTTGGTAAGTTTCTATCAATTTATAGGTATTTTTATTAAAATCATAAAATTGTGAAAATATTAAAAAATATTAAAATCACAAAAATAATATATATGGAGAAAATTTGTTTATACCACGTCGAGGTTTGAACCACCGACCCTTCCGGTAATCGGTAATTAAATCATTGAAGTCGGCGACCTTAACCTCACGACTGTTGCGCCATTTATGACATCACAGTTATACAGAAGTGCTATCAGTATTACGCCACCATTTGAACGTAATAATTATTAAATTATTTGCAACTCCATCTACAACAATACCGTTACAGAGATACGCTATTGAAACAACATGTATTAGTACCCATAACATAACAAAATGTATCAGTATATATCACAGGAGATAGCTTAAAACTTTATATACTAATTATAAACAGAACAATCCGCTTGGCTCGTATGAAAATAGTTCGCATGATATTGATTATCTTCCTTGCCGAAAGTAGTTCAGTGATTTATTAATTCCAAATAAGACGTGTTTGCGTAATGTATATTGGAGGAGAAAAATGGGGTGTTGGAATATAAACTATCATGCGCGGACGCATTGAACTTGCATTAATGATTTTGACTTTTTTAAAAAGTCAATTTCCAATATAATTGGGACTACAATACCACCACCAACTTTTAGTTGGAGGTATCATTTTGACTCCCTCTTTTCAAAATTATTTTCTCAAAAAATTCATAAATTTGCTGTCGGGAGACAAATTCCTCGTTAACCAATTTTTGGGTTTTTCGGGGGTGGTGGGGGTAGTGTAGAGGGGTGAAAATGACACCAACGTAGGTGGTATCATTTTGACTCCCTATATACTACTAGGAGGTTTTTTTACGACACGTGGTATTACTAATACGGACGACGAATAATTTGGCCAAAGGGCTTCTAAAACAAAATGTAGATAACATCGGAAAGTATACTGAATATAGCTTACGAAGTTACTGCATTTCAAAATTGTGTTGTCGTTGTACCTAGTCTCGCTTACGAGAGTCCACAAGGATACACGAATCACTCGGAAACCCTCGCACCATTTCGTAAATCGCCATTATTTTGTGACCATTAAACGCGAAAAGATGACGAAACGGACAGAATGTACACGAATAAACATCTTCAAATTATCTCGAGAGACGCTTGAAAATATGCGTTTTAAATGATCGGAGTAGAAATGCCTTAAATGCGCATTGGAATATTTTATAAAGAAAAGAAAAATAATTTGCAACGAAATGGACTTTCATTATTCCGTAATTATTTTAACACCTTTCTCTCTCACACACCCATGTCTGTCTCTGTCTGACTGTCTCTCTATCTCTTTCTCTCTCTCCCATATCCATGTCTCTCCCTGTATGTCTATATATCCCTCTCTCTCTCTCTCTGTCTCTCTCTCTCTCTCTCTCTCTTCTCTCTCTCTCTCTCTCTCTCTCTCTCTCTGTATGTTTATCTTCTCTTTCTCTGTATGTCCAACTTCTCTCTGTCTGTCTGTCTGTCTGTCTGTCTGTCTGTATGGCTCTCTCTCTCTCTCTCTCTCTCTCTCTCTCTCTCTCTCTCTCTCTCTCTCTCTCTCTGTCTCTTCCTCTGTATGTATATATTCTCTCTGTCTGTCTGGCTCTCTCTGTCTGTCTGTCTCCCTATCTGTCCTCTCTCTCTCTCTCTCTCTCTTTCTGTCATTCTCTCTCTATATATTTCTGACAGACAGACAGGCAGGCAGGCAGGCAGGCAGACAGGCAGAGACAGACTGACAGACAGACAGACAGACAGACTACTATGTATGAAACGGAAATATCTAAATTGTATCACTGGTTCAAATAAGAGAAGTGCGACAATGACACCATTTAATTATAATAGGGAAGTTGTAACACCGTGGTAGTTACGGAAAGTAGTTCTGCAATACTACAATATACTACGGTACCGTTTATAGCATACTAACATCATGGTAAAGCTATCAATTGGTAAATTTAATTTCATATACTAACGTCGCCCGTCATAGGTAGTTCTTTGTGGAGATATAGAGAATACCAGGCTAGTGTATTTTGATATTAAGTTTATAGGGCAAGGCTATGAAACGCGTAGGAATTCCGAGGCTTGCCGATGAATTCCTACCGTTTCCGAGCCGAGCCTGATAAACTTGATATCAAACTACATTAGCCTGGTATTCTATTTATCAGGTAACATTTTATGCTCGAAAATGACATTCGATGACGTCGTATTCTATGGACAGAACGCGGACTTGTTTACGTTGCGTCATTACACTGACGTCATTCGGTAACGTCACATGACGTCATCCGACCAATGGAACGTCAGTGTTCACTTTGTTGTAACCCGGATGTTTATATCAGGACAATGCCTAATACAACAATATGTTATCAGTCAGTACGTATTCGGTCAATGCAGGGCAGGTTACCTGATAAAACATTATACATGCATTTAACTTCAATATAGACAATTTGCTACGCCTACATAGGACGCAGGGGACGTAGAATTCTTTTCTTTTATTAATTCGTTCCCACGAAATAATAATTCGTTCCCTCAATTTAACAATTCGTTCCCACGAAATAACAATTCGTTCCCACGGGAACGAATTGTTAATTTGCGGGAACGAATTGTTAATTCGAAGTAACGAATTGTTATATCGTGGGAACGAATTGTTAATTCGAGGGAACGAGTTGTTAAATTGAGGGAACGAATTGTCATTTCGTTGGAACGAATTGTTATTTCGAGGGAACGAATTGTTATTTCGTGGAAACGAATTAAAACAAATGATGTCTCCGTAGAGTTGTTCATACCGCATGAATTCATACAATGTTTACCGTCTAATTTCCGTTTGTGGTGTTTGTTCACTCTTATTCAAAATACCCCCATATGACGAAATTCATAATACTAACATATTTCGTTGGGATTAAAATTGAGTTTTCTTTAATAATAATAGTAATAATAATAAAAAGAACAGTTTGAGAAAAACCCATATTATACACATTGTTTTGATACGTAAAACTCTTAATAAATGTGACTGTGAGTGTAAATATTGCGCTTATATTCTTTGAAACCACTTCTGAATGTACAATATAGAGGATATTCCATCGTACATTTTGAATAGCGGGAAATAATACACGAGTGTTCGTCGTCTTCCGCGTAAGCAACGACTGAGCGTAGCGAACGAGCTGCTTGCACTGACGCCGACGGACACGAGTGTATTATTTCCGCTATTCAAACATGTACGATGGAATATCCTATTTATTACACTTCCACGGCGGATACATATGCACATTTAGTCTATTTTTGAGATTATAATCAATGAATTGTGATGTGCGCATGAATAGTTATATAATGACGTGTTTCCCGCGTTTTTGGCGTCAGTGCATGGAATGTGTTCAATCACATTAACATTATAGATTAGTCGAGACCCTTTCCAAATTTCAAACAACATCGTGGTTTCCAAGAAAACAAGCCAACATCCAACATGCTACTTTTTTTTTAACTTGACCCATTTTTTCCGCGCAGTCGACTTGGCCATTTTCAATGTTAAGTTTTCGCGTTTACAATGTTAAGTTTTCGTGTTTGAGTCCATTGCTTTGTTACTGTACCACCTAGGACCACCAAACTTGCACAGCTTCATAATCAAGGGGTACCCACCACATTTTACTATCCAACATGTTACTTTTTTTTTAACTTGACCCATTTTTTTCCGCGCAGTCGACTTAGCCATTTTCAATGTTAAGTTTTCGCGTTTACATATGTTAAGTTTTCGTGTTTAAGTCCATTTCTTTGGTACTGTACCACCTAGGACCACCAAACTTTCACAGCTTCATAACCAAGGGGTGCCTACCACATAAAACTATCCAACATGTGACCATTTTTTTTACCTTCACCTATTATTTCTACATAATTGACTTAGCCATTTTCAACGTTAACTTTTTAACGTGCGTCTGGTTAAAGTTTTTTGGTTAAATTTTTTTGTTATACTATATCTCTGCAACTGCTTCGCCCATTACCTTGAAACTTAACATGGGTGTTTATCATCATCCATATTTTCATTCTACCCCCCAACCGTGCGGCCGCTGTGCCCAATGTCAAGGTCAAATTACTTTGAATTTTTTTGTTAATGTTTTTTCGTGTACTATATGTCTGCAACTGCTTCACCCATTACCTTGATACTTCACATGGGTGTTTATCATCATTGTCGCACCCGCTCGCAGAAAGCGCGATATCGTCGGCATTTTGGCATACGTTGGAAAAAACATGGCCTTCGTGGCTTTGCCTCGTTTCTTGTTACGAAATGTTCCCATAATAATGTCTATGGGGATCAAATATGAAACAACAGCAGACAACACTTTTCATTTCGCGCATTCTAAGGGTTAACATGGAGACATTTGTCTAATTCAAGAAACAGTGAACCGATTTTAAAAATTTAACTTTTTAGTTTATACATTATTTTGAACTCTCGTAGACCAATCAATTTTTCATAATAAAGTTGATGTTTGACCAAATTTCAAGAAATAAAGAGAATGGATTGTGGCCTAGGGGTTAGAACACCTGTAGTCGATTTCATCAAAATTGCAAAGTATACTTTTCTAGCAAAGTATACTTTGAGGGAGTAATCATTTATTTTTCCTGAAATGCATTATTTCATATAGAACTAACGACTGCATATATTTGATGATTAAAAGCATGCATAATTATTATACTGAATTTATTACATTATCACAGCCATTTTGGCTGTGATAATGTAATAAATTCAGTATAATAAAAATTAATAAATTTATCATAAAATTGAAAATTTCTCCCTCAAAGTATACTTTGCTAGAAAAGTATACTTTGCAAATGTTGGTGAAATCGGCTACTGGTCCTGATTGATCAAGTGTTGATAGGTTTCAATCCGGAGGTCGTTGGTTCAAACCTTGCCGCCTTATGCACCAACAATACTGTCATAGTCACTGTAAACGATGGTCTCGTCTCTATTTGACCCTGGCTGTTGGTGGGACGTTAAACCCATTCACCTTCACTTTTTTTTCAAGAAATAAAAACATGCTTTGACAAGACTTTGAATCATATCAAATCATGGTTAATGTAAAAAAAGGTTTTTTTTTCATTGGAAATGATTATAAAATCTTGTCAAAACATAGTTTTATGTGAAAAATGTAAAATTAGTGAACAGTAAAGTTTAATTAAGCATTGTAATGATTACCGTGGTTACCATGGTTACAGTCTCGTTTCTCAGTCAGGGGGGACTGTATGAGGAATGGGGCTTATGGGATTTGTGACCAGTGTTGCTCCTGATAAAATAGCACGCTCCTGTAGCATGATCATGATATATATTGCTCGTTAGAAGCATGACGAGCGTTTCATCGATGTAATGACAAACAGTGCAGTTCCTGATCAGACTGTGCGGATGCACATTGTGATCTTGATCTACAATGGTCGCAAAGCCCCATTTCTCCAGTCACAGCCATAAATATAAACGATAATGTTAGTTTGTCGTGGGGCTGTTGAATTGGAAATAAGAACAAGTTATTGTTCAGATATTGGATGGTTAAGGAATTAAATACGGGGAGTGTTGGCGACTGCATCATTTAGTTCCGTAATACTCCAATATACAAACGAAAACAACGTCATTATTATGATGCCAAAAACATTACCTGATAAATAGAATACCAGGCTAGTGTCTTTTGGTATCAAGTTTATCGGACTCGGCTCGGAAACAGTAGGAATTTTTTTTCAAACCCCACCACCCATCAATAACAAATTTCGTTGACCCCCGGCAACCATGAATTTAAAATATTACCGAACCCCACCACCCATCATTTAGAAAGAAGAAAAAAAACCACCCCCCTGTCAATAAAAAAACGAGAGGGCCATGATGGCCCTTATTCGCTCACATGACTCTATGAACACCAGAGGAGAATGTGACGTCGAGTTCATATCTGTTTTAAAATAACTGTGCCTTTTTTAGATGGCGGTCATCTTGGATTAAGCGATGACTCTCATTTTACCAAATCTGGAAAAGCTTCACCCAAGAATCTTAACTTACTATGAAGTTTGGCCAGCATCGGCCAGCATCGGCCATGTGGTTCCTGAGAAAAAGACGTTCAAAATCTCGAATAAATGGATCTTTTGGCGGCCATCATGAATGACATAATCATCCGATTCTGACAAATATTGAACCAGAGCAATCGCCTCATCGATACCTTCAATTTGATATAACATGAGCATATTCGGTCAAAAATAAAATTTGACCCCACGAGCCACGCCAATTTTTGACCTCGGGGGTCAGCATTTTAACACTTTTGAAAGAGCATTGAACATCGATCATTCCTACCAAGTTTCGTAGAAATCGGGCTGGCGGTTCATGAGAAGAATTGTTTTTAAGAATTTGTGCTATTTTTAGACGGCGGCCATCTTGGATTAGCGATGACCTCCGTTTAAACAAATCTGAAAAGACTTCACCTATGGACCATAACTGTGAAGTTTGGCCACCATGGTCTAAGCGGTTCGTGTGAAGAAGAATTTTGAAATCTCTAATAAAAGAACGACATTTTGACCTTTCGGCGGCCATCTTGGATGATTTGACCATCCAATTTCGACAAAAAATGTATCAGAGCGATCGCCTCTTCGATACCTTCGATACCTTCGATACCTTCGATACCTTCGATACCTTCGATACCTTCGATTTGATATAGACATGACCATATTCGGTCAAAAATAAAATTTTACCCCACGGGCCACGCCAATTTTTGACCCCGGGGTCACCATTTTAACAACTTTGAAAGAGCATTGTAACATCGATCATTCCTACCAAGTCTCGTCGAAATCCGGCAGGCGGTTCATGAGAAGAAGATTTTTTAAGAATTTATGCTATTTTTAGACGGCGGCCATCTTGCTTCAGCGATGACCTCCATTTTAACAAATCTGAAAAGACTTCACCCATGGACCATAACTTTTATGTTTGGCTACCATGGGCCAAGCGGTTCATGTGAAGAAGAAATTTTAAATATCTGATAAAAGAACGAACTGTTGACCTTTCGGCGGCCATCTTGGATGACATAACCATCCAATTTCGACAATAAATGCACCAGAGTGATTGCCTCGTTGATATATTCGGTCAAAAAATAAAATTTGACCCCAATTTGACCCCACGGGCCACGCCCATTTTTGACCGTGGGGTCAGCATTTTAACAACTTTGAAAGAGCATTAAACATCGATCATTCCTACCAAGTTTCGTCGAAATCCGGCAAGGGGTTCATAAAAAGAAGATTGTTTAAGAATTTATGCTATTTTTAGACGGCGGCCATCTTGGATTAGTGATGACCATTATTTTAGCAAATCTGAAAACGCTTCCCCCATGGACCATAACTTTTAAGTTTGGCTGCCATGGGCCTAGCGGTTCATGTGAAGAAGAATTTTGAAATCTCTAATAAAAGAACGACCTTTCGACATTTCGGCGCCCATCTTGGATGACATAACCATCCGATTTCGACCAAAAAATGCACCAGTGTGATCGCCTCGTTGATACTTTCGATTTGATATATGACATGAGCATATTCGTTCAAAAATAAAATTTAACCCGAATTTGACCCCACGGGCCACGCCCATTTTTGACCCCGGGGTCACCATTTTAACAACTTTGAAAGAGCATTGTACATTTGGTGACTATAGGCCCAATGGTTACCGAGGAAAAGACGTTTGAAAATGCTCACGGACAACGACGGACACATTGCGGTAACAATAGCTCACATGAGCTTCGCTGAGGTGAGCTAAAAAAGCCAGACCCAGCACTCATCCATAAAAAAATGTCAATCCCACCACCCATCAATAAAAATTACTGACCCACCTTATAAACGAAGGAAAGTAATGCCCATAACGAGCGACCATGCGTACTTAGAATAACAGCTGACGTAACGCGCAGTAAACTGAAATGGCCTACGCGACAATTGACATTTACGTTCAAACAAGATTTTCACGATGTGTAATCGATTTCCTCGCCACCATATGAAACCCGACTCGAGAAACACAAATTAAGTTGTTGATTTCTGAATTTGTCAATTGTTTGCACGGTCTAAGAAATCAAAAAAATGTGAAAACAATTTTGTTTTTACAAAATTTTAGAATCGTCTAAGGAGACGATCCTTATGTGTTGCCAAAACGTGTTTTATTAAGTCATCGGACAAATGTGAAAAGAAAATTTGAATATACGTGTATTGGTATTTCTTTACAAAAACATATTTTGACAAAATATGAGAATCGTCTTACTTAGGAGACGATTCTCATGTGCTGCCAAATCTTGCTTTTATCAAGAAATCAAACAAATGTGAAACTGCACAAGCTAATGCGCCAATTCGATGACGTGAGCCACTACATAGCGTGGTTTTGTTATATTCGTTTCCGCCGAGTTCTAAAGGTCAGTCACACTTTGCACATGAAAATGGATTACCGACTGACGCTTGTAAACACCATCAGGTGTGCAGCTAGACCGAAAATGATATGACGAAAATATGCTAGTTGGGGATGTGTGGGTACGCCGGTATATTTTGTTTATGTTACAATCTCGCGTATTTGCGATCTCGATCTCGCCTTCCGCTTTTGGAAATACGATTTGCCCATGCTTGTGTAGACAGCATGCGTGTTGGATTTGCGTCCTACATGCACGTACGCACATATTTATAGAAGCATGCTAGTTTGAATTGCGTTCTACAACGTACGTGCATGTATTGTATGCGGAGAACTCAATTTCACCCGTAATTTAGTACAATAAATAGCATTAATAGGAACCTACCAATCTCTGTATTCTATGTCTCTGACAAGACGTATGGTAATTACCGATACCACCATTAATTTTGTGTAGTTTTACACTGCGAACCCACAATTTCCCGCGCGTATTGTTTCGCTCGAGTGGACAAAAACGCGCGTGACGTGACGTATGGTAATTACGGATACTTAATGTTTTTCAGTTTTACACTGCGAACCCACAACCCATCAATAAATAATTCGGTTGCCGCCCCCCCCTCCCCACCCCCCCCCCCCCTCCACGTTTAATGTTGGAATCACCATTAGCTGTTGCTGGGACATTAAACCCATTCCGTTTCGCTTTACACGCCAGAGTCTTGATCAAGTATCATTTATTCTATTATCCATCATTTACTTGTTTATACTTTTTCTCCTGAAGGGTAGGTTGATAATAGTGGGTGGCAGGTGTGAGAATGCGATGAGTAATTTAACGAACGGGATTCATCTTTACCAGAATCCCGACTGGAGACCTGTAGTCTATTTCACCAACATTTCAAAGTATACTTTTCTAGCAAAGTATACTTTTAGGGAGTAATCATTTATTTTCCCCAAAATGCATTATTTCATATAGAACTAACGACTGCATACATTTGATGATTAAAGGTATGCAGAATTATTATACTGAATTTATTTCATTATCACAGCCAACATGCCAAAATTGCTGTGATAATGTAATAAATTAAGTATAATAAAAATTAATAAATTTATCCTAAAATTTAAAATTTCTCCCTCAAAGTATACTTTGCTAGATAAGTATACTTTGCCATGTTGGTGAAATAGGCTGGTTATACATACCCCTAGTAGTATATGAGAGTCAAAATGATACCACCTTCTCTGGAAGACACCCGCTACGCGCGGTGACTCACAGAAGGATGTGGTAACATTGTTGACTCTCATATACTACTTGGGTTTTACCCCACTGTTCGCACGGTATGAATGAGAAGAGTGGAAATTATTTTCCATCAACCATTATACTTCCTCGACTGGATGAGAAGTTATCAATGAGATTACATCCTATTAGAGATAAGAATGCATTGGTTATACTCAGTATATAGTTAATTGTGCGTGGTTGAAGACAGGTAGTCACGAGAGATGTCATCGTACCGTTATTTACGAGTATTGCAAGTATCACCGGGCATGGATGAGAGGAGGGTCCGTTTCACCTCGCCCATGTAGGCAGTGTGGGGTAGGCACCAGATCCGAGTCACTGATATGTCCACCATGCGGTGGCACTTGCGCTACTCATCGACTGGTTAGAAAGGAATTACGTGCTCGCAAGTATTATCGTTTAGTAATAATTCAAATCAGAAAGTCAGTTAGAAACATAGAACCGATCTGATGTATAGTTTGTTACCCCTTGATAAACTTCTCACGCATCACAAACACCAAGCAGACGACAATGTTCCAATTACACGGGTTATGAACGTGTCTGTATTTATATCCGAGTGTATTTCTCCTTATCGAGGTAAACAGACGGTATATACACGGGTTATCGATTTTGCACAAACGGTATGTACACGGTTATTTAAAGCCGAGTGTATTTCCACTTATCGAGGTTATATAGTTCACACGATATCTTCCGGGATGGTTCGTTATTTTATTTGTAATAATTTAAAACTGAACACCCCCTATTATTACATAGAATACATAACCTAATATAAGAAAACCAATAAAAAAACAAACTACAACTATTAATTGCCCCCAACAAAGTTAGGTTTATATACGAAAAATAAACACCTTTACATTGCTGGGACGCCAGCAGTCTATGGTCTCACCGGTGAAACTTTTGCCACCTGTGTTCACTTCACATACTGCTCTACGCTATCTTGCGGATGGAAGCAATGAGGAGGAGGGGTCCGCGGTAGACAGTCGCTAGATGTGGGTGCAATAGATGTGAGCATAACACCTCGCTAAGCCGAAAAAGAAAAAAAGAAAAGAGATTTAAAGCGCCAAGACTTATCGAGGTAGGCCCAGAAGGGTTTTGCCAGCGCTAGTTCGAGCCCCGGGTGGGGTCTTTTTTTTCTTCCTTTCCTTTCAGCTAAGCGATGTGGGCCCAGTTTACACGGGACCCGAACAAGTTTTATGTTCCGTATGCCGGCGCCGAAGGAACTGCTGGACTGTATGGTGGAGGGATATCCTGCTGCCGCTGCAGACACACGAATAAGCATATCACGTCCCGAGACGGGCGAGGAGATTTTTTCTCTCGTCGGCCCTCCACTCCATGACGAGTTCTTTTACGTCTTCGTCAGCGAGAATTTGTGGTCGGGCCTTGGACCGGATCGTGCCCCTTAACTCCTGGTACCTGGCTCTTCGACGACCACTATCTGATATATCGTTGTCGGCTATCGCTTTCGACACGATAACGTCAATACTGTTTTTTTTAGACCTCGCGAGAACCGCTATTCGGTCGTTCTTTCGACTCTTTGCCTCTATTTTTCGACCCACGAGTCTGGCTGTCATGAAAAGCAGTCCCGCCCCCGCCGCTATAGCACTCAAGATCACCGTGACCGGAGCAGCGACGATTGTTGATAATAAAGACACACTTCCCACGCCACTTACAACGGAAACTGAGGCTAACGTGGTGCTCACCACCTCGACTATATTCACTGCTCGCCTATATTTCTTCGCATGACCCGTTCGCGTCTCTCCCTCATGCTGGAGAATATGTTGTATCTCGACGATCCTGGTTTTCGTCAGTCATAATAAATCAAGTTCTATTAACAGTGTTACAACAGTAGCAGAACTCGATTTGTCAGCAACTGTTGTTATGAAGTTAATAACACTACCGGCGGAAACATTAATTGCAGTGTCATCATCGAATATCGTAAATCCCGACCTCTGCCCCGCGTGCTTGGTGATGCCAGACTTCTGCTCTACCCCGTTCAGGACGAGATTCACTCGGACTTCGGTATCAGCGTGCCCCCTAAAGTTGACCGAGCAGACTGCCATTCACAGAATCGCCCCGGACTCTGTCATGGTGTATCCCATATCTGTTGCTCGCGTTGGCACCGAATGAATATTCGTAACGCCCCTCGTTCAGTGGACCCCGCTCCTCAGCCCAGACTGCTATGACGGGCTTTAGAGCTTGCGAGTGCTCCACTAACCCCAGCGCCAGAGTCGCCTCTGCATCGGCCTCCGTTACATACCTGCACCTTTCTCATTGCGACTTCATCATATGCTGCGCCCGCGACGGGAACCTCCTGTTCTGCGTTGGAACTACATGGGCCGTATATGCTCATGATTAATATATAAATATATATATTATGTTTAATCAGTTATTTTGAGAACGATCGAAATCGGGTAATAGTTCTTTAACTCTCGCGCTTTATCATCGAAAATCGAGATCTTCAATTCGTGGATGTGACCTGATTCCAAATGTTTCATCTCGGGGGTTGGGAAGTCTAAGGTCTGGGTCTCACCGTAGAAATAGTCACTGGCGGGCACAATTTTTAGTAATGTGCTGGGAGCTCCGTCTAACGTGTTGTACGATGTGTTCAATTGATCCAGGTGCACCCTGAGCGTTTTCCTGAACCATACATGTTCGCGGCGGAACAGGCTTTCGAACCAACTTCCCCGACATCTTTGAACAATATAGGCTTCCCAAGAAAAGTTCACTGGGATGTCGCCGACGTGCTCACCCGGGTTAAACCATCCCTTATTGTCAGAAGGGTATGTTGTTGTAAATCCGAGCAGTAAAGACAACGTCGGGGTGATCCTTACCCGGTAGGCGGGTTCGACGGTCAAGGTCGCACGTCCGGTGGTTTTCGAGATTGCGATGCTAGCGCAACCACCAATCTCCGACGGGATAACAGCTTGGAGCTCTCTGAAACTCCAAAGACCAGGAGGTAGTTTGACACCTACCGGTGGTCCGTTCTTCATGTAATCGAACCCTTCGTACTCCTCGACATTTCGTCATCCGACCGTGAAGGTGATTGATCTGAGGCCGGCCCGCCGTTTTCCGCAGCAGTTGTCGATTGACTTCTGAAGTTCACAACTATCTTTTTTGAACATTATTGATAGTAGCAAACATGATAATATATTTTTTGATATCCATGGATACCAAGGCGTTTGGCTTTAATTCTAATGCAAAGTACGCGGTCTGCGGGGTCTACGACGCTAAGGCGGGCGCTCCACGGCTGGTGCACCCCACCATACATGTTCGCGGCGGAACAGGCTTTCGAACCAACTTCCCCGACATCTTTGAACAATATAGGCTTCCCAAGATTGCTACCATGGAGGCCGTGAACGGGTGGAAAGCAACACCGTTGCAGTTTTGGTAGAATCAGCTCAATTTCGCTGTATGGTGCGCAACAGCCGGATGCGGGGTTTCCTCTCAGGACCAACTGTCACGCATACTACACTATTAGGAGGATTCTCAAAGAACAGAAAATCTCTCTGCCGCAGGACGACGGCTGGAATCCCATTTCCATCACATACGACGGTAGGGCGTTCGAATGAATGTGGGGTACTAAAAAACGCGGACTGGCGCCAGAAAGCATTTCCTAGCAGCACTGGCCTCGGGGACGTTTTCATTCGGGGCCAGTCCGGGAATTGGACACAGACTGATTTTAGACACAATCACTCCGGTGACCACATCGTCAGTCGGAACGCCGGAAATTTTGACCCCGCGACGATGACCTTCGGGCCGGAAGTGTCTGGAGGTCGGCACTGCGGCGTCTCATCCTGCAATTGGCTACCTCCGAAACGAGCTCACGTCGATTACATACAGCAGGCTGCTGCGATCCAGAACGCGTGGTGTACATTTATGTTAGATAAGGGTCTGGGGTTTACGCAGGCCGGGGTTCCCCGCATCAACGAATCCATGCTCGGCGCACAGTCGCAAGTGCACAGTTCTATAATAGGAGCCGGGACGGAGTTTGACGCACAAAAACAGTTCTTGGCAAATGTCGAGGACGCCATCTCATCTCCGGTGAACCTCCCGGATGCGATCCAGCGGTATCAAGACGTTTTGCAGTATGCCAGAACGCCTGTGGATTATGTATTTGGAATAGGTCTTTATATGGCGCCGAGCAATTTGATACTACGAGACGACCGGGTTGACGGTTACAATAATCAGATCGTAATCGCCACCGTCAACTGAAAGATCTGCCATAACTTGAACGTGAACGCGGATATCATCAAGCTCACCGCGCATGGAACCGATTTCATAAAACCACTAGCACCCACCCCAGCACAAAGTGTCACATCAAGTTCCTTCGGAACTAGTGTCGCTGCAAGTTATACCGTTGTTGACACAGTAGGACTTGATGCACCAGCCCAAAATAGACCAGCAATTTCCTTCGGAAATAATATCACAGTCCACGAGGAGGAGAAATTAGGGCTCGTCGTCGCCCTCGTGGCGATTGGACTATTCGCGCTTTGGTTTTAGGAACTCTCGGGCGGAGAATAGTAGGAGACCGGCGATCGCCACGATTAAAGCCCAATCATTCTCGGTGAGCTATCCGGCCGTTTTTGATAATATAGATAGCAAGAAGGAGACGAGACCCCTGATCAGCCCAGGCAGCGCGGCAGCCGCCTTTCCGACTAATTTAGCCAAGAGACTGGCGAGGGCTTTTTGTTGCTTTTTTACCAATTATGTGGCTCCACCGGATGGCGCGGTTGCTCGCGCGGGTGCTGGTGCCGCACCACCACCCGTCATAGACAGAACTAGGGTCGATATAGATAGAATTAGGGTCGATATAATCATGCTGAAGGCTGTGAGGATGGTTACTATCGTGACGCCCTTCTCTCTGAATAGAGTGCGAAGACGCTCACCGAGTGTCGTGTCCTCATGCAGGACCCTCGAGATTGTTTCGCGGCTCCGACTTAATTTTTGTTAGCACATATATATAGAACGATGTTAGTTGACGAGCTTTATTACGCTCTGCTCGATGTAGGCTACACGGCCCTTAAACACCGTTTAGCTGGCGCAAAATGTCTGATCCGTCTGGCCCAAGACTCAATAGAGACGTGGCGCGAAGACGAAAACGCAGCCACCCTTTTCGCAAAGCGGATGTTAGATTCCTTCAGAACACAACCGGCAGCTGCAGCGAAACTTCTAACAACGGTTTAGTATTGACGACGCAGTTACCGAACGATCTGGCGAGGACATGTTGGAGACTGTTCGATCTACTAGAATACCTCGCATACGATGGACACGCGCAAGCTTGATAGCAAAATATCGGTTCGCCTAGCGCGCAAGCTAGCGAACACATAATACAGCCCATGCGGCTACTGGAATGGACTGGCTGCCATCAAGAACCTCGCCGCGACGACCAAGGTTTCCGAAAACGCTACCAAGGAATGGCTCAAGAAGCAGGCCCTCTGGCAGATCTATTTGCCCGCACCTCACAATATTCTATGCCCGAAATTCGACGTGCCGGTGCCAAACGAAGTACACCAAGCTGACCTCCTGTTTCTCCCTCACGATCGCGTCGGTCGCATGACGTACAAGTACGCCCTGACAGTCGTTGACGTAGCGAGTCGCTATAAGGGGGCTGATCCACTGACCACGAAGGAGTCTAAGGAGGTGGCCGAGGCTCTTTCCCGAATATATAAGAGGAGTCCTCTTAAATGGCCGAATCTTCTCCAGGTCGATCCCGGCCGCGCGTTTATGGCCGCGGTCTCTCAGCTATTAGCTAAGCAACGTTTCTGTCAGACGCGGCCGCGTCGACATCCAACTGGACCAGGGGATCGTGGTGTGGGTCAATCGAACCCTGGCCGAGAGGCTGTTTAGACACCAATATGCCAAAGAGCTTGTAGACCCTCATGCGCGATCGACCGAGTGGGTGACCAGGCTGCCCGCTGTGGTCTCCGCACTGAACGGCGAGGTGACCAGATTGATCGGTAAGAAGCCCGTAGATGCCATGAACGTGAAAATGGTGACGCACAAACCCTCCGCCGTCTCGCGTGGGCGACCCGTTGGTTTAGCGGAGAAATGGCTTCCATCGGATGTAGACGTCCGGTACCTCTATCAACCGGGAGAGCTCGAGGGTGGCAGCCGCCGGGCGACTGATCCCGTGTGGTCTCTCAATGTATATCGTCTGGATCGATATATTACCAAACCCGATGAGCCCGTGCTATACTACCTCGACAGTGGTCCATCGCGCGGGTTTGTTCGCGAAGAACTTCTTGCGGTGCCTTCTGACACTCAGCTACCCCCGGTCCGTCCGTCGTCATAGTCGGTCAGGCTCTCGTCAGAGCCTTTCCGTCAGTCAGACTCTCGTCAGAGTCTTTCGGTCAGTTCTCTCCCCTATGTCAGATTTCTTTTTTTGTGTTTACCTATCTATAGGCTCGGTGTGTACACCGTCTTCCGTCACTCTCCTCTTGTCGTAGTACGATGACAACCCCAACTTCTGACTGTAGTCTTCATCGCACCGTTAACCATTCGGAATCCCCTGTTCTCCGCCATGTCCCTTCTCCCTTCGAGAGTGCTCTTGTTCCTCCACCAAGTCAGATCGTTAGATCTCTTCGACATCCCCTTGGCCGAGTACTTAGTTTGTTCGTCACCGGTCACGTAGTAACACTTGATGCACAGAGCGATGGCTCTATCCCCATGGAATTCCAGCTTGAACAGTCCGGGTTCTCTTTTGCTCCAATTGTCCCACGGCAACCACTCGGCTTTCTCATTGTTGAACTTTCTCTTCATCATCTTTCTCACCACCTTCGCCAGCGTCTTCTCAGCCAAAAGCGCCTTATTCGACACCGCGAAGTACATGATGTCAGTGTCCATCTGTATAAGTTCAAAATCTCCGCTATCCACGTCCTTGTCCAAGAAGTCGTAGTAGAACTCAAGCATCCGGAGCTTAGCCAACTGGTAGACTGCCAACACCGCCTTGCTCTTGTCGACGTCCCCGGTCCGTCTGGCGTGGGTGACCTCTTTAACGAACCATTGGAACGGTTTGCCGGGCGTGTAGTCTACCACCCTATGCACAGCCTTGACGACCAGACCGTGCTCCAGATACCACTTTAGCAGCGGGGAGTATATGATCATCTTCTTGGCAGACAGTGCACCAACGAGCTTTCTCTGCTCTTCGACCCTTTTCCTCCCAGTCCTTTTCAGGTAGTCCTTCATGTGCTGCGGAACCTCGGTCTCGTCGACTTCTCGATTAACGAATAGCGGCGCCATTTCCGAGAACTTGTCTCCCAGCGTTTCCGGGACCTCTATATCCAACTCTGCAAATCCGAACCACTGGTCGCGCCTGACCCTCCTCACGAAACGGTCTATATGTGACTGTATTTCCGGGTCGTCACACGTCCATATCTTCTCCTGCCCGCACGGCATGTCTTTCGACAGGGTAGACATATACAGCGCATTGGCGTCGTAACCAGGCACCGCCTTGCACATCTTCTCCTGCCAACTCCCTACCTGATCCCTGATCGTTGACCTGCCAGCCTCGGCGTATCTGGAGAACACTATGGACGGACCGCCAGCCAACCCCTCCTTCATCATCGCGTAAGTCTCGCCATTCGGTGACCACAGCTCTGGAGTGTTCGCCTCCCCATCGATCGACCCGCGGAGCAGGTACTGAAGGGAAAAACCGGGCAGAGACACAGCGTCCTTGAGTATGTCCACACCTCACCCCCTGTAGAACCCCGTCATTTTAGTCAGTGCCTCCAGGAACGGTCCGACATCCAAGTCGTTGTAGTGTTGCAACCATTCCTGGAACGTCTTCATCCCCTTTTCTCGGAAGACCTTCTTGCACTCTTTCCACTCGGACAACGATAGTAGGAACTCACCCTTTAACTTGGAGTACCACTCGGGATAGTCGGCCAGCCCCGGATGGTCGAGTTTGTCCGTGCTATCGAACCACTCGAACGGGAAGTGAGACTTTACCGTTTTACAGTCGTACGCCTTAACCCACTTTTCGTACGTGGTGCCGGGTCCCATATATTGGATGATGTCGAGAAATCTAAACTCCAGGGTAAACAGAAACCTCGTCGTGCTGGCCCTCTTTCTGACCATCACCTTATTCACGGTGGTCGCCAACTTCTCGACAAGGCACTGCTTGATGAGGTTCAGGTTGTACCTGCTGCAGTTGAACCCCACAACCGGAACTTGGTCGAACCACGAGACGATCTTCTCTTGCTGAGGTTTCGACACCATCTCTATGTCGGTCGGCAGATATTTCTTCCTAAACCCCTCCCTGATGACTTTGCCTCTCCACTGCAGCTCGGTCACGAACTTCTCAACCAGCGTGTCGGGATCTCATTCACAGATGTGGGTGATCCCTCGTGCATCGTATCCTCGAAGGTGAGGTCTTTGGTGGGTCGCGTGGTTTTCGATTTGTCGAGATGCGCCTCGAAGTCATAGACTATCTTGTACAGAGTCGTCGCCTTCTCGCACGGCGATGATGGATAGTGGGGATTCCCCTCATTCAACCACGCGCACTCCCAAATCACCACCAGCTCGTAACCCGCCTGCCTTATCTTGGCGTCTTGGATTTTCGTCCTCTTGTACAGCAATCTCGTGTTACCTCTCCTGCAATGCGTCGGACACCCGTGCCAGTAGCATCCGTGAAACTGAACTGAAACACGGTATTGGCCTCGTAACAGTAGCCGTCGACCGGATCGCCTGCCACACACCTCTCGCCACCGTGACCGCATCTCGCGTTATGTATGTGTTTTTCCACCCTCCCCTCTTCTCTGCTCAACCATTTAATCGACATCGCGCTCGCTGACCCCTTGGGATAGAACGCCTTCTCGTTTGCCGACTTTGATATATCTATCCTCTTACCTGGACATATCACCACGGCCTTCCCACCTATGCAGGTGGTCGCGTGCCTGTGCATGTTACACGACTTTGTGAACCGTTGTTGACATCCGGTGCATCAGTACTCGTTCGTCATCTTGCGGAGGTTCTTGATGAGGAACGAGTGACCTCCAAAATTTCCTATCGTCATGGTATTCTCCCCAACCACCGTGTCGTAGTTTGCCGGAGACTTCATGAGGTACCAAACTCCGTCGTCGGTGGGCTCTTAAACACGAATGCCCATCTTAAAGTGCCCTTCTACCTTCTTAATATCGTCCAGGGGGATTCCCTTGCTATCCGGTCCGTTATCGTGACCAAGGTATTCGCGAGCCAGAGCTCGTGCTTCCTCACAGCAGCGGTCGGGTCTCCCTTTTTCTGTCTTAAATAATCGGGGAGTTTTCCCGCTCCCATGAGGAGTTGTTGCGCATCGATGATCATCTTCACCTCGACCGATATCCAACGAACGAAGGTCCATTTTGTGTTTGGTCCATCGACTTTGTCGATGTCCATTCTACCTTTCTCTCTATCGGATATCCAACTATCCGCTTTGGTGATCTCGTTTATCCACGGACTATCCGGGTAGTTTTTGTGAAATATGATAGTAGCGTCGGTCTCGATGTTCCTAATACGATACGAGCACGAATACCTCAGATATCATGCCGTGGTCATCTCTGGACGAATTTTATTCATTATGCGATTAGCGATCTCCCCGTCTACCCCCCCTCTCGAAGGTCCATACTATGTTCCTCCTACCCCTATCAACAGTTTCCCTAACTTCGGCTTCTTCGGCGAGAATCCTGGGACCCTCATTCACCAAATCTCTGGCGAGCTCTCTCCTCCTCTTAGGAGGTCTTCCCACCAGGCCTTGATAAATCTTATTGTAGAGTGCTTTTCTGCGTGCGCTGGGATCGTCTTTTACACGCTGCGCGTAAGCGGTGGCACGCAGGCTGGCTGTCGTCTCGTTCTCCAATTTCTCGGAACGTTTTTCGAGGTCGGCAGGCAGTCGTCCGGTCGAAACCGCACGCCGCAGCCTCTCCTCGCGAACGACGGCTCGCGCGTCACTTATCCTATCTGCTATAGCTTTCTTGAGTCTCAAACCTCTTAGGGAAATTCCCCAACTTGCTCTCTCATTTGCTTTATGGTAGGCATTATACTGAGTATAACCAATGGATTCTTATCTCTAATATGGTGTAAATTGTTGATATGTATAACAGGTTTTGTTATGTAAGACAGATTGTTGTATTATACTGAGTATAACTTATGGATAACTTATCTCAAATAGGGTGTAAGTTGTTGGTAGGTATGACAGATTGCTGTATATACTGAGTATAACCAATGGATTCTTATCTCTAAAAGGGTGTAATCTCATTGATAACTTCTCATCCAGTCGAGGAAGTATAATGGTTGATGAAAAATAATTTCCACTCTTCTCATCCATACCGTGCGAACAGTGGGGTAAAACCCAAGTAGTATATGAGATTCAACAATGATACCACCTCCTGATGGGAGTCACCGCGCGTAGCGGGTGGCTTCCAGAGGGAGGTGGTATCATTTTGACTCTCATATACTACTCCCCTTATACGAGTAATATGAATATTGCTAATCCTATTACTTTTAGGGAAGGGGCCAAGTGACTTTGGTGTGGTATGTATCTGAATATATATTTTTTACCGATGTAAATATTCCATTCTGATTTTGGAATCTTCCCCCCCCCCAATGCAGCATGTTAAATACGGGATCAAACCCGTTGGCCCGGCCTTAAATGACCATAGCTGTTGATAGGCCGTTAAACACCAATAAACAAAAAAAGGTTGATAATAAATTTCATGTACAACTGTATCAATACACAATAATTGTGAAACTTAATACCCATTTCTTGTTAAACTGTCATATTTCTTTTTTATCTGATATTTAAGGGTAGGAATTGGCTCGAAGACCTTTCAAACTCGGTAGGTTGAATACGGGCTCGAACAACATTGGCCCGGCTTTAAATGACCATAGCTGTTGATATGCCGTTAAACACCAACACATAAACAAAGAAACAAAACTACATACATGTATTTATTTGTATGTGAATATATGGCACATATAGAGACACTGTTCGCCATTTCATCAGTGAAACACCCGTTCTGCTTCTTTCTAACACGCATTGTTGATCGATATCAGGGTACAAGCGTGTGCTAATTGATCAGGTACTACACTGGTCACAAACCACATAAGCTCATTTCTCCAGTCACAGCCACATATACACTATTTTATGTATACTTACGCTGATCTGGCTATACACAGGTCACAAATACCATTTTTCTATTCAGTAAATATCAGTATTGTACATGTAGAAAACTTGAATTTGATCAAATAAAATGGTGCTAATTGTTCATATCGGAACAAATGTTTTCCATAAAGCTGATTGCCATATATTGAGATGCGTGACACAGTGCCTTTAACCCATACAATGCTGAATTAAATGTCGCCTGCTGTTTATTTTTTATTTTATATATTTCTCCCCAAAAAAACATGGTTTGACAACACTTGAGAATCATTTCCAATGGAAATGGTTCTAAAGTGCTGTCAGACCATATTTTTATTAAGAAAAAAGGCAAAATATGAAACAACAGCAGACGATAATTTTCGTTTTCCGCGTTCTAAGTGTTAAAGGCACTCCGTTGATGCTTCAGATAGCATATATACAATATATTGTTTTTCGCTCCATGCACAATGAGTGACATATTATTCTGATTTCAGAGCTGAATATATAGTTTTGTTATTGTAAATATTCAGTTCTGATTTTGGGATTTTCCCCCCTATTGTACATGTACTTGAAAATCTATATGTACTTGTACAGGTAATATATGGGATTTAGTACTAAACCCATTGACCCGGCCTTAAATGACCTTAGCTGTTGATAGGCCGTTAAACCCCAACAAACAAACAATGGGTAACATAAGGCCATACAAAAGTACTTTGGTTCTCAGATATCGCCGCGTCAGAAAAATCGCATCGAGCATTTTATCGTCATGGAGAAATAAATTCATACTGTAAATTCGCCATTTAATCAATAAAAAACATTACCATGCAACAATATGTAAAATCCCAACGCTCCAGATAAGGAATTATTAATTCACTCCATTATTAATTCACTCCATTATTAATTCACTCATTATTAATTCACTCCATTATTAATTCACTCCATTATTTCTGAAGCACTTGTGTATTTAAAAAATTGCATTGGGTAAAATAAAATCACACTACTGTTTATGCATCAAAACACAGCAATTATTGCTTCGAAATGAAAACATGTCTTGGCAATTCATTAGAATTGTATCCTTGGAGACAATTCTAATGAAATACCAAGATGCGTTTTCATGGAAATTAAGAAAAATATGCTATATTTGTGGTCTGTTTATTCTTTTCTGCAGCATGATAAAGGTTCCACAACTTTTTTTATTGCTTTTTGATACTCGCTACTTCTGATTTCAATTGGGTTTTTGGCAATTTTAATTGGGTATTTAATCAAATACGCAGCTTATCTGGAGACTTGAAATAAATCGGAGACAAACAACTCAAACAAACAAAAATATATTTTAAAAAATCTGCCCTCAGAGCTCCAGATAAGGTGTGTATTGCCGTATTTTATGCAATTATTTTAGCAGAATACGCATTTATTATTAAATGTGGGAGTACAAAATACGCACAGCAATGTGAAAATACGCATTGATTTTCAAATTGAGAACAAAAGTAGTTTTTGTATGGCTTTATATTTACATTGTTCTTAAAAACTGTGAATAACCAAATACGGCGTTAAAATTAGGAATCCTATGTTTTGCGTAATTTTGTCTCAATTCACAGAACAGTGTCATTGCTAGTCAATAGCGTGTTGTTATTGACAACAACGATGAACGTCATGCATTTCAATGACGTCAAACAAAACGGATCATCAATATCGCACAACGTCACATGGGGCTACTGTAATCCATTGAGATATGAATGCAATTTATCCCGTCAACTCAGTGCGTATGTGCCGTGAAACACGTTGCAGTAAAACATTTTTGATATCCTGTCAATACGACCTAATCACTGCGTATGCATATGTGCGGTTGTCATACTAGTCGATTCTCCGATTTTGAGGATGCGGCTGGGGTTATTTTTTGCATTTTAAAGCTGTTTTTAGTGTTGACGGGATTAAATAGAATAGTATGTTAGTGTCATGAATGGGAAAAATATCTGGCGCGGCATGGAAACGGGATGGGCGACGCAGCTCGCCAAACCGTTTCCTAAGCCTTGCCAGATATTTTTTCCCGTTCATGACACTAGCCTACTATTCTTTATATACTGAATGGGCTTTTCCATTATTAATTCAAGGACAGTGTAAATATATATAAATGATGTCATATTACAATTAACTCCAAAGATCTGGCTTGTAGACCAATACCGTACTTTCATTATCTTCACCTCCCTCCACCTGCGACATATCCTCTACCAGCAAATCCCCATCACCATTCCAAACACCGTCGACGGTCGGGATGAGTTTGAAACAGCCGATCTTGAACGAGACTTTCTTGTGTAGATGTGAGATCTTGATCGTCAACGAGAGCTTTGTGCAGGCAGATATCTCTTTCAGGGTGATGTTGTAGACCGTGAGACAAAGATTGGTAATATGATTGCCGACTTTCTTCACACAAAATGGAGGTGGGTTTGACACTGAAATTTAATGGAATTACCTTACTTACCCGATATATTCGCAGAGCTCCAGATAAGGAATTATTAATTGAGTATTGTTACTCCATCATTTCTGAAACAATTGGGTATTTCAAAATTTGAATTGGGTAAAATAAAATCACACTACTGTTTACACATCAACAGACCGCAATTATTGAATAGTTTGCTTCGAAATAAAAACATGTCTTGGCATTTCATTAGAATTGTCTCCAAGGACCCCAAGGATACAATTCTAATGAAATACAAAGATGTGTTTTCATGGAAATTAAGAAAAATATGCTATATTTGTGGTATGTTTATTGTTTTCTGCAGCATGATAAAGGTACCACAAAATTTGTATTGCTTTTTGATACTCGCCACTTCTGATTTCAATTGGGTTTTTGGTAATTGAAATTGGGTAGTTAAGCAAATACTAGCTTATCTGGAGTATATACCGCTCCATGGAAATTAGGAGTTTGTTAGACTTTATACGGTAATGAATGTGTATTTGCAGCCTATTTGCGCTGTTTCCCCGAACATAGATTTTATAAATATAGATAGCGGAAGTTCTTTATTTCATCGGTGAGAACATATGACTTTTATTTACATCGTATAATTATGTATTTCATGGGCATGATGGGTAGGTATATAATACAAAACGTACTTTGGACTAAATATGTCTGTGACTGGACAAATTCCAATTTGTCCAGTCACAGACATATTTAGCCCAACAGTTTATATTTGAAGTTGATGAATTGAATTCTGCGTGTGCACCTTAATTGTCATCAACGTTTGACATGATTTACAAAATATACCAAATATCTTTGATTTGGGGTCATGCCTTTCATGAACAGCGGGTGGGGTTTGTCCGACGTTGCACAAATTTAAGAGGGGAGCTGTTTTTACTGTGGGAGGGGTCGGGTTGGCCCTACATACGTTTGACAGTGGGAGGGGCTTCGTCCACATATGGCATACATCATGGGAGCGTTTTTTTTTCGGGGAGAATTTGGTTATTGGTTGGATGCATGCTTACCAGAATCCCTAGTTGGTTTGGCCCTCACATACGTCTTTGGCATTTTGTATGTGACAGTTGAATCAGTATTCTATGTGCGTATTACGTTTATTCGTAATAATATTTTAGGGGAAGGGGCCCATGTGAATTTGGTGTGGTAAAGAAGTGGCACGATGTCAGGTTATTCTAATTTTAGGACTGAATATATTTTTTCTTGATGTAAATATTCTGTTTTGATTTTATGGATTTTCTCCCCAATGCAGCAGGTTAAAGCGGGATCGAACCCGTTTGGCCGGCCTTACATGACCTTAGCTGTTGATAGGCCGTTAAACACCACCACACAAACAAACTTTGACCCTCAAGTACATTGTTGGCTTTGTTGCAAATTCAGAGTTAAATCTGGTAATGCTCATTATAGAAGTAGTAAGATTAGCACTAATCGTATTACTTTTTGAGAATGGAGCTAAGTGACTCTGGTGGGAAGAAGGTCAGGTTACCGGTATTCTAATTTCAGGGATGAATATGTATTCTTTATGTAGATATTAATTTCTCAAACAATGGAAATACCCCATAAACCCAAAATGTTGGTACGTCCGTCCGTCGTCCGTCGTCCGTCCATCCATATTTGCGTTAAACCTTTCAGTGCTCCATAGTTTCCGGACGGACGGACGGACGGGCGGGCGGGCGGGCGGGCAGATATATGACGATACTAGGACTGCTGATTTTTTTTGTTATTTGTTTTCAGGATGTTTTGAAAAATAAATTATATAAAAAATGTATTTTTATCATGGCCCTGTGTGGTTTAATTGAAGATCATATTATATGACACCACTTGAGCTCCTGAGGTTTGTCAATTTTCACAGATATCGGTACATAAGTATCAGATTTCCTATCTTGTTGAACGCAACAAGATTGGAAATCCGATATGTATGTACCTATATGGGTGAAAATAGAAACAACCCAGCGGTCCTAGTATCGTCATAATTATATCTTCAATTACCGGATAAGCCACTTTACACAGGGCCATGATGAAAACATGTTGTTGTTTTTTTTGTTAAATCCTGATTTATAACCGTTTAACTATGCATGCTAGCGGTGAAAATATCCGCCAAACGAATTAGGAGTATAATATGTTTATTTTCTCTGTAAATATGTCTTGAAATTTCATTAGAATTGAGTCCTCAGGACTCAAATCTAATGAAATTCCAAGACATATTCATGATATTTACAGGGAGAAATAAAAGAAAATATGATGATTTCTTGTCCGCTATTTTTTACCTATTTATAGCCCACAAGTTTCCCAACATGCAAATAGTTAAAGATACATGCCCACTCAGTAGGCACAACATTTTCTTTATAGGAATTACATAAGTGTATATTTGTGCCACTATTCCACCAGTTCTAAACATTACGAGGGACCGCTATACAGATATCATCATTTAGTAATATTTAGTTTACTGACAGTGACTCGCGGTGGTATCAGGCTATTTTCAGATGCAAATGAGGCAAGATATTTTTAGATTATTTATACTAATTAAATTTGTCGCCTGAAACAATAATATTTTCGACAGATTCTAAAGTTTGATCATTGCACATCAAAAAATAAATACAGAGAATAAATAGTAATGTCCGTTAACATTTTAAGGAAACACGGTTATCGCCCCTGATATCAGTATGGAAATTTGCGTCTGATATAAAATGTATAATAATGCCAATCATTAAGTGAGATAATGGTGAATGAATGTTTATTTTGCCAGAAAATATCTCAGATGATGCCTCTGATATAAACAAACATTTGTGGCCACTGAGTGGGCATGTACCTTTAACCCTTAGAATGCGGGAACCGAAAATAGTCGTCTGCTGATAATTCATATTTTGTCTTTTCTCTCCATAAAAATATGGTTTGGCAGCATTTTAGAATCATTTCCATTGGTAATGATTCTAAAGTGCTGCCAAACCATGTTTTTTTATGAAAAAAATGGAAATAAAAAATAAACAGAAGACGTCAATTTTTTATTCAGCATTTGTAAGGGTTAATAAATCTTACCTTTGATGACGTGGTTGAAGACCGTCTGACCGTTGATTCCAAGACATATTCATGATATTTACAGGGAGAAATAAAAGAAAATATGTTGATTTGTTGTCCACTATTTTTTAACTATGTATAGCCTTAAAGTTACCCAGCATGCAAAGAGTTAATCATCATTACCATTGATGACCTTGTTGAAGACTTTCACACCGTCGATGGTCAATATGATGTCAATGCCAAGTCCGCGGGACAGTACCGTCGCCACTATACAGACTGTAACAACAACAACAACAACAAGTTAGATTTGGTCGTCATATCTAGGTTTCTAATGCATTCTATAAATATTACGCAATCTGATTTGCTGATGGGAAGCCAATTCCCACCTTTAAATATAAGCCGAATGAATGAATGAATTAATTGGTTGACGGTCATACATTACAGGTATATCATTGTCACGAATCGTAGCCGACTATTTTCTTTATCATCCATTAATTGTAACACGGGTCACACAATACTAGTATATGGCACAATAATCGAATATTCTAGTACAGACGGTCGAATAGGTATTGGTGTGTGAAATATCGCTCCCGTGGAATAAACCGCTGGCGAGAATAGCGCTTTATCCGAAACCGCGCACGGACCACCAGTATTAGATTGTGTACTGGTCATATCTGGGTGATCTACACTGTATATGCAGACCATTTACATCCCATTTTTCAAAGGAGAGACCGAAGCGTTATGCATGGAAGAAACTATGTACGATGTAACGATAGGGAACATTGATGGGTCACAACTTCCTGTACTGAATGATTTCAAAGGCGCGACCACGTTAGCAGTTGAAACGCGTTCACAGGTTTTGAAACGCGATGAATCGTACCGGAAACTGCGGGTACCGGAAGCCGTATCGCACGTTTCACGTAGTGAATTCAAAGAACAACAAACAAGCGACGTTACGTTAACGTCATTACACACAAACGCAACAAACGGAAACGTGAAGTATTCTAAGAACGGTAACGTTACCTCATTTATGTACCGAAAAGATTTACTGTATCGACAGATGCTTAAACGCATGGCGAGCGAGCGTCCCAAAGATTGGGATAAGTACATTAACGCGTTGTTGTTCGCGTATTTGAGGTTCCACAGGAGAGCCTAGCATTCTCCCCATTCGAACTACTCTATGGGAGAACAGTCAGAGGTCCTATGAGTGTTCTCAATGATCTGTGGTCTGAGAAGGAACTTGACGAAAGCGTGAAAACTACATACGAGTACGTACTGGATCTCAGACAGAAACTCGAGCAAACATGTGAAATCGCGGGAGAAAATCTCAGGAAATTGAGTACGCGAAGTACTATGACAGGAAAGCGCGTGACTGTAAGTATAAGGAGAGTGACCGGGTGTTAGTACTACTCACCACTGATAGGAACATACTGTTGCTCCAATGGAAAGGTCCATACCCTATAGTGGAGGTACTAAATGACTGGGATTATAGGATCGACATGAATGGGAAACTGAAAACATTCCATGTGAACATGTTGAAACGCTATGAAGAGCGTACGCCTCAAAGCCCAGGGAAGGGGATACTAGCCGTCATAAACACGGCGGTAATTGACGACATAACTGACGGGAATTCGGGTACAGGGGAGTGTAGTGCCGACGAGCACATGACGTGTCCAACGGGGACACAGGAATCGATAGACAGGGTGGACTTAGCCCTGGTGTTGTCCAAGGGCCAACAAGTAGGAGTACAAAGGGTGCTTAAGGAGTACGAGCACGTACTGACTGATAGACCAGGGCGTACCCATGTAGATATTCATGACATTAAATTGTCTACCTCAGACCCATTAAGGATAAAAGGTTATCCCATCCCGTACAGAGTTCGTGACATAGACAGATATGAGGCAGAAGACATTTGGCAGTTATGAGTATTCGAAACTTCTAATTATCCATGTTCATACCCAGTCGTGCGAGTTAGGAAGAAGAACGCAGAGAGAAGACGGAATTTATTCCATAGGTGGACGAATAGCAATCGGAGCCATCTGTAGCTCAGACAATGTGGGTGCAGATTATTTGAGTAGGATCTAATTAAATCATAGACCACACACCACAGCCGAGATCCTGGGGCTCAAATAGTACAAGTTGTGTAGGATGTGTATACATGTATATAGGTAAACAATGTCGGTACAACTCGTGATTACCGCTAAGTTTTTCACACTTTTATTTAGGGGGGAGTATTGTCACGAATCGACGGTCGAATAGGTATTGGTGCGTGAAATATCGCTCCCGTGGAATAAACCGCTGGAGAGATTAGCGCTTTATCCGAAACCGCTCACGGACCACCAGTATTGAATTTTGTACTGGTCATATCTGGGTGATCTACACTGTATATGCAGACTTGGATTCTAGCCTAATTACCTAGTAGGTCATATCTACTTATGACTGAAGTGTCTCAGATTGATTCACCAGATATCTCATGAGCTAGACTTACTGTTAGAACATTAGTCCACTTACGCAAAATTGTAAGCCAAATGTTGGCACATAAGTTTTACATTGACATGCAGACTACCTGAGGATAGTCGTGCACTAGGGTGGGAGTATATATTCGAATAATTCCAGCACAAAAATATTTACACAATTCCGTAACATTTGATTGGTCCGTAGCAAGTCTCCGTCCAAAATTTATATCCCAGTAAACTCCATGCCGAACTACTTTCCGTAACCGTCAGGCGCAGTTAAAATAATGCTTAAGAAAACGGAAAATAAACACATTTTCTCGATGAATTTATTTCAAATGCTGGAATTATAAGGAATTAATGGCCTTTTTGTGGAATTTATCGGGGATATAAACTTGGAAAAGTCGCTCGAATACTGGACGAGGCCTTCCGGCCTTCGTCCAATATTCCCGCGACTTTTCCAAGTTTATACCCCGATAAATTCCACAAAAAGGTTATTCATTCCTATATTTAACACCATATACTATCAGTCGGACACTCAATTACATTCTTGTGACATTGGAGTGCAAGCTTTCACTGGGAATTGGTGAATACATATGTTTGTAGTTACTTTCTAATGCTGCCATTTAAGTCTGAATCTCGCCAAGACCGGAAATTCTACGCATTGTTATCGTATCCTCGATAATACTGCACTATTAAATTTACCTGAGTTATTTGGCCCCGTTTCGACCAAACGCTTGGTCAATAAAAGCCGTATGGCATGTATCCGCTGATGTAGATTATCACCCTTAATCAAATCTTATTGATTCATTAATTCGTCGTGTTTACGTGTAAATGATAACGATTACAGGACTGGTATGTGGGAGCATTCCGTGAGTATTGTAATGGCATATTATTCTCATGTGTTTTTGTTGCATGTCACTTTGACTAATTGCATTAGCAATTTATTGTATTTGTAAAACGAAGGGCGAACTCGATTGAAATGCTCACTAACATTAGCTATGCATTTTATATTACGATTCAATCCAATATCAGTCTGCGCTCTGTACAATACATGAGAATATTGCCAATTTTAACATGTCACAATTGTAACGTGAATTTTCTGGACGACTTTCATTACTCTATGGGGGACACATGTAAACTCCTAACCCAGTCGTCTGTACATTCATTGTATTAAGTCATATACGTTCAGTCTATTGTAAATATTGTAAATGCTATTGCGACCAGGATAGACCAGATCAGACAGTTCTGCTCTAAATGCACTGATTTATCCATCAGTGAGCTGCAATAAGGACATGATGTGAAGTATAATTTATTGCAATCATTGATGCTTTGGGTCAGCCTGTGGAATCCTACAGTCTGATTAGAGTATACAGTGTTTATAATTAGTAATGTAATACTGAGAGTCTGCACAGGAAAATACTTGGTACAGTTGCTCTTTATTAAGTTAGCGCAGTTGGCCACGGGCAGTTTGATCAAGGTAAGGCCTGTCGCAATCAAATGTTTGTTTACTAATGGTAAATAACTGTGAATGACGTCTGTATTCACATGTACGGCTGTGAAGAGATATATCGTTGGGTACACTAGATATAGTGGCTGTTCATTAATGTGTTATATCGCATTTTCCGACTTATGAATTCCATCAGCCCCCTTCTTCCAATTAGTGAAAATATCTTTGCGTACATTGCAATTTATCATGTTTCATCATTGTAATATATGATGATGTTTAGTATTGCCATGCAATCATGATATTGATTTCATGTGCACTACTGTGACTATGATTGAGACTATAACGCGTTACATTCTGGTAACAACACCGTTGGTGTTTTGTAGTCCCAGCCAGTACACCAGCCAGGCAGCCAGCCAGTCAGCAACGAGCGACGGCACGTCCATACTTTGTGTATGCGTAGAATCAGTACGCAACACATGTTTATTTATTCTGGAGTCCACGACACGACACCGTGTACCAGCAGGGACTATGCTCCGGGTGGACCAATGGCGTATTCGAGTGGAGCATATTCCGGTGACGTCATTCCGTCCAAGGACGTGATGAATCGCTAAGGACGTTCACCGATGTCTTATTGGCCTCATCCGCCCGAGTAGGCTCTGTATCATATAGTTACCAGTAGCTTTCCGACGTCATTAGAACGTCACTCCCATCCTAGCGGAAGCCGGAGTTAATTAGCTGAACTCTAACATTGGATCCTGATCCTGATCATGATGACGTATACTTTTGAACTATACCTACCTGTTCCAGAATCGTGGAGGTGCCTTGGTTGTGCAAGTGCCTGTGGCGGTGGCTACTAAGGGACGGTGTCCGTACTGACATATTCATCCATTGTTTGTGCATTTAATTTATGTAAATACATCATCATTGTAACAATATACCTTGTTGTCTCTGCCACAACGTGCTTGGTGTTCCATCCCATCAGTAAACTAGCCCGGTGTCACCCTGGCGTGACAATCATTGTTGATGAACGATCGGAAATTATTTCAATATGTATTCCTACGCAAGTGCATATATGCATTTCAGTTTTGGTACATGCCTGACGGCGGCCATCTTGGAAAATGGTCGTTCACAGACTCGTGTTATGAATTTTGGAATCCCACCTAGTAGATTCTTGACACTGGGGGCATCCCATGTTCAAAACAACTGTCGAAGTCTATGCTAATGAAAATGTATACTGGTCTCTATGGCAGGGCCTGGAGTTTCAGTGCTCTTTCAAAATTGATAAAATGGTGACCCCGGGGTCCAAAATGGGCGTTGCCCGTGGGGTCAAAATTTTATATTATACCGAATATGGTCATGTCTTATATCAAATCAAAGGTATCAACGAGACGATCACTCTGGTGCATTTATTTTGTCCAATTAGGATGGTTATGTCGTCCAAGATGGCCGCCGAAAGGTCAAAAGGTCGTTTTTTTATTAGATTTCAAAATTCTTCTTCACATGAACTGCTTGGCCAATCGTAGCCAAACTTAAAAGTTTTGGTCCATGGGTGAAGCCTTTTCAGATTTGTTAAAATGGAGGTCATCGCTAATCCAAGATGGCCGCCGTCTAAAAGTAGCCGGATTTCGACGAAACTTGGTAGAAAATATCGATATACAATGCTCTTTCAAAGATATTAAAATGCTGACCCCAGGGTCAAAAATGGGCGTGGGTCGTGGGGTCAAATTGGGGTCAAATTTTATTTTTGACCGAATATGGTCATGTCTATATCAAATCGTAGGTATCAAAGAGGCGATCGCTCTGGTACATTTTTTGTCTAAATTGGATGGTCTTGTCATCCAAGATGGCCGCCGAAAGGTCAAAAGGTCATTCTTTTATTACAGATTTCAAAATTCTTCTTCACACGAACTGCTAGGCCCATGGTAGCCAAACTTCACAGTTATGATCCATGGGTGAAGCCTTTTTAGATTTGTTAAAACAGAGGTCGTAGCTAATCCAAGATGGCCGCCGTCTAAAAATAGCACACACATTCTTAACAAATCTTCTTCTCACGAACCGCAATCCAGATTTCGACTAATCTTGGTAGGAATGATCGATGTAGAATGCCCTTTCAAAGGTGTCAAAGTGGTGACCCCGGGGTCAAAAATGGGCGTGGCCCGTGGGGTCAAATTTGGGTCAAATTTTATTTTTGACCAAATATGCTCATGTCATATATCAAATTGATGGTATCGATGAGGCGATTGCTCTGGTGCAATATTTGTCGGAATCGGATGATTATGTCATCCAAAATGGCAGACGAAAGATCAAAAGGTCATCATTTTATGAGAGATTTTATACATCGTCGTCCTATTAACCGATTGGCCAATTGTCAGCAAACTCTACCTGTATGTTCCTTAGGTGAAGCCTTTCCAAAGTTGTTGAAATTAAGTTGGCATGAAATCCAACATGGCCGCCGTTTGGACGAAACTTGTTGATGTACAATGCTCTTTCAAAGTTGTTAAAATGATGACCCCGGGGTCAAAAATTGGCGTGGCCCTTAGGGTCAAATTGGGGTCAAATTTGTGTTCATGGAGTCAGGTGAATGAATTAGAGCCATCATGGCCCTCTTGTTTATTGTAAGTATTCAGTTCTGATTTTGAGATCCACCCCCCCCCCCCCATTTGTACAGGTAATATATGGGATTTAGTACTAAACCCATTGACCCGGCCGTAAATGACCTATCTTGAACCCCAACAAACAAACAAACAAGCATTCACAGCCCCGGAATGCTTTTGATTTCCAGAAGCCAACTCATGCATTCGGGTACGTATGGACAACAAGTAGCTATGGGCAAATACTTTTGAGTCAATTTAAGAAGAGTATTTTTGCAAATTGGCATATTGCAATACGTTTGACGTCGCTTGACTGTGATTTATTAGTAGGGCATTTAAATAATATAATGTCTGCTCATTCATGCACTGACATTGCTATAGCGGACCTCACTTACATAACAAAAAATCCTGCAGATTTCAAAAAGGGGGGTTTGTACGAACCCATTGAACCCATTGAACATCCTCTGATATGACGACGCCCTTGTTGTACTGATATTCGGTAACTTTATAAAATGTTATTATTTGCCCATGCCGATAAAAAGCACTAAGGCGCAGGTGATTTTTCTATCTAAGAAGCAAAGTTCTGATTCACTGACGCTTCTAATGGCGTTTAAAATAGGATGACGTTAACGTCAAATCATCGTAGCTTTGTTGCACCATTATGGACGTCATTTGGAACGTCTTTGTTTTGTGCGTTTGGTATAACGTTGGCGCATAAAACGAATACATAATTAGGGAGATGCGGCCAGCCAATCAAATTAGCTGCAGGTGTTCTTATACATCTGTCATCACATTTATGAACTGGGTGACAATACTTCATAACGAGATTTTCATGTGATACTAAGATGTTTAATACATTTAGTTAATACAATGCGACAACCGATTTTATGCAATAACTATCGATCACGAATTAGAGCTTTCAGAATTACCGCAATTAAAGAATAAAGTTTGACGTGCCTCATTTCTTGGACATAAATTTGACAACATTTTGTTGTACATAATTCACATTTCACTGGAATTATTGCGAATAAAGTTTGAAGTGCCTCATTTCTTGGACATACATTTGACAACTTCTGTTGTACATATTTCACATTTCGCTGGAATGCAGCAGGTTAAATGCGGGATTGAACTCGTTAGCCAGACCTTAAATGACCTTAGCTGTTGATATTCCGTTAAACACCAATACACAAACAAAGATTTCACCGTAATTATTGAGAATAAAGTTTGAAGTGCCTCATTTCTTGGACGTACCTTTGACAACGTCTGTTCTACATAATTCACATTTTCCCTTGCTGCAGCCTTGAAGAAGGTCACTGATGTCAAGGTCAATGTCATCAAGGTCAGGTTGGTATGGAGACGTGTCCAGTTCCAGACCGCTGTCCGTTGCTGGTATGCCTGAAAATGTGGACATTACGCGTATGTGTATTTTATCCCTTTCAACCATACATGCCAGAAAGCTAAGATGTGCAAACACTGTCGATCCGGATGAGCCGGATCGTAGCATCATGATCTGCAGCATTTGTCACCACTTAAAAATGTGACTGCAAACTGTGGTGCCATCTCTATGATTTTAGCTATTGCTGGGACGTCAAACCCATTCATTTTCACCAAAGAATCCACATTTTGTCATTAATGGAATTGCCAAAACTTAGCAAGAAAATGTAAAGCCAATAGGACATCCAGGGTTGAAAGACTTAATGTACTGTTATGTGCTTCAGATATTATGAAATGTAAGCAAAACAGTTGGTAAATAGAGAATACCACGCTAGTGTCTTTTGATATCAAGTTTATCAGACTCGGCTCTGAAACAGTAGGAATTCCTTCCGTTTCCGAGCAGAGTCTGCTAATCTTCCGAGCAGAGTCTGATAAACACTGTAGGAATTCCGATAAACACGGCTCGGTTATCTATGGACAGAACGCGGACTTGTTTACGTTGCATCATTTGATAACATCACGTGACGTCATCCGAGCCAATTGACGTCTACGAGCCAACGTCGGTTGTCACTTCGTTGTAACATACACATACACGTTGTTTACAACCAATAACATTCAATGTTCTACCTCCAACACAAATATCCTGGAAAAAACATAAAAATCAATGTATAGCCCACCTCCCCTCGCAAAATATTTCGGAGGTATGGACTTAGAAAAGATTTGCACGATATTTCTGGCGGGGTGTGGGGGGTTAATACGGTCTACAGCACCGGCTAAGGTGTCAATATTATAAGGTAACCAATCATTTAAAACACCAACCACGATCAGTGCGTACAAAGCGAACATACCTTCCCGAATGTGCGGCGACATCCGGCGATCCATTTTGGGTAGCTTTACGTCATCACTAATTATTTCAATTTAAAATATACAGTGTGTGCTCAAAAAGTTGTAACATGTTCTGAACACATGTATATTTGCCTTTCAGATTGATGTTCCATTACGGATTACTGTATCTTCGATTGTGGTGAGACGCAGGCTGGGAAACCGTTAATTACCGCAGGCCCGGATCAGGTGTAAAAGCATAATCGAGGCGAGCAAAGCCAACAAGACGGCAAACACGAAGCGTTTGAAAGAAGATCAAATGCAGGCGAACTGAAATACCATAATAACTGTGTTTCGTCGTACACATCACGTTCGCACATAGACAGATATTTGAAACGTTTGAGTGCTGATTCTAGTAATTATGAAAACGGGCCGTCAAGCAAGAGATTGCGCAGCTTCGAAACAAAACATTTTGACTTTAAACTACACAGTTTAGTTTGTGGCGAAAACAGTTTAATGGACTATGACAGAAAGAATCCTACTCGATGGAGACGGACTGTGTTGTGTCGAACGACTGACCGTGGTGAACAACAAACATTCAAGGACGCGATTCTCGATAAATGCGAATCCCGCCAAGATAAACACGGGCTTCAGGTTAAGGCACGCGTACTCGGTGCAATTAGTGATTTGCATGCTGCAGACGCGAGATATCATGACGATTGTAGAAAATCTTTCATATCAGCCCGATCTGTCTCAACCGCAGCGCAATCTGCGGAGCATATTAATGAAGTTGAACCCGCAATAATGTCTACAATTACGTCTATGAAACGTGACATGTTACACATCTGGAATTCAGTAGAAGTGCATAAGTTATACAAAGCGCATGGTGGCGAGCTCTGTTCTCTTCGCACATTATTGTCCAAGTTATCCGATAGACTTGGTTCCGATATTTTGATTATGTCTGGAGCTGGCTTCGCAAGTTTGATATTGTTTCGTAGCATCTACCGTGCTCAATTTAATAGCCTCAGATGAAGACGACACCTCAGACGTGTCACTACAACCACTCGCCAAGACGATTTCTGAAGAATCTAAACAGTTATCATCCGAATGTAACACTTACCAAATAAGAATGAACATTGACATTGCGCTCGAGTCTGTGAGTCCCACTCTACACTCATTACTGTCCAAATTTCTGAGAAACTAAACTATTCACTTCCGGGAGCTCTTATAGGAAACATGTTAACTAATGCTATCACCAAACGACCGACCCCACTTCAAATAGCACTGGGCGTACTAGTCAGCCGTAAAAGTCTCATAAAGCATATGTATGACTATGGTGTGACTTGTTCTTACGATGAAGTAACAGGTTCAAGACATCAGCGGCAAAGGCAGCAGCTATTCATTCGCGAACAAGTGGGGTTGCAAATGCAAGCAGTGGCCTTGTTCAAGTTGTTGCGGATAATTTTGATGCCAACATTTCTTCGCAGAACGGACTTGTATCTACCCATTCCCTTGCAGTGCTTCTAACCGCTAAGGATGACACGACACAATATACACGCCATGAAGAATCTACCATCAGGCGAATGACCCGTGACGAGATGAAAATACATGTAGCTGAAGATGTTCCGGTTGAACGATACATAGGCCCTAAGAATCCCGCGATGCCAACCAGTGAAGCAAAGCAACGAAGGCCATATATACACCGCTAATCGATATGAATCCTGCCGCCGACCACGACACAATGCTGACAGCTATGGTGGAGGGACAGCGCCTGACAAAGGATTGTGGGCAATCAATCACAGTTTTCACCAACGATCAGCAACTTTACAGAGATGCACACATTGATGAGTTTTGTGGGATGCGTTGGACACCTGACAGTGATCTCGAAGATGTAATGAAGTCTGCATTCGGGGGTGTCGCTCATATGCTCAGCGGAAAAAAGTTCCCACACAATATGAGGGCCCTTCGACTGGTCACTGAGGAGGTGCTTCATCCAATCATGCAGCAAGTGGAGACACACTGCCAGCTAATCGACACCCTGGAATCAGTCACGTAAAAGCCCAACCACGAAGTTATGGGTCCAGAACCTTGTGAAACCAGTCTTCATTATGATGGTATGTGTCAGGGCAGAGCGTGAAGGATACTGGCCTTTGCATCTTTTGGCTATGTCAGAAATGATACCTTACTTCTTCGCAGCCGGGCACCAGAACTATGCGAGATATGGCCTGTACTACCTTCGATCGATAGAGAGGCTCCATGGAAATATCCATGACCGGTTCATGATGGGAGAACACGTGATGCGCCACAAGAAATGATTATGGAACGGCATATGGTCTCATATGTTTATAGAGTCCACCTTCATGCGCTACGGACATGGATTACATGGTATCATTGGAATTACGTTACAGCCGTCAACACTGAAGAAATGGGCATACAGCATGCATACCAGGATCCAGGATCTGACAGATATGTCCGATGGATACGCCGATACTGAGGTTGTCACACACAATGAAGAGATACCCTCGCGTATGCGTCTGGATGCTGTAGACAGAGCAAAGATAAGAGATAAGCTACAGGCATCCATCGATCCCATGAATCATACAGACCACTCTGACGGTGTCGTCAATATTATCACAGGCAGAATTGGGCCAGAGAATGTGAACGCGCAAAACGCCGTGGAGATTGGACAAGCCCAGATGCGGTCCTTCGAAGAAAGCCTGCCAACAGGATTTAATGCTGCTTTGTCCAAGAAAGTTGTCACAATGGCAGTGATGTGAAAAGTTCTCCGAATCGGGTCGACAGATATATGTGATGTTAACATTCCAACATTCTCGTGAAATCAATGTACATACTAAACTTAAAAGTATGAACTTGCGCCAGTCCCAACATCAATGTTCGATGAAAAAGATGATAAGCGTATCTCGAAATCCAAGTCGACACTGAAAACGAACATACAAGTGGAAGTCTCCTGCAGACTGGGTATCCAACCGGATGTTACTATCGTTGATGGGTCCGCAATTCTCTGGATACTGCATTGGCCCAATAGGGGAACTGTACGTGATTGTGTCGATAATTTCACAGGTTACATCTTGGCGAAGAACAAGACATCTGATATATATGTGGTGTTTGACAGGTACCATGACTTCAGCATCAAGAGTGGTACACTGTTTGCTAGATCAGGAAAGCATGCAAGCAGACGTCATATGCTATCCATGAACACTCCACTGCCGCCGCAGAATGTGGTCTTAACTGTGACGGAAAATAAACTTATTGACCTGATATGCCAACAGTTGACAGAGGCTGGACGAGGAAGTAAGAGCAAACACAGACTTGTCATTACAGGTTCAGATCCTACACCAGTAGAAATACGCCACGGAATTCAACTGCCACGCAGGTACCTTCTCAACACACAAGAAGAGGCCGACGTCATTATGATACACCAAGTTGCTCAGGTTGCTGAAGCTGGATCTCAGTGTATTAACGTTATCTCTGACGACACGGATGTGTTTGTTCTCCTTATGCACCACTTACCGGAACGCAACATGAAGGGTCGATTAACCATGGAGGCAACCAGTGCAGGACGTGCATTGGTTGATATTGGCGCCACAGTAGAAAAACACAAAGACATCGTGAAATATTTACCAGCTGTACATGCCCTTACTGGCTGCGACACATTGGCACAGTTGTGGGGTAGGGGGAAGGGAACTGCTAAAAAGACACTGGTTGCGGGCCGATTTCTGCACTCAGTTGGTGAAGAGAATGCCGCCATTACTGATGTGATTGACGAAGCCACTGAATGTATCGCCGCATGCTATGGCATCAAGAAGACGACTCGCATGTCTGATGTTCGGCAAGAGGTGCGGTCCACAAAGATGGCGAAACCAAAGCTCACGAAAACACCTGATCTGAAAGCTCTGCCACCCACCACAGAGTCATTTGAGCAAAATGTACGGCGTGCACATATCCAGACAGCAATATGGAAGCCTGCAGCCAATTCAATACCACCATCCTTGGATCCAACCCAGTGTGGATGAACACGTGATGAAGCATCGCAATCACTTATTCCGATTATGCTGCCACCAAATGTCCCTCTCGCCCCTCCTGAGGTCCTGGATATGATTCGATGTGGATGTTCCTCGCAGAGACCATGTTATGCTGCGCTATGCCGCTGTACAGCTGCCAAATTATCGTGCACCATGTTCTGCGCATGCCGGGGAGAAACTGTTGCCGAAACGATCGTACAAAAACAGCTGCTGCCTATGCTGAAGATTATGATTCTGATCATGATACTGAGTGAGATCAGAAGCACTACATACATACATACCTAAATTCAGTTGGTTTGGCATATATCATTGAAAATACCTCGTTTTGCAATGCTGACTAGTAACCATGATGTTCCAAACAGTCTGCGTGTATGACTACATGGCATATGTACATTGACATTGTGAAGAGTGTAGAAATGTGTGATTTCACGAGAAAGAATTGTACATTTGTACCACCATTGGCCATCTGTCCCCTTAGTCAGCAGTTTAGCATAGATACACTAAATTATGTTAAATATGGTATATTATACTGAATGAATATAAACATATGCCTTTTCATATTTTATCATACGACCACGTCACGTGCACAGTGCCAGTGTATATACATGTTGAAGTATCATGCAAGTATGTGCTAAATTGTGACTACTGCATATTTGGCACATTTCGCATGCATCATGTACGTATCTAACTGAAAAAAGTATCCAACAACAGTAAATCCTTTGGTATAAAAGTAATTCACTATGATATGATGGTTTACGTCTCAGATGTGTTAGCGGTAGCAATATGAGAAACAGATTAGCAAATTTTGAAAACTTTTGGCGGCCATTTTTGATTTATCTAAGTGCGGCAATAAACATGGGTACTGCATACATTGTTTCGTACGTTGGTGTGTGCCACACACCGTGAAGTAAAACGCATACAATTATATATATATATGTCAATGATAGGCGACATACTTTTATTTTTTTGTTAGACAATATTGATTTTTGGCGGCCATCTTGACAATATATATCTGAGACAATGTTGAAAAGAGTCGAACATGTTCCTAAACAGATCCACCTGATTATACCAATGTATTAACTCCGAAAAATAGCACTTGGAGCAATAAAATAAAAATAAATATTAAACTGGCGGCCATCTTGGATTTATGCAGATTATTAAAAATGCTCAATGGTGCTGGAGTGGCACCCGGCGGAATATGTAATAGTATTGGTTGGTAATCAACAAAATGCAATAAAACTTCGTGCGGACCCAAATGCACGCTTTTCTTACTGACGCCCGGACTATTTCGTTATGTTGAACAACAACAAAAGAAAAGATAGATTCCATTGGAAAATGTTTTCCCTGTTCTTTTATATTTTTACTATTTACTAGTTATACATCAACGGTTATTTGTTTCAATGTATAAAATATACAGTTTACTAATAAACCCCACGCATAATCCTACCACACTTGCTACCACCCACGCCCAACCTCCTACCAACGCCTCCTACGCCCCTCCCCACACACACATCATCCCACAGTCATTCAATTACATGATAATTAATGAACCCTGTTCTGACAAAACCAGTCTCGTATGAACTTAGCAGTGAAGACCCCTACCATGACATGATAAGTTAATGTGGACTAGTGTTCACCACTAACCTCTAAGACTGCTTCTGTCAGGTCAGGCATCATTTAAATTTTGATATGATAACTTTCATAAACAATGCTAACTTTACTAGCGTTTGTTTATCCGAAGAATTCATAATTATATTAAATTTGAAGGTGTTAGGCCATGTATAAACATCTTTGTGAATATACTTTTTTCTTTCTTGGGAAAAATAGACACAATTAAAAAGATAGTGGAATTCATCACCTAATTCCTGTCTATTACAGATATTACAAACTCTATTATCTCTATGTATTCCGAAAAATCTACCTTGTTCAATAGGCATTTTATGACTTAAGCATCTAAATTTACTCATGACAGAAACTAATGATGGAGGGAGAATCTTCAAGTATCTTTCAAACTGAAATGTTGACTTGTATATTCTGTAATTTAAACATTTAGCATAATTACAAATTTTATTATTCCATTGCTGCATATATTGGACATTAAAAACAGTTTTAACCTTATGCTTAAAAACCAGAGGATGATCAACTGTTTGTAATAACCAATGGTCAGACATACCGAGACAATCCAATGTATCATGAACAAACGTTATCCACGGTGAATGGTAAACATTTTGTATATGCATGGAGTATACATAATACAACATATTGTTTCCTGTTTGCCAGTGATAATTCTGCTCCAGAAATTTAGAACTCTGCTTTTAACTGTTAAAGTAATAGGAACTGCCCCAACTTCACCGTATACCATATCAGTAAACGTCGTCTGTTTGACATCCAGCAACATTTTATAGAATTTCAGTTGAAACTGATTTATTACATCTAGTGACTCACACCCCCATACCTCGGATCCATACAATACAATTGGGGCAATCATTGTGTGAAAAAGATGAAGCTGCAAATCAGCTGGCAAACATAATTACCTACATTTCTTAATTACATTGAACATCGCTTTTCGTGCCTGATCTACCAAATGTTTTTTAGTCTTTGCAAATTTAACATTAAAATGAAATGCTATACCTAAATAACTAAAATAGTTAACTACATCAAGATTATCACCATTGAGATAAAATATTGGTTTATTTTTAAGTTTGCCTCTGGAAAAAATAACCACTTTTGTTTTGCTATGTTAGCTTGAAGCTGCCACATATTACAATAGTTTTGCATTGAATTCAGAGCTAGTTCTAATTCCTCTTTTTATTCAGCAAAAATAACAGTATCATAAGCATATAAAAGTAAATACAGTTTGAAATACACCTCTACTTCTTCAGTATCTAGAAAAAAGTGAATTTCGTCAGTTAACAGATTCAATCCTCCATAAGCACTTGACATAAATTGTGTCAGGTCGTTCAGAAACAAAGAAAATAAGATGGGCGACACATTTTCACCCTGTCTAACGCCAACTGAACTCTTAAAAAAGTCAGACAACGGCTAACCTGATTGTACACATGATTTAGCTCTATCGTACATATTATAAATAACTCGAAAGAAATTACCATTTACATGGGTTTGAAGCAATTTCCTCCAAAGTGCAGTGCGGTTAACCGAGTCAAAAGCTTTACGATAGTCAATAAACGCACAAAACAATGTGACCAACCGAAGTGCATACCAAAACCTGTTGATGTTATGTCATAATTTAGTAAACTGTATATTTTATACATTTAAACAAATAATCTTTGATGTAGAACTAGTAAATTGCCAAAAATATTAGAACAGGGAAATAATTTCCCCATGGAAGCCATATTTTCTCTTGTTGTTCAACATTCAACATAACGAAATGAAGCTTTCAAATTTACAAGATATACATGTAAATGTCAGATAAATACATTGTAATGGTCAAATAACAAATTTCTGCATGTGTATGTTGTTTATTAATAATTTATTGACACAGCTTTGGCAGTTTTATATCGTTAACATATCAAACAAGCCGGATAACCGATTGCAAAAATCACTCTTCCATACGTTACATTAAAGAGATGGGGTTAAAGTGCTACCCTCGCGAGAGGTATGGAGTGAGGTAGCAATTGTGTTGTCCTAGTAATACAGATATAACCAAGACACCCAGCTAGCATTGTATATAGGACACATATGGGCCCTATAGGGTTTTCAATGTGGGTCCAATATGGGCTACCCAAAAGGGGCCTATAAGGTTTTTGCAAACCAGTTTGGAATGGGTCCCACTTCGTATGCAATATAGGACCCATATGGGACCAATCAATATGGTTTATATTTGGGGCCCAAATGGGCTACCCACATGGGACCAACATGGTTTTCAATTTAGGGCCCATATGGGATACCCACATGGGGATCATAAGGTTTTTGCAAACACGTTTAGCATGGGTCCCACATCGTATACATTACAGGACCCATATTGGATATGCATGGGTCCAACATAGGCTACCCACATGGGACCAATATGATTTTCAATCTAGGGTCCATATGGGCAACCCACGTGGGTCACATACGGATTTTGCAAACCAGTTTGGCAGCGGTCCCACATTGTATACAATACATGTCCCATATGGGATCTATATCGGACCAATATAGGCTACCCACAGGGGACCAATATGGTTTTCAATTTAGGGCCCATATAGGCAACCCACATGGGTCTCATAAGGGTTTTGCAAACCAGTTTGGCATGGGTCCCACCTCGTAAACAATACAGGTCCTATATGGAATCTATATGGGACCAATATAGGCTACCCACAAGGGACCAATATTGTCTTCAATTTAGGGCACATATAGGCAACCCACATGGATCACATAAGGTTTTTGCAAACCAATTTGGCAAAGGTCCCAATACAATACAGAACAGTATACAATACAGAACCCATATTGGATATACATGGGTCCAACATAGGCTACCCACATGGGACCAATATGATTTTCAATCTAGGGTCCATATGGGCAACCCACGTGGGTCACATACGGATTTTGCAAACCAGTTTGGCAGCGGTCCCACATCGTATACAATACATGTCCCATATTGGATATATATTGACCAATATAGACTACCCACCTGGGACCAATATGGTTTTCAATTTAGGGCCCATATGGGCAACCCACATGGGCCTCATAAGGTTTTTGCAAACCAGTTTCGCATGGTTCCCACATCGTAAACAATACAGGTCCCATATTGGATCTATATGGGACCAATATAGGCTACCCACATGGGACCAATATTGTCTTCAATTTATTGCCCATATGGGCAACCCACACGGGTCACATAAGGTTTTTGCAAACCAGTTTGGCAAGGGTCCCACATCGTATACAATACATGTCCCATGTGGGATCTATGTGGGACCAACATAGGCTACCCACCTGGGATCAATATGGTTTTCAATTTAGGTCCCATATGGGCAACCCACATGGGTCGCATACGGTTTTTGCAAACCAGTTTGGCATGGATCCCATATACCGGTAGTATACCATACAGGACCAACATGGTTGTGCGATGTTGTTTGTTTGTTTGCTTATTAGTGTTTAGCGGCCTATCAACAGCTACGGTCATGTAAGGCCGGGCAAACGGGTTCGATCCCATTTGAACCTGCTGCATTGGGGGTAAAATCCCAAAATCAGAACTGAATATTTTCATCGAGAACAAATATATTCAGCCCTGAAATTAGAATAACCTGACCTGATGCCAGGTCCATACCACATCAAGTCACTTGGCCCCTTCCCCTAAAATAGGATTACCAATATCGTAATACTCACATAAGGGGTATAACCAGATTCAACTGTCGCATACAAAATGCCAAATACGTATGTGAGGGCTAAACCAGGTCTCCAGTCGGGATTCCGGCAAGGATGAACCCCGATCGTTAAATTACCCATCGCGTGCTCCCACCTGCCACCCACTGGTTGTGTGATGTATCTAAATATATTGCCAGAAATGTTTTTGTAGCAATAAATGAGAACAGTGACTACAAATGAACAGAAAATAGGTTTATTACTACATGTACAGTTTTAGGAGAACCCTCCAGTGTTTGGAATGTAGAACGAACCATCATCTAGTGAAACAGCAGTGAAACAGCATCTAGTGAAACAGCAGTGAAACAGCATCTAGTGAAACAGCAGTGAAACAGCATCTAGTGAAACAGCAGTAAAACAGCATCTAGTGAAACAGCAGTGAAACAGCATCTAGTGAAACAGCAGTGAAACAGCAGTGAAACAGCATCTACTGAAACAGCAGTGAAACAGCAGTGAAACAGCATCTAGTGAAACAGCAGTGAAACAGCATCTAGTGAAACAGCAGTGAAACAGCATCTATTGGCATAACAAAATAATACAAATATGACTAAAACACCGTCACTATTCTATCACAAGTAAATGGTTAGCTCTCATCCGTACATTCACAAATTCGGGAAAATGCTTGCAAACAGTTTAGATCCAGATGATGTGGCTTGTAATGTTACGAGCCATATCAGTTGGATCTACACTGTTTTCGTTGTTGAAGATGTACTGCAATAACCAGTATTTGCGATATATTACATGTATTATGTAGCCTTGATTAGTAGATAATCTTCCAGTTGTGGACTAGATTGGGGGAGGGGAATAGTTACAGGAAAACTATGATTTCAGTACAGGTATTTAACTGACTGCGCAATACCCACCAATCTTCCACTGTAAGAGCTTGAAAAGCATCAACTTACAGATTGAGGCCCTCAATTTCAAATTACAATGCATGTAAACAATATATTGTTATGGAAATAAAATGTGTACCCAATTAAATAACTACTCCACAAGTTTTTAACATCAAATGTGTTCGTATTTACACAGTATAAGGAGTATTTTAACTAATACATGTAGTTCAAAACATACAGTGTTTTGTAGTGGTGATCACCAGTTTATGTGCATTTGAAGACAGTGTGATTAGTTTTAATTATTTAAATCAAGCATGTCACAGTCTGTATCAACTTAAACACAGTTGTTGTCGACATCTTATAAAGCATAGTTATTGTACACCAGAAATTGCATTGGACAAATAAATATTGATTTCCTTTGAAAAAATATCGATTTTTTGTTTAATATTTTTATAAAATGCGGTTATCTCCCCTGACCTCAAGACTATTGACTTCTATCATACAAATACAACCGGTACAAAATAGTACCAATATGTGTACCCGTAATAAAACGTAAACACTCTTTGAAGATTATATATTAATGACATCTCTAAATGCTGAAGAACCAAACAAATATTTATCCCGTCAACACAGGGCGTATGTGCCGTGAAACACGGTGCCGTGAAACATTTTTGATATCCAGTCAATACAATTTTTGCATTTTACAGCCATTTGAAGGTGTTGACGGGATAAATAGAATAGTAGGTTAGTGCCGTGAATGGGAAAAAATATATGGCGCGGCACGGAAACGGGATGTGCTCGGCAGAGCCTCGCCCATCCCGTTTCCTGAGCCTTGCCAGATATTTTTTCACATTCACGGCACTAACCTACTATTCTCTATCTATTTTCCTTATTTCTGAACCAAAGTATATGTTGTGACCACTCATTTGAACCGTCTCGGCGAGACGGTTCAAATGAGTGGTCACAACATATACTTCTGATGAGAAATAAAAAAATTCTTAAGCCTTGCCGGATATTTTTTCCCGTTCACGGCACTAACCTACTATTCTCTATAACCCCTACAATTCATCCTGATGTGCGGGACCCCATCTTTAACATACAAAAAGTCTCAGATATCCCTGCGCGTGAAGCATTTTATGATCGAGAAATAAAATTGTACTGTAAATAACAAATAAAAAACACTACCATGCAAAAATATGTTAAATCCCATCATATCCGACGAAAATCTGTTGATTATAGTAACGTTATAGGTCATATATGCATCTGGAACCTCGAAGAAAAAAAATTAAGAGATAAACATATTAAACGAAACAAATACATTTACAAATGTGGCCCCCTTCGTGTGTCACATTCAGTGCCGTAACCAGTATGAGGCAGACGAGGTGGTCGCCTCGTCAGTCATTTTGCCGATTTTTTTTAAGAAAGAGGCAAGAATAAAGTCACTGACACTGGAAAATTTCAACTATGATCTTTTGCCTGACCTCCATGTCCGGAGTTGGTTCGCCTCGTCTGGATTTTACCTCTGGTTACGGCCCTGACATTCGCAAACCCCGTGTCTGAGAACCAAAGTACTTTTCCATGGCATACTAACAAGTTAACAAGTTGGCGGCGGGCCGCATGTCGAGCTCTACGAGGACTCTACTTTTCAAAAAGTTTAGAGGTGAAGGTAAGCTGCGTATTTGCGTAAATACCCAATTAAAACTGCCAAAAATCCAATTGAAATCAGAAGTAGCGAGTGTCAAAAACCAATGAGAACAATTGTGGTACCTTTATCATGCTGCAGAAAATATTATACAAGCCAGAAAAATAGCATATTTTTCTTATTTTCCCACGAAAACACATTTCGAAAAAAAATATTCTATAATTGCTGTCTGTTGATGTGTAAACAGTAGTGCGATTTTATTTTACCCAATTCAAATTTTGAAATACCCAATTGCTTCAGAAGTGATGGAGTAACAATACTCAATTACTAATTTCTTATCAGGAGCGTTAAAAACTTCAAATTAAATACGGATGGACATACGCACGCACACCCGGACGTCAACATAATCACTGCGTAGTTATCTGCAAGCAGGCGTGACTAAAACAATATTGATATGCGCCGCCATATACAAGTATCTTACCTTAACCCTTTGAACCCGAAAGGCCGCTATATCGGTTTATGCAAACAGTGCAGATCCAGATGAGCCGGCTCGTAACGAGCCGTCTCATCAGGATCTGCACTTTTTGCTAGTAATTTTCATATTTCTTAGAACAAAAACACCCCCTTTTCATAAATGGACGTATCTGAAAATCATTTTGCGACCATTGGATTGGTCGGAACATTAGCATATCTCAGTCCATTCCAGTTCCTTAGGGTTGAAAGGGTTAATTCATCAGTTACACATCAGACGCTGAATGAACTTTCATTCACGTCACTTGCAGGATCCGATATCAGTTAATTATTAGTGCTGCTTTGACAGGACGTGAAATGAAAACATACAACATGATCTGGAAATGCACCCACAGACCAAGCACGCATATTCAGAATCAAGTCTGTCGGTTCTTATCCATCTCTTGTCCTTCATAAATATTTTCAAGCACCTGTCCACCAAATCTGGAATCCAACATTGGCGCAAGTTTAACCAACTGTGTTTAAGTATGTAAACAAAATGTCACTTAGTGTATTGCCTAACGCGGTTTGTAATATCGCGTTTCACTTTAATGAACACATTTTTCTGTACGATTTCCAATACGATTGATCGGTCATTTCGACAACGCATATATGTGTATATCGCAAAAACACATGACAATATATGAAAGGAAGCAGCGAATTTTGCAATTACCAGTATATTCAAGAATAATTAAACGATATATGCTACATACACCTACATTTTATCTTCAAAGGTATCCACAAATATTAAAAAATAAAAAAAAAAGAAACAGAAAAATACGTCGCGAAAACACATGATGACAATAGTACAGTTTCGAAAACAAGCAGCGAATTTTGCAATTTATTATTATATTCAAGAATTATTAAACAATATGTATGCTATATAGTATAATAATTCCAGCACAAAACTATTTACACAATTCCCTAACATTTGATTGGTCCGTAGCAAGTCTCTGTCCAAAATTTATATCCCAGTAAACTCCCATGCCGAACTACTTTCCGTAACCGTGAGGCGCAGTTAAAATAATTCTTAAGAAAACGGAAAATAAACACATTTTCTTGATGAATTTATTTCATATGCTGGAATTATAAGGAATGAATGGCCTTTTTGTGGAATTTATCGGGGATATAAACTTGGAAAAGTCGCGGGAATACTGGACGAGGCCTTCCGGCCTTCGTCCAGTATTCCCGCGACTTTTCCAAGTTTATACCCCGATAAATTCCACAAAAAGGCCATTTATTCCTATAATATACACCTAAAATGAAATAGAACAGTATAGCCTTATACTTAGGAACCCGTTGACCGACCTGTGCATTAATAATTCAATTGGTACACATTACACATGCGCATTCATTAATCAATAATTAATCAATATATGCTATATAAACCTAAAATGAAACAGAAATTGTATCTTCAATGGCATCCAAAAATATTCCAAAAAAAGAAAAACAGGTCGCGGCCACCCGGCTGATTGTGCCAGCAAACTGGTCGTGTGCACATAGCAAACCTCATTGTTTTCTTGTGTATTTATTAGACCAGGTACATGTCAACTGGGGTGTGTCGGAACAATGTGCTCGCAGTCCCTGTGGCTGTAGAGAAATTGGGGCGAAAAATAAGCGCCTGAATTAGAGACATACAACAACAAGGCTTCGCGAAAACACATGACAATATTAGTTTCGAAAACAAGTAGTGAATTTTGCAATTATATTCACGAATAAGTAACCGATATATGCTATATACACATAATATGACACAGAAATGTACATTGTACGTATCTTCAACGGTATCAACAAATAATTAAAACGGCAAACAAAAAAAACACGGCTAGTCTCCTGTAGCCTATTTCACCAACATTGCAAAGTATACTTTTCTAGCAAAGTATACTTTGAGGTAGAAATTTTCAATTTTAGGATAAATTTATTAATTTTTATTATACTGAATTTATTACATTAGTATAATAATATAATAATTCTGCATACTTTTAATCATCAAATATATGCAGTGGTTAGTTCTATATGAAATAATGCATTTCAGGAAAAATAAATGCTTACTCCCTCAAAGTATACTTTGCTACATAAGTATACTTTGCAATGTTGGTGAAATAGGCTACTGTTGTCGTCTGCGTTTAGTAGGATATGACTAAAGCGCGCAAAATCCATTTCGCACCGAAATCTCCATTGCGCCCATTGCGCCAAAAGTATATTTTGGCGCAATGGGAGCAATGGAGATTTCGGTGCGAAATGGATTTTTAAATTACACATATCTTCTAAATAAATACATAACATTCATATTTTTATTGTTGTATATGTTATACTGTTATATATATAATATGTAATAGGTGCTACCTATGTCGGGGCGCAGCATCTCAGTATGAAATCACTCAGATGGTATCTCCGAAAATGAATTTCACAAAAAAAAGTTGCTATATATCAATGACTACTGTATACATACAGTTGCAACTGGTCCTTAGTCATAAACATGCGTTTGTCGGCTAATTATCGAATTTGAATATCAGCTAACGATGTCGTAAACATCAAGTAGAGGATATTCCAAGCTAAATTTAACTTGGCCGAATTTCACCATCTCCTGGAAAACCCGCTAGCAGTGACATAATTCCTTTCAGCGATTCAGTTTTATAGTCAAGTAGAGGGGATGTGAATCTTTGGTTAACCTTACAGTATGGTACTACTAACGTTTTTTTTGTATTCTGTTTTAGATTATCCACATCATCAGCTAATAAAATCAATCAAAAAACGTTGTTGGTAGTACTCTACTACAAGGTTCACCCCCCAATTCGGCTATTACCATTGACTAATGCATTGCTGCAGATACGACACAAAGACAAACCGACGTGAAACTTTTCAACTAATTTATTACAATATGTTTTTAGCGTTACACATTGCTATATAATCATCATAAACATACTATTTTAACAGACGATATACATGCATGATAAGTGAAAATAACCAAATTTAACAATGTGAGAACTGAATATGTTATCGCTGAAGTAGTGTCCATTCAGCCACAGGATACACAACTGTGATTTTCACCATTCCGTGGAATTTACAGATGAGATATCTGAAGTGTGGCAGTAGGAGGTGTGAGGTTTTGGATTATTACAATCAAACTTCAGTAGCCGATTTCACCAACATTGCAAAGTATACTTTACTACCAAAGTATACTTTGAGGGAGTAATCATTTATTTTTCCTGAAATACATAATTTCACATAGAACTAACAAATGCATATTTTTAATCATGAACTATATGCATTTGTTAGTTCTATATGAAATAATGCATTTCAGGAAAAATAAATGATTACTCCCTCAAAGTATACTTTGCTAGTAAAGTATACTTTGCAATGTTGATGAAATGGGCTACAGAGAAATTCTTCAAATACAGCTTACACTAGAGTTCCGCCTTTATTTGGCTGTAGTTATGTTTATAATTATATATTACATGCTACCCAGTGATTTACCAGTTTGTCACTGTCACGTGAATACTGATGGCGAGTGCATCCGTGGGAACTGTGAATGCATGCTATATTTAGCGCTAGTAATTTATTTTGATAATAAAATATGTTTTTTTATGCCCCCGCCACCGAATGGTGAGGGGGGCATATAGTGTTACCGGCGTCCGTACGTACGTACGTACGTCCCGAAACCTTAACGCTGGGTAAATGGCTTATAGTCAAGGTCACAGACTTGGTGCTTTTGAAACCTTAACGCTGGATAAATGGCTTATAATTTATGTGTCCTTGCTCGGATCTGCTTCACATTTCACACACACATTGCCCCAATGGTCCGCTACCGTCCGGTGACAAATCCACATTAATCCCGCCCCGGCTAAGCACAGGGTCAAGGTCACAGACTTGGTTCGTTCGAAACCTTAAAGCTTGAGTAAATGGCTTGTAATGTATGTGTCCTTGCTCGGATCTGCGTCACATTTCTCACACGCATTGCTCCAATGGTCCTCTACCACCCTGTGACAAATCCACATTCGTCCCGCCCCCGCTAAGCCCAGGGTCAAGGTCACAGACTTGGTGCGTTCGAAACCTTAACGCTTTGGTAAATGGCTTATAATTTCTGTTTCTTTACTCGGATCTGCTTCACATTTCACACACACAGTGCTCCAATGGTCCTCTACCGCCCTATGAAAAATCCACATTCGTCCTGCCCCCGCTAAGCACAGGGTCAAGGTCACAGACTTGGTGCGTTTGAAACCTTAACGCTCGGGTAAATGGCTTGTAATTTCTGTTTCCTTGCTCGGATCTGCTTCACATTTCACACACGCATTGCTCCAATGCTCCTCTACCGCACTGTGACAAATCCACATTCGTCGCACCCCCGCTAAGCCCAGGGTCAAGGTCACAGACTTGGTGCTTTCGAAACCTTAACGCTCGGGTAAATGGCTTATAATCAAATATGCCTCGTTTTCTTTGGCTGCCAGCGGGGGCATTCGTGTGCCGACAGGCCACATTTCTAGTTTCTCATATTGTGTTACTTTCTCAGATCACTCATAGGGGTAAATATTTTCAGGAAACCAATACAAATCTTCAGTTAAATGCTTTTTAGCCAGGCTATTGGATTGGCGAAAGCCGGGCGGGCGGCGGGCGGCGTTCACAATCAATGTTAAGTTTTCATGTTTGAGTCCATTTCTTTGTTACTGTACCACCTAGGACCACCAAACTTTCACAGCTTCATAATCAAGGGGTGCCCACCACATATCACTATCCAACATGTTACCTTTTTTTGAACTTGACCCATTTTTTCCGCGCAGTCGACTTAGCCATTTTCAATGTTAAGTTTTCGCGTTTACAATGTTAAGTTTTCTTTGGTACTGTACCACATACGACCACCAAACTTTCACAGCTTCATAACCAAGGGGTGCCTACCACATACAACTATCCAACATGTGACCATTTGTTTTACCTTCACCTATTATTTCTACTTAATTGGCTTAGCCATTTTCAACGTTAACTTTTTAACGTACGTCTGGTTAAAGTTTTTGGGTTAAAAGTTTTTCGTTATACTATATCTCTGCAACTGCTTCGCCCATTACCTTCAAACTTCACATGGGTGTTTATCATCATCCATATTTTCATTCTACCCCCCAACCGTGCGGCCCCTGTGCCCAATGTCAAGGTCAAATTACTTTGAATTTTTTTGCTAAAGTTTTTTCGTGTACTATATCTCTGCAACTGCTTCACCCATTGCCTTGATTCTTCACATGGGTGTTTATCATCATTGTCGCACCCGCTTGCGGAAAGCGTGATATCGTCGGCATTTTGGCATACGTCCGTCCGTCCGTGTGTCCGGTTAAAGTTTTTTGGATAAAGTTTTTCCATCTACTATATCTGTTTTTTTAGTGTCCATGCCTCGCCCCAAGGCGCGACATGCAGGCCACGGCCATCTAGTCTACAAAAAGTAGGTATAATTATGTTATCCAAGTGTCTATGCTTGGAAAAAACCTGGCCTTCGTGGCTTTGCCTCGTTTCTTGTTTTGTTCTATCTCAATACCCCACTTTCCAACCACGTCTGCGACACAGTATATTTAAGTTAAAGTGAATGAACATGTGTAATGTGGATTTGGTATCAATAATATAAAATACCTTTTGAAAATATAATACGGCCGTGGCGCAATGGAGATTTGGGGGAAAAAGGAATTTTAAATTGCACATATATCTTCCAAATAAATGCATAAAATACATGATTTTCCGTTTGTACATATTATGCTATTACATAGCTAAAACATATGGGCCGCGCTTTGTGAAAACCAGCCTTAATGACAACGTCATGAAAGCCTGAAAATGACGTCGCAAAGTTACGCTTAAAATTATCAACGTCACGTCGGATTTTAACACTTGACATCGTTGCGTCATTGCAATAACTTGTCCTATGTATAGCCGTACGCATTACTAATTGTGGCTTTAGATAACACATCACAAAATCAGTATGATGTAATTTCTTTTAAACTTTATTTATATAACAATTACAAACAAACGTGAGAACATTTGTGGTCGGCGTAGATGGAGGCGTCTGCATGTTTCATAATTTGGGTTGAAACCGGAATGCTCAAAGAAAACAAACTTATCCTGTCTGGCGAGCACCATCAGATATACATGTCCATAGGTGTAACAACGGGTGCGGCCGTTTAACCCCATCTGTTTAATGTAGCGCATGGAAGAGTGATTTTTTCAAAGATGGATTCCATGGGAAAATGATTTCCCTGTTCTATTATTTTGGGCAATTTACTAGCTCTACATCAAAGATTATTTGTTCAAAGGTGTATAATTTACAGTTAACTAAATTTTGACATTTTTGAATGGGTCAAATTGTAGCCGTATATAACATATCGGAGGCGAATTTGTGTAGCTAGCTCCGTACGTACTGTCCCGTGAGATCTAAAGATAATATGTAAAACTATAGAGAATAGTATATGTAGAGTTTTAGATACAAAACAAGACGGACCAAAACACAATAGGATAGGTTGGCACAGGGCACTATTTTCTTGGTCGTACTCGCCGTTTAGGCGCAGCACGACAATGGCTGCCCCCATACAAATTTGCGTGACATAATATGCTATCTCCAAGGACTTTACCACAGGTGCAAGACTGGGACCCCACGAAACAATTTCCGTACAATAGACACCGGAAACGGGTGGGTGGAGAACGTTTTTCGAATGAGCCATTTATTCGGTCCTAGGTCCCAGTCTTCCACCTGTGGACTTTACATGGCGTATGCAATATCATTTACAGGCGACGTGTGCCGTTGTAACGAATTGTCATTGTTTCTTATATTATTTATAAATTAAATATAAATGTTTTGAAATATGGCTAAGTATATATTAAAGGTACATGCCTTCGCAGCAGCCTTACACTGTACTACTGCTTTTCATTTTCTGTCATGCCTTATATGAGCCATTTTTCTACCCACTAACGAGTTATTTTTAATTACGGCGCGTGTTAATTGGTGTTAAATCGCATTTTATATGCCGCGACCAGAAAGGGTATTTTCCGACTTCGTGCTATTTTTACCAACACGCGTCACGTGACACGGTCAATCATATCACATATTTGACATGCGCAGTGAAGTATCGGAAGTTGAGAAGAAAAATCTCTGTTCGAGTCCAAATCTAAATCTCCACGTAACTCTTTCCATTTGGTGATCTAGTCGCCATTATTAACCACTCTCTCTCTCTCTGTACTGCCTGTCCCTCAGACATTTCGCCTTTTTTTGGCCGACGCCGTTTCATACAATTTCCGTCCCGGACGTTTCGACATGTTGATATTCTTGTTTACATATTGGGAAGCCTACTGGCGCGCGTAGTATACTGCGCATGCGCACCGCAAGCCGTGATGTGAAAGTCGTCGTCCCCACACATTATCAAAATAGACTGTTACCGCCACGCGTCGCTAACAGTAAGTTGATAAGTAATAAATGATTATATTTGTATAGCGGGCACTCGTAATTTTTAGAACTGCTGGAAATGTACCTTTAATAATAATATACATAAATATGTGCATTGTGATGAAACAAAGAGAAGTTTCGGTGTGAGTACAATTGTAGCACGAAAACGTCACGACTCGTGTGGTCCTCTGTCTGCAAATATTGATAACGACGACGTAACGTACGTGTTATCAAAACAACGTCGATGCGACAAAATAACGTCAGATATGTATCTCTGTTGGTCTAGAAAGATGGTTTATCAGTTGAATACAACATTGGTTTATATATAATTTTCTAAGTATCACGGTTGAAAACTCAATTTCGCATGTTTGATCCATAAATGAGGTTTCGCTTGGCGCGTCACACATTATGTTCACAGTTTTGATGAGTCACGGCGGTTATCACATGGTGTGTAATACAATTCCCTTGGTATTGATACATGCACGAGTTTACCAAATACGAAATTGTATTCACTAAATGCAATCTGACACACATAAATGAAATTAAATCAGAACAGATACGCGTATAAAGCAAGGGAGACGCTATGTAACATGTACTGTAACGTTTACGACTACATGTACGTTTTTGAACTTGCACACTAGCGTTACATAACATTTTATCCATATACATGTACTAGCATTTAACTACTGTACATACAAGCATGTAAAATCTCGGTAAACGATATACTAACGCAAAGAAGAAAAAATGTATGGGACTCTTATGAGCAATTTGACCGTATACATACATAATATATGATGAGGGTACCATATGGGTTTAATATGGGCAAAATAATTACTATGTGGGTCCCACATGGGACTCTTATTAGAAATTTGATTGCATACAAACAAAAGTCATGACGTGGGTCCCGTATGGGTTTAATATGGGCAAATAATTACATTATGGGTCCCATATGGGACCCTTGGTCGACAGTTGCCTGTATACAGCCCACATCTTCCCCACATGGGCTTGCGGGCTGGGCATACCTTGGCTTTCAGATGGTACAGCCAACAGTTGGTCGACGTTCACGATCCTAGCGCCAGTTATCGCCCCTACCAGGCCCAGCAAGCAAAGGGAGGTAACAAAACAATTAGCCATGTCTGAAAATCTGCAAAATAAAAAGTTAACCCTTTCAATCCTAAATATTAAACTGGAATGGACTGCGATATTTCATGTCAGGACCAATCCAAAAATCAGAAAATGATATTCAGACTAGTCCGTTTATAAGAACTTCAATTTTTTTTTTTTTCTAAAAAATATGAAAATTATTTGCAAATACCATAAGGCGCACTTTTCCAGTAACAGCCACATATCCGTCGATTCGAATTTCAGATGAAAATCATATATTCATCAGCACATTCAACAACAAATATTCATAAAATAATAATCATGGCAAACTCACATTTGTATTCGTTCCAGCTCGTCTAGGACGAATCCGTTTGGTGCCGTGTCCCTCGTAACTTTCACCAAGCAGGTCAAAGGATGCCCTTATATACCCCGGTAAATTGCGGAAACCGAAACTGTGATTATTTGCATGAGTGGATTCGTGTGACTGGAGAAATGGGATATTTGTGGAAATTATCACTGGGGAAATGGGGCTTGTTGTAATTTTAATCTCACATCAGCGAAGTTCAGTGCAGTGTGGCGGCTTCGTCGTAAATACCACGTTGTGCATGTCCTCTTCCTGTCAAGTGTCTCTTGTTTGGCTGACATACATATTTGTCTCGTCGAGACGGTTCAAATGAGTGGTCACAACATATACTTTCATTGAGAAATAAGAACAATCGGGAAAAAGATACTTCAAGATGTCCATACACCCAAAATTGTAGTTATCGCATGTAGTGTGTATATTGGGTATATTGTGAACACTCATTTCAACCGTCTCGTCGAGACGGTGAAAATGAGTGGTCACAACATATACTTTCATTGAGAAATAAGAAAATAAGAAAACATCGGAAAAATATATTTCAAAAATCAAAAGTGTGTTCCGGATGCAGTGAGTGTATGGTTCTAAGACCAAACATCGGGCACGAGTTGATCATGACCCACGCTGGTATGGAAGGTCATATCCGCCATAATTATATTTGGCTTGATGCTTGCTGGCTGATGACATTTTAAGTTATATCCGTCTTAATACAATTATATGTGGCTTGATGCTTGCTGGCTGATGACATTTTAAGTTCTATCCGTCTTATTACAATTATATGTGGCTTGATGCTTGCTGGCTGATGACATTACACGTTCTATGCGTGTTATTGCATTCACCGTTTGCATTTATGACAATTATATGTGGCCTGGTGTCTGCCTGCTGATGGAATTACAACTTATATCCATGTTATTCTATTCGTCATTTGTATTTATGACATTTGAAATCATCTTGGTTGTAATATATATATTTGTCTTTATTGCATGCGCATTTGGCTTGATGTTTTATTCATTTGTCCTTACTGCTTTCGTCCTTATTCAAAGTGCTAAGTGCTTTGTTCTTACTTTCTATTGCAAATGCTTTGTGCAATAAAACAGACACACGAATAAGGACGTATCAATAATTGTAATGTAAATAAGACGAATGAACAAAGAAGCAATCAGCAGAATGGACATGTACAATACAACAAGACAAATACAATTACAACAAGCAGATTTCAAATACAAATGACGAATAAAATAACATGAATATAAGTTGTAATGTCATCAGCACGCCAGCATCAAGTCACATAGAATTATGGCGGATATTACCTTCCCAAATAACTGTTGCAAGTGTTGTTGTCAAGGGGCGTGGCTTATCGAGGGTCAGCCTAAACACCCCAAAGGCTGGAAAAGGCTACAAAGTCTACAAAGGCTGTTCGATGTTGTTTGTACGTCCGTTGGCGGATATTTATGACATGCATTTTCATTGAATTGACTGAATTATTATGTGTTATGATCATTTTATGAATTTTAATCATTTTAATACAATAATCCACCACAAATATACGTGTTTTGGTAAATTGTCTAAACGCGCACCTGCGCCGATCGAGCAGCGCGGAATTGGAGTGTTTAACACCTATTAACATATCGTTTAACAGGTGCAGCTAAACGCCGATTATACTTATTGCATTATTGCATTATTGCATTATTATTACTTTGTATTAGTATTATTATTATTCATTATTATTATTCATTATTATTATTCATTATTATTATTAATATTCTCTACATATTATTAATTATTATTATTATTAATCATTATCTATTTAATATTATTATTAATAATTATTATTTGTGTACCCAATTGATTGTTTTACTATGGTTATTCAAACGAAATAATCGATAACTACGAACTACAATGCCAAACAATGCATAGTTGTAGCCTGACCCGAAATGAATATTACTGTGCAGCTGACCATGCACAATTGGGGCTTGTTAAATTTGTCACAAGCTGGACCCATGATCATTAAACGGTCGTATTTTATCTATAAATATAATTTAATATGTGCATATACGAGGGTCATCCAATAAATAGTGAAAACGAATATAAGTTGATATATTGTGCATATACCTGAATGAAATTTGGCCTACCGCTATATTGACACTTCGTCAATGATGTCACATTATATTACGTCACTACGTTGTATGACGTCATAGACATGTAACGTTACAATCACATACGTCAATGGTCATGAACACGGTGATGATAATACTGAGCCATTTTCACTATATATATTGGATTATCCTCGTATGTGTGCATCTGTAAATATCAGTTTGCAAACGTTTCAGTATCCGCACGTGATGTACGCACATTGTGTTAAATGAAAAATGAAATGTATGGCGTTACAATGTCACTTCGAAAAATAAACACGTAATTGTGTAACTATTCCATCCGTTTTTCTTATAATTTATATAACTACCTGTTGCCTACTTTATTATTCCAGTACCAGCATCTCCCGTCACAGAAAGTAAAAAGTTTAATTTTAAATTTCAAAAGGAACAGTTTACTGCCAATAATTGACGTAATTACCATAATTACAAATACAGGACACGGGAAGGAAAATGTTCGTGGAATAAACTGTGCTAAATATTATGGGTTAATTGACGGAAACATGTCAGCTAGCGTAAATGTCTTTTACAACTAGTTACACGTTTATTCGGCCGTGTAAATGATTTTTCTTCAGCAATCTGAGGAAATATTCGTTGCAGAGCCGTACGTAGCAATCATAAACATAGTTTTTATCACCGTGTGGATACCCATTTTCAAGGTAGATAACTAGCTGATGTCTCAAAATTCGGCATTCGTCCAATGTTCAGGTAATGTGTTGATACATAAAGCATGTTTAAATGAATGTAGTTGATCGATCATTGACTTATATTAATAATAATGCAATAAGCAGGCCCGTAGCCAGGGGGGGTCGGAGCGGTCGGACGACCCGTCCAGTCTCGAGGTCCACTTTTTTAGCCTCGAGGTCCACTTTCTTGAGACCCCCCTAGATACATCAGGCCCCTTGGGCCTTCGAAACGACACCCCCCCCCCTTTAAACAGGTCTGGCTACGGGCCTGATAAGTTTAATCGGTGTTTAGCTGCACCTGATAAACGATATGTTAATAGGTGTTAATCACGCTTTGTTCAATTCCGCGCAGCCCGAACGGCGCAGGTGCGCGTTTAGATAATTTACCAAAAACACGTATATTTGTGGTAGATTATTGCATTCAAATGATTAAAATGATTAACATGACCATAACACATACTAATTCAGTTTAGGGTGACCGAAACGCATGGCAAAACAGCGAAGCAATAATCAATAAAGGAACTCCGGATGTCACTTGAAACAGTGCGAATGAATAAAGCATCAATCTAAATGCACATGCAATTTAGACTACAACCAAGAAGATTTCAAATGTCACAAACACGAATGACGAATACAATAACATGAAAGTAAGTTGTAATGGCACCAGTCAGCAAGCATCAAGCCACATAGAATTGTAATCAGACGGATATAACTTAGAATGTCATCAGTAAGCAAGCATCAAGCCTAATAGAATTATGGCGGATATTACCTTCCATACGCTGGTAGATACCACACTGGCTCCACAATTGTCGCGATGAGTCACCTATTATACAAACAGGAAACTATTTATTCTTAATATAGTATTTAACTTATCAATATAGAGAATTTGCTACGCCTATATAATATATTATGATTTTGTTGTACGGGACCCCGCAAGGGACGTATAATTCTTTTTTTTTTATTAATTCGTTCCCACGAAATAACAATTCGTTCCCTCAATTTAACAATTCATTCCCACGAATTAACAATTCGTTTCCACGATATAACAATTCAATTCTTAATTCGAGGGAACGAATTGTTATATCGTGGGAACGAATTGATAAATCGAGGGAACGAATTGTTAAATTGTGGGAAAGAATTGCTATATCGTGGGAACTGAATTTCCGAATTAATAAAAAATGAATTATATGTCCCCGGCGGTCCTCCGTACAACCCCGCTCAAAATCGGGAAGTTAAGTAGACACGCGCATATTATTATTTATCCCGTCAACACAGTGTGTATGTGCCGTGAAACACGGTGCCGTGAAACATTTTTGATATCCAGTCAATACATTTTTTGTATTTTACAGCCATTTGTTGGTGTTGACGGGATAAATAGAATAGTAGGTTAGTGCCGTGAATGGGAAAAAATAGCTGGCGCGGCACGGAAACGGGATGTGCTCGGCATAGCGTCGCCCATCCAGTTTCCTGAGCCTTGCCAGATATGTTTTCCCATTCACGGCACTAACCTACTATTCTCTATCAATTTTCCTTATTTCTGAACCAAAGTATATGTTGTGACCACTCATTTGAACCGTCTCGGCGAGACGGTTCAAATGAGTGGTCACAACATATACTTCTGATGAGAAATAAAGAAATTATTGAGCCTTGCCGGATATTTGTTCAATTATTATATACCGTTTCGTCTAATGTAAACTTATTTCATATAATTCTATGAAGCATCAGTTTGTGGTGATTTTATTTGTACTACTAACCAGCACATTTTTTAAATTGTAAGAAAATAAAACGTTTCTCTTAAACGTGCACGTACATGTACAGTCCGGAATTGTTCATGGGGCCCGTTTCGCTTAAACTTCGTACGACTAAGAATTTCGTAATATGGAATAACATTTTCACTGATAGCCACTGTTGGTAAAGCGGATTCATCCAGTATTCACAGAGTTATGGCCCTTGCCTTAATGAAAAGTGGTGATTTTCAACTTGTGTCGCACATAACTGAAAAACTATTTGAGCTGCAATCATGAAACCTTATAGGAATATTTGTCATCATGTGAAGTTGCGCACCTGGGATTTTAGATGCGGATTCATCCAGTTTTCGCGGAGTTATGGCCCTTGTTTGTGGAATCATCCAAAAATATGGAGTTATTGCCCTTGTCGTAGTGAAAATTTAACTTGTGTCGCCGGTAACCCAAAACGTATTGAATTACAGCCATGACACGTTTAAACCAACGAAAACATCGTTTTATAATTTAAAAAAAAGCGTTAAAAGCAGGGTATTTAAACGAAAGTATAGTCTTCGCGTACGGAAACAAATACACGATACTCATTTCTATGCATATCGCTGTAAACTCGATCGTTTTCATTTCGTTTTCACTTCGTTTTCCATTCGTTTTCGTTTGTTTGTTTCGATTTGAAACCGTCAGCACATATTCGCTACTTGTATACTGAGCAAAACTAGAAACGTCCCTCCATGTTTAAGGAAAGATTCATCAAAAACCAAAAGGGTTACTTTTAAAAATCAAAATGGAAAAACAAGTTCATTCATTTCTGTATCAAAGCCAATAAATTGCATTTGGATATCTTGTTAAATATTCGAGATATAACCGACCAAGGGCGGTAGGGGTCAAAATCAAAAATCACAAAAACTCAGAAATGTGTTACTTAATGTTTAGAGATGGAATTTCAATAAGTAATGTGGCAAATTCAGTAAATCTCGTTAGTACCGAGTGTGGCCACCATTTGCATGAATGCATGCAATGATCCTACGCCGCATCGACGTGACGTAACGCAATACCAGTGCGTTGGGCAAATTCCTCCATTCCCGTTGTAATGCCCGTGTAAGATCGCGAACATTGTCAATCTGATGGTTAGCTCGTGCTTTGCGGCCCAGCTCATCCCATATGTGCTCAATGGGATTGAGATCCGAGACCGCGGGCCATGGCATGACGTCGACGTTGTTTTGCTGTAAGTATTGAGTGGTGACCCTGGCTACGTGAGGGCGGGCATTGTCGTGCATCAATGTCACACCAGGACCATGCTGACGGATAAATGGTAAGGCATGTGCATTTAGCACATCTGCAACATAACGTTGTGCATTGATGTTGCCCTGTACAACAACCAAATCTGTCTTCCGGTTTCCCATGATCCCACCCCAGACATTACGCTCCCTCCCCCAAACCTGTTCTTCTCAACAATGCAACAATCGGTGAATCTTTCATTTTTACGCCTGTATACCCGTAATCTTCCGTCAGCATGACTAACTGTGAACCGAGATTCATCGGTGAACAAAACTCGGTTCCAGTCAGCCCTTCTCCAGTTCAGATGACGTCGCGCCCATAACAGTCTGGCAGCAAGGTGACGTTGGGTCATTATCTGACCAGTGTACGGGTGGCGTGCTCGGATTGGTTGGGCGTTACGACGTAACCGGTTGCGAATGGTCTGCCATGAGACACCGTATCGCCTAGCAGTGACTGTGGCTGCCAATCGACGTTGACGTAAGTGCGTCAACGTAATGTAACGATCGGCTCTAGCCGTCGTTACACGAGGCCTACCAGGTCGCTGCCGGTCGTGAACAGCCCCAGTCTGCTGGTACCGGGCTGCAAGACGATCAATCGTCTTCCGACAGCAACCAAACCGAGGCGCGACCGTGGCGGCCATCCCACCCGCAAGCATCCCAATTGCCTGATTTCGCTCGTTAGCGTGCACGTGCAAAAAGTGGAAATCAACGTTCCGGTCACTGGCCGCTATGTAAACCGTGTGTATCAGCTAAACTCTACACGATCGTATTCTGAACATCGCCACGGTTTAAAATACATGTACTTTGAACATGTGGTACATACATAGACAGAGCTACACCGGCTATAAAACAGGGACGTTTCTAGTTTTGTTGAGTATATATACGTTGTCGTACTACCAAGACAAATCAGATGACACCACCAGCACGAGTTCGTATTTCGTCAGCTAAAATATGATAGAAATCAACCGAATGAAACTTAATGCGACTTTGTCACATTGATATTGTCATGTGCGGCTGTGACTGGAGAAATGGGCCTTGTGTGTTTCAGACCAGTGTAGATCCGGATCAGCCTGTGCATCCGCACAGTCTGATCAGGATCTGCACTGTTCGCCATTCCGTGAATGAGACACCCGTCATGCATCTAACTACATCTTCCAGTGTGCTATCGGATCAGGCTACAAGAGTGTGCTATTTGATCAAGACCTACACTGGATACAAATGCCATAAGCCCTATTTAACCAGTCACTACCACAGTTAATGACTTTGTGCATTGTCCGTCTCAGATGAAAATAGATTTGTGTTGCCTAATACATTTTAATATCGCTGTTTAATTTGTCAATTGTCATTATGACTTACAGTTAGGCCGTGCCAATTGTTTTCTCCGGTAAGCATCCACACAGATGACCAGCACCTACCTACGTATCGGCTAAAAACAATGCCGTGAAAAAACGAAGGTACATTTATGTTAAAAACCTCCTCAAACCTTTGCAAATGGTTGCGAAAATTTTCACATAAATTAAATTTGTCGCCAGTGAAGAGACAAAAGAGCAAAATACGGAGAAGCATGTACACTTTATAAATGTATTAAGAGTAAATTCATGAGCGGATTTAAAACTTGGACACGTACGGTGGCACAGAGGGGACATGACAATAGTTTTTACTTTCGCGTGCGCACGCGATAGCTATTGCGTGCGCACGCGATAGCTATTGCTTGCGCACGCGATAGGGTTTTGCGTGCGCACGCGATAGCTGCGCACGCAATAGCTATCGCGTGCGCACGAAAGTAACAAAGATTTGCATGTCCACTCTGTGGCACCGTAGACACGTCTTCAATCAGTTTTCCTATGACTTCACCGGTAACTAGTGTAAAATTACGGAGCCCCGCAGGGAACATGGATTTATTTGTATTAATTCGTTCCCACAAAATAACAATTCGTTCCCTCAATTTAACAATTCGTTCCCTCGAATTAACAATGCGTTCCCACGAAATGACAATTCGTTCCCTCAATTTAACAATTAGTTCCCTCGAATTAGCAATTCGTTCCCACGATATAACAATTCGTTCATACTTTCATTTTGTTGTCATTCCATCGATTATAGATTGTCAGACAGAACATTATAAAAATACACACGATGTTCAATCATATATACTGACCCAATTAATTGTTTAAAATACCTACCATAGATGTAACTGTAGAAATGATGTTTATGACATGTTCGGCCAATGTAGATCCAGATCAGCCTGCGCATCCGCGCAGTCTGATCAGGGTCTACACCGTTCGCTATTTAGTCGGTGATATACCCGTACTTCTTCCAACAAATATTATAAATACGGAGACAGATGAAAAAGCGTGGTAGTAGATCTGGATTCGGATGTAAGGGTCAGCATTGGCTCGAAGACCTTCTAAACCCGGGTATTGGAGCCCAAAATATTGTCAGGACAATGGCCGTTTGTTTCCGTATTTACTAATACATGTATCTCCGATACATTGGAAATATAAAGGAGGCAATGAGGCGGTTAATTTAACCTAGATAGTTCATTCTCGTATCGCACGATTCCGGTATAAGTGGGTGGTGGTCGGGCGAATGAGACGGCGTAAATTAACGGTATGGGTTCCTCCTTATAGGAATCACGATTTGCCTGGTTTGGCCCTCAGGTACGTTTTTATCTTTGGCTCTTTAGTTACCTGGGAGTTGAATTGGGTTATTGCCCTTTATAAAATAGTAAGATTATTACTGATGCCAAGTGATTCTGGTGTGGCGAGGACCTGGCAACAGATCAGGATTATTCTGATTTCAGAATACATGGCTGTTGATAGGCCGTTAAACCCCAACAAACAAACAAACAAACAAACTCTCCTTTTTTCACAAATAGTGTAGATCCAGATGAGCCGGCTCGTGACGAGCCGTCTCATCAGGATCTGCACATTTTGCAAGTAATTTTCACATTTTTGAGAACAAAAACACCCCCTTTTCATAAATGGACTAGTCTGAAAATCATTGGATCGGTCCGGAAATTAACATATAAAAATCCATTTCAGTTTCTTAGGGGTGAAAGGGTTGAGCCCCATTCAAATCATCACTATCTCTCTCCTTTTTTCATAGCGAGCGTTAACAAAATTAAACAAGAGGGAGACACGCCCAATGATACACGTCGAGGCGTACGCGAACATGTACAATGATGAAATCAACGACACTGACAGCGATTATTCTCCCAGTGACAATACGGTGAATGACCCGGAAGTTTTGCTCACGGAGGAAATAAACACGCAACCCGTTGCCGCCGCGGCAGCACCGCTGGGATTAACTGCCGCGAAGCGGAAGAGTTTGGAGATTCGAATAAAACTAAGAAAACGAGCGTAAGCGACACGGTAAAGTTGCAGTGCAGTCATTGCCCGATGCTGATACAAGGGCAAAAAGGACTTAAAGCGTACATCGATCGTGTTCATTTGAAGGTTCGTAAGTCGAAATGCCAAGTGTGTCCGAAGCATTGCTGGAGTAACTGACGTACGCGTAAATGTGACGCGTGTAATCAATACGTCGTGGAGACTACGCCGTGGACGGAGATCGTCACCATGAAAACGGTGCGGAACGTTCTTTGTGTTTGTGGTGCAACTGTTTCAATATTCACGCAGATATTTGCTCCAAAGAAGTATCTCGACGATGACGAGCCCGATGAAAACGGCCAGATTCGGAAGCGACGTGCTTATCGATCGGACGCGAAATTCGCGTGCGGTGTCTGTCATAAACTCTTTGCTTCGCATAAAAATTGCGAACAACACCAGAAGGCTCATAGCTACGGTGGCTGTGAAGGGACATGAGTGAAAAAAATATATTAAAATCGGGAAATTTCGTTCTAACGAAAAATAAAATCGCTCAAACGCAAACAAAATCGTTCAAACGAATTTTTGTTCATTCAAACACAAAAAAAAAATCTTTCAAACGCATAATAAAATGGTGCAAACGCAAAATAAAATCGTTCAAACGATAAATAAATTCGTACAAACGAAAATAAAATCGAACCAAAACATTTGTAATATCATAAAATAAATGTTTTACAACTCGTGGTATGTCCATTGTTGCACGATTACAATAGTTGTATGTGGTGAGTATTATTGTACTGAATGTATTACATTATCACAGCCATTTTGGCTGTGATAATGTAATACATTCAGTACAATAATTATATACATATGGTATGCGTACACGTGCAGTAGTTTATACATAACCTATAAAGGCTTCCGTTGACCATGTGTTTATGATTGTTTAATTTTTGGTAATTATCAGCTCATTATGGATTGTCAAGAAATGTTCGTATTGTGCTCTCGCATGTGATGCAAACTATTGTATGTGATCCACCTAAAGGTTTATCTAAGTAGTTCTGTTTGAAAAGTTAAGTTACTGCTGTATCGGCGTATGCACCTAATTCCGATAGGATCGCTTTCCCGACACTGGTACAGCCTACAGGTGAGTTTCGAATCACCGTGAAAAACTGGTCACTTTTTACATATCAAACCCGTTAAGAGGAAATGTAAGTCAGTAAAAATTATCAATTATCAGCCCAATATCAGTTTTAAACTTACTCGTTTATGTATTTATCCCGTCAACACAGTGCGTATGTGCCGTGAAACATTGTTGATATCATGTTAATACAGCCTAATTACTGCGTTTGAATATGTGCGGTGGCTGGGGTTATTTTTTTATTTTGAATTTTAAAGCCATTTGTAGGTTTTAACGGGATAAATAGAATACTAGATTAGTGCCGTGAATGGGAAAAATATCTGGCGCGGCACGGAAACGGGATGTGCTCGGCAGAGCCTCGCCCATCCCGTTTCCTAAGCCTTGCCAGATATGTTTTCCCATTCACGGCCCTAACCTACTATTCTATATGTACAATACCGCCTGCGCTAATATTGCCAATATTTGTAAATTTATTTTCCAAATACTTGAATATTGTGCTTGAAATCAAGAAACGTTGATACTATTGTCCGAATTAACGCGGTCGCTTGTGTATTATGACTAAATGTACCGTGATGCAAACCCTGACTTAGGTGCATGATGTAGGACAGTATGACATTATATATACTCATCTTACAGGGCAATATCTGACAAACACCGCCCAGTAACTGTGACTCGGGAAATTGGCAGTATGGGTCTTGCCACCAGTGTAGATCCAGATCAGCCTGTATATCCGTACAGTCAGATCCAGGATCTGCACTGTTCGCCACTACATCAATGAAACACCAGCCATACTTCTATTCCAACAAGCAAAACAGATCGTACCCGGGTATCAGGAGTCGTCTTATTTGATCAGGAGTTACACTATCTAGACATACATCCCATAAGCCCCATTTCACATACTAATGCAAACAAAATCAACCATGGGCACCCCTGACCGCGCCAGACTAAATATGGATTAATCATAACGGCCCCAGTCCAAAACGGCCCACTTTGGTCAAAACGGCCCCCTGAAAATAACCAAAACAGCCCCAGTATGACTAAAACGGCACAGTGTGACTAAAAAGGCCCAGTCCAAAATGGCCCCAGTCCAAAATGGCCACAGTATTGTAATTAGAAACAATGTCTTTCCCAATGGGTATACACAGCTAGTGAGTGCATGGTCTACTCTGTTCGCAACATCCAATAGGTGTATATATTGTAATTTGAGAGCCAAAACTTCGATATGTATTGATATTTCAGCCATAGTCGGCGTTCGTACGGGTCATAATTTACATTAAAAAGTGCTAAAAATTCAGATTTCGGTTTTATGGCCATAAAAAAGTAATGTTTTGGTGAAAAAGTAATAAATTAATTAGTCGTACAAAAATGTGAAACGGCCCTGTGCGAAATGAAGTAGTCAAAAAGGTATTGGGGGCCAAATCAAAATTTAAAGACCGTGCAAATAGTCAACCACCGGCTCTATATTACGATTATCGCCCTTTGTTCCGACAAGTGATGGCCTCACCGGATGTAAACAGAACTGTCCGAAGTTTTAATGTTCGTTTGAGGCTCATTTTCTCAGTTTGCAAATTTAATACTAACAGGTGATTGTTTTAACCAACTCTTTATTAAGATTCATACATGAATGCCTATGAAGCTGTCAACAATCAGTGGTGTTGTGTTCTAAGAAAGCGTCCGGCGTATATAACATGTGTTTTGGGGAATGTTGGTCAAGTCGGACCATGGTTACCTTGGCCAATGGTCAAGTCTGCCCACATTGGTGGTGAAGTCGGACCATGGTCAAGTCGGCCCACGTGCGTGGTCAAGTCAGCCAACATTGGTGGTCAAGTCGGACCACGTGGGTAACCATCTCAGCCCAGATGTATGGTCAACTCGGGCCATGCATTGATAATAGTATAATGTCATATATTTAATAACAAAATTCAGTTATCAATTTATACATTTTTTTTTTTATAAATGTTTATACATGGTCCATACAACATGTACAATCTGGCGCATTCAGCGATGTTCGCGGATTGCAACAATCCACCTAAAGCGATCAAAGAACGTTAAGTATCTTCAATAAAAGTTAATTAAAATGACGACTTTCAGTGATCACAGATAATTGTACAGGTTAATATTGGACAGTGTTTTAATAGGTTATAATTATGTTATATACAGGCGCGTAACCATGATCTTGCTGAGGGGGGTGCGCATTGAGTTAGGGGATCCGGGGGCATGCCCCCCTGAATTTGTTTTGGATAAAGAACGCAAATCCTGGCTTCTAGAGCCCTCCAGACATCGATATATTATACGAAATTTTATTTATTTTAGCAGAGAAATGTTCATATCACGAAGTGTAGTTCTTATTTTATCTATGTGTACACACCTGGCCAAATTTTAGGGGGTCGTACCCACCCCTACCCCTAACCCCCCCCCCCCTGATTACGCACCTAATATATTATTAAATGGTATTTTTATCATTGTACTTGAAATTTCATCTGATTCTTACAATCTTCTTGTCAAATTCATAACAAAAACTGAAAATTGAATCACCATTTATAATAAAGTTATATTATAAAAAATATAATATATGGTCTGAGATGACCACGGAAATGTGGTCCGAGATGACCACCGATGTGATCCAACTTCACCACACCTGTGGGCCAAGATTTAAATAGGTTCGACTTGACCATGGGCCGAGGTGACTATGGTCTGACATGACCATGCACCGTTTTGGGTGGGTGGGGTAAACATGCAGTTCTTATTAATCTGTATGTTATCTATTTCCGTGTCAATATTTTGAAGGTTTATATATATATATATCGGTAATATAAATTCACACTTGTAATGGTATTGTCTCAGAAGTCGTTTATAATATGGATATGTTCAATTTTTTTCGACGTGATGTTTAACCCTTATGTGCCCAACCATGCCAATATACTGTATGGGATCAGTCATTGGTTTATATATTTTTGCACATAATTTGGATTAATATGCTTCATAATGGATAATTCAAAGCATGTGTGCAGTTTTAAAGCTGAATATAAATTGTTTGGCATGCAAACATCGCATTTGAAGTGAACCCAATTTCCAGGAAACCCGGAAGTAACAAAAAAATAACATCCAAAACAAACAAAATCTCGAGTGTACGCCACACACTTCTGTGAGGCCTTGAAAAGTAAGCGCGGTAAGTGTGGTCACTATAATCAACAACAACAACAAATTTATAAGAAATTCATTTCCGGGAGACATTTACCGAAATCAAGCTTTCTAGGAAACAGACAACCAATTGATTTCCCATAGACCCACATTCACACAAACATGACAATCGCAAACTACATGCGACAAAATCAATTTGGTTACTTCCATTCCTGGAGTCAGTGACCTAAGCCGGTTCAAGCTCCATACCAAACACGGGGTCATGCGGGTTGATTTCCAAAGTTATTTCCCCTTTTTTGACGGAACCGTCTACTTTCACTTTCGAAATCTCTATCTCACCCCCACATCAACTTGAAGTCGCACACAGAAAAAATTTAACCTGCATGTGTAGAGCATGCAAATAATATAATAAAATGTTTGGCACATACATACCTTTCCTGCAGCATCTATTTTATTTATCTCTGTCATAATAATAACAATCAATGCCGTTGTCCTGAGAATTTACTCCTTGTTGCTAAGCTGTACCAGGACTGGTTTACCGTCTATATTATTCATAAGTTGACTGTGTCCTCTACCACCAACTTCGACCAACTTGATGTTGTTGTTGTTGTTGTTGTTGTAAATGAAAATACCGCGTTGACTTATTGCGGCACCCACCGACTGACTAACTTTTACGACATCACGGTAACATTTTCCGTTCTATTTCCGGTTCCGGTCAGCCTTTTTCCTTTACTTCGTCGTCTGTAGAACCGTAGATTGCCCTGTGTGTCTTCTCCTTCTTGCTTGCTTACTTGCTTCTTTGGTTGTTGGGGAACTTACTTCTTCTTCTTCTTCTTCCTTGTTAATTCTAGGTATGATTGACTGCAATCACTTTGCACGTCTGAGGAAGACTGCGCTTGAAAAGGTAATTATCACGAATTCTCATGGATTCGTGCCTTCTCATTGATTCATGCCCCTAGCAAACCAGTAAATAAGGATACTCTAAGAATAGGGTTAATCGAACATTATTTTAAAAAAGGTATTTTAAGTTGTTTCCCAAGGATTTCTAAGTTACAGTTACATACAATTGCGATTTGCCACTTATTTTGTAATTTCTTTACATATTTCCTTAATCTGAAGAGGGTTTGTTCGCAAATTATGCATAATATGTGATATATGTTAAATTCTAGGTGGATCTGGACTTCACCATATTTAAATTTAATGCATCTAGGCAGCAACACTTCATTATTGTATGTGTGATCAAGGAATGCCACTCAAATGTGCAAAAAGTTGTAGGGCACGAACCTGATGAGAAGTTTCAAGATCAATTAGGTGACTTGGGTGGGTTATTTCTAGGAACACACAATATGAATGTATGTGCTATGGGACACGAATCCATGAGAACAGTGACTATAATACGTAACAATTATGTGAATAATGTTTTTAAATTTGTCAACAGATCTGATGAAAACAAACAACTCAAACATAACCATGAACATAATTTACTTTTCATTTAATTGTCATGAAGGCCGCTCTTCTTCTTCAGCCAGTTCCATTTTCCTGTGCAACCGACGAATGTCCACCCGTCACCATGCCATATCCTGTGACAGATATTGGCATACACTTTGGTTGGAGTGAGGAGCTTGAGGTTAGTATTCATAGGAGGCTAAAGGGCATACTGTCTCCATTTCTACAGCTGTTTGTGTTAACTGACGTTTTATTTCCACATTATATTTTGAACCATTAGCCGCTACAATTGTGGCTTTGTGAGGACCTGAAATAAAATAGCTTGCGTGATAAATAGAGGATCTGAAACAAGTTTCCATTTGATATGAGTTTTATTAAACGAATCTCGCACACACGTTATACAATAGCTGACGAATGTCATAAATCTCATATCAAATGGAAACAACTTTCAGATTCTGTTTCCACACTCCAAATAGAAGAACATTATCTGATATGCTTCAGTGAGAAGACACCATTTACTATTTTCGCACCTTGTTGAAAATCTCCACAGAGAAAAATATCGTTAATACTAGCAATGAACCTGCTATACCGGAGCCCATTTCATATAACAATTGCAATTGGATCAGTTTAATTTAAATCAGGACAAGTAGGACATTTGTTGAGGCCTACATATGTAATTTGCAATCCATATTTCCCAAATCCACATACTGGGTTTCTGATACACAATCAGAGCCTGTAATGTCTTTGTAGTATACATATTATGTTGAGTAAAGAATTAAGTATTTGTTTACAATAATTGTAGCAGGAGAAACTGTTTCTTTCAAAGACGCTGGCCTACCTTCTTCGGCATGGTAGCCATAGAGAAGGATTTATGATGATGCCTGATATGTACCTTATAGCCAGACTACATTGACTGTTACATTTGCACTGCTATACATGGAAATGCCCTGCGATGCGTTTGTATAATATATGGGGCTTAATATTCATTTTATAACTGAAACATACTGTAGTTATAGCATAGTTGTATGCAAATGATAATTTTATTGGATTTTTATTTGTTTAAGATCCTTGTCTTTTCAACATCTTGCTTTAACATATTGCTTTAGTTATCCCCTCGTCCCTAGGCAAGAGGGGATATAGCGTTAGTCCATGTACGTACATGCATACTTTATGCAATATTTGGCCACAATGTTTGTCATGGGAGAGTGCTTTATTTTGCATACTACCTCAGACCCTGATGATGGAATAGCTGTCATATTTACTAAATTAACTGTTCAACTAAGAAACGTATCTGTCTTTATGTCACTGGATAGTTCTGGTTCAAGTTTAATACCAACTTAGCTATGCTGATCCAGTATGCTGTTTGTCATTTTGTTTACACTACCAGATGCGCAACAGTAGCGGAAAAAGTGACGTTGCAAACAGTCATCTGATGTCATACATCACGCAATTTACATCATTTACTTATGTCAGAATGTTATGGCGTTTTACCTGCACATGGTTACGGCCCTGTTAGTGGAATAATATTAATGTACTAAGGCGCATTGTAGGAGGATTCCTGTATGCTGCCTATCTATTGAAGAGGCTTGGCTGTACTGATGGGCATATTCATAATTTGGTTACCACAGACACCAAACAGAGGTTTGCCATGAAAGTGGACGTCACTGGGCGGCTTTTAATAAGAGCTAACCAAGGCCATCCAATACAGGTATGAAGGCAGAGTGATGATGCAACATGACCAAGTTAAATTGTGCCTGTAATTATCTTGACTTTATGTTAACGACATCGAAAACTCACATGCAAATGTGGTAATTGTCTGGCAAACACATATTTGCATGACCAAGGACAAGTTGCTACTGTATTCATACAATAATCATTGAACTGTTTTTGTGAAATTCATCTTCGGATGTATCATCTGATACACATTCACTATATAGAGTACAGTGATAATTTTTTATAGAAATAATGACAAATGTGCAAAAAAGAATCTAACATATGATTTAATAAGACGATAAATCATATGCACTGGTGTGAGACATAGAGAATAGTAGGTTAGTGCCGTGAATGGCAAACAATATCTGGCAAGGCTCAGGAAACGGGATGGGCGAGGCTCTGCCGAGCACATCCCGTTTCCGTACTGCGCCAGATATTTTTTCCCATTCACGGCACTAACCTACTATTCTATTTATCCCGTCAACACCTACAAATGGCATTAAAATGCAAAAATTGTATTGACTGGATATCAAAAATGTTTCACGGCACCGTGTTTCACAGCAAATACGCACTGTGTTGACGGGATAAAAGGATATTCTCTCCGTGTGTCAGAATATGTCCTCAGATGCGAGGCTTTGCTTTAAATAGTTAATGATATGTAAAGTCAAGTTTTAACTGGTGTTGAGTTTCTTCACAAGCCATAACCCTTAACTCCGCAGAAGACTGTTTCCCTTTGATGTCCTTGGGACGTGTGAAATAGGACAGGACTAATTGCCTGTTTAATTAATGGAGTTTATTGGGAAGTGGGAAATGGGACAGGAATACTTGCCAGTTTAATTAATGGAGTTTAACGGCCTGTTAACAGCTATGGGCAAGGCCAGGTTAACGGGGTCAAATCCCATATTTCACTTTCATCGATGGGGAGAAAGTCACTGAAATATATATATTCAGGTGTGAAATAAGAAAAGAATCTGATCGGGTGTCAGGTTCTCGCCACACCAGTCACTTAGCCCCAGCTCCTAAAAGTAATGGGATTAGTATTAATCCTACTACTTTTAAGATGGGTATAACCTGATTCAACTCTTAAGTAGCAAGAAAGCCAATCATGCACCTGAGGGTCAAACCAGGGATATTGGGATTCCAGTAAGGATGATTTGATCGAATGGTGTTTAATGGCCTGTCAACAGCTAAGGTCATTTTAGGCCAGGTTAAAGACTTGTGATAGGGGTAATTCCCAAAATCAGAAACTAAATATTTAAAGAGAAATTTATAACACAGTCCTGAAATTACATGTAGAATAACCTGACCTGGTGTCAGGTACTCGCCACATCAGTCATTTGAACCCATTCCCCAAAAGTAATAGGATTAGTACTAACATTATTACTTATATAATGGTATAACCGGATTCAACTCTCATGTATCAAAAGTGTACCTGCGGGTCAAACCAGGGATATCGGGATTCTGGTAAGGATGAAACCTATTGTTAAATGTACCCTTTGCATACTCTCAAGGATGAACCCGTCGTTACATTTACCCTTCCCATGCTCCCGACCAGCCGCCCAGCAGATGAGATTTGAAACCGAGCTACATGTACCATTCCTACATGACCTTGGCTGTTGCTGGGACATAAAACCCATTCTCTTTCACCACCCATGTGGCTTAAATGGCCAATGTCAACGCCAAGTTTTGGCAAAATTTGCATTAAAGGTTTCTATCACCCACCCATTATTCACCTGTGTTCAAGGTCAAATGAGGGATGGGCTGTGGTATAGGGGTTAGAACACCTGACTCCAATCCGGAGGTTGTGGGTTCAAACCTTGCCTAGGGCATCCAAAAATACTTTCATAGTATTTCCTTCCCACTGGTCTGTCTGATGAGACTTTAAACTGCTTTCCTGTCTCTTAGCTGTTGCTGGGACGTTAAGCCTTTCACTTTCATTGTTGTTTTTTGAAGGTCAAAAGACTAAGGAAAGTTGACATTCTTGACTTTCGAGTCAGAATTCTTGAGTTTCCAGTTGAAAGTTTCAAGTTAATATTCTCGAGTTTCAAGTTGAGAACATGGAGTTTCGAGTTGCAAGACACTAATGTCATGTTGAGGACATAATTATGGGACCCCTGATCATCATATGATTCAAACAATTTCTTCGTAAAAGTGATGGAATATATGTTTAACATATATATGAACACTGCCTCCTTACTGTATCATATACGGCACATATAGTGGCCAAGTCGGCCATCTTTGTGTGTGTGCCAGCCATCAGCTAGTTTCATGTCTTCCGGCATTTGACAAAGAACTGACCATGAGAAGTAGAACATATCATATAATGTGGCCAATCATACATAGAAAAGCCAAGACAACGGACTCCTATAAATTATACTACACCAAGATGTACAATCAAACCTGTGAATAAAGACCAGCCATGGGAAGTGGAAAATCTGGCCTTTGTTCACAGGTGGTCTTTATTCGCAGGGTCATTTATATAGTAATTGTGCCATTGTGACAACAAAAGTGTGGCCTTTACAGCCAGGTGATTGCTATTCGGAGGTGGTCTTTAGCACAGATTCGACTGTACTTCAAGTGAGATATTGGTGTACTTTTGCCAACATTCTCAAAATGTACATAAAGTAACGTGTACACTTTTTCTAGACACTGTACTGTGATATATGTAAATGTACATGGGCCAGATATACTCTCACCATATGAAGCTCCACTGCACAAGAGTAAATGTAAATGTATTTACGAAGCAATTAGCTTTGAATCAAACATGATCAGGTATAAAACGGTTCCTCAACTTACTTATAGAAGTAAGTTTTGTATGTACATCATATACAATGCACAGGCGCGTAGCTGCATTAAGGCACTGCATGCCTGGGCCTGCAGAATTTTCGAGAAAATGGTGTTTTGAAATGTGCCAGAGTGCATCATTTACCTTCTAGTTTCGATTTTGTGTTCATACCCCCCTAGCATACACGCTCGAAGTCGTCAACCGGGCCTTCAGATTCAAATTGGCTAGCTATGCCCCCTGATGCATGTCCCCTCACCCCAGCGGTGAAAATTCACCTAACAACATTAATGACCATCATCCCCCCGGCTATTGTAGCTATTCTGACAGTTGAGCATATGGTTATTACTGCTGTGCATAATGATTAGGATCTACACTTGCCGCAAATGTCACAAGGCCGTTTGATCAGGGCAGTTCTTATAGTTGTGTACTCGAATTGAATATGTACAAATATATATCCTCAGCTCACCAGAATAATTTAGCTCCACTTCCTAAAAGTAAAAGGATTAGTACTAATCTTCTTACTTTTATAATGGGTATCACCGGACTCCACAATCAAGTATCAAGAAATGTCAAAATAAAATGTACTCCATTTTTCGTGAAAAGTATTGGTTTATTACATTGCAAAGAAAATCTACTATAAAAACGACATCACACATTATCTAGGGTCGTTCTGAAATAACGTGACCCCATACCCTGAAAGGGCAAATGGTTCTGTCATGGCTTTTGTAAGCTTATACAGAACAAAAGGGTAAAAGCTATCGTTACGAAGAAATAATGTAACATTCACACAGATCACATATGTGGCTGTGACTGGAGAAATAGGGCTTATGGGTTTTGCGACCACTATAGCTCCAGATCAGACTGGATCAGGATCTGCACTGTTCGCCATTCCGTGAATGATACACATGGCATGCTTCTACCAAGCTATATAGACCACCAGGCTATCAGAGTGTGCTATTGGATCAGGAGCTACATTGGTCACAAATCCCATAAGCCCCATTTCTCCAGTCACAGCCACACATAGCCCCATAGAAACCAGCACATGTATATTTCAGATGAATCATGAAATCAGTCCGATGTTCGTGTTTTTACGGATAATTTCTGAACTGTTCACAAAATATCTGTAACGGGTGCATTAACAGATTAGAGGCACTGGGTCTCTGATATGCCTAGAATGTGATGAAACAGATTAGGACAAAATAGGTTAATTTAGATTGTATTTCTGGAACCAAATTATATGTCCAAGTCGTCTGTAAAACGAGGCAAAATTCTAAGTCGAAAATGGGGGATATAATCCATGACCCGGGTGTCGAAAGAATCAAAATAAACGTTGTGCATCTACTCATAAGAAAGCTACATACCAAGTGTCAGGTCTGTAGCTATTACTGTTTAAAAGTTTTACGAGTTACAAGGTTGGGGACGGACGGACAAGGTCAACACTAAATGTGCCCTCCATTGAATCTATCCGAGACACAGTACCTTTAATGTAAGAGTTATCATATGTGCTACAGTGTGTAGGCTCAACATTACATGTACAATCATTTAAATGAGGAAAATAAAAGCAGAAGCAACTGTTATAGTTTGTGTCTCATTATATTCATGTACATGTATCTACATGTATTTAAGTATACTGGTTGTCATCAGTATAATGCTGAAAAATGAATAGTTTTTAAGATGACATGTACTGAGAAAATGGATCTTCTGACCGTGTGATAGATGTAGTAGACCCAGATCATCAGTCACAGTCGAGCAGGCAGTCTACACTGTGTGTTATAACTCTAGGTTAGCGCAAGGATTATGAAATTTAAATAGTCAAAATTAAAGGTTACCTTGAACAAAGTTTTACAATACCAGTAGCTCAAATATTTGCAAAACTACTTTTACCAATCATAACCTTTCAGTAGCCAAATTCTGAAATATTAGTAGCAAAATCACTGTTACAGTAACAAAATGGTTTCTGCAGCTACCGGTAGCACCAACCTATGTTATTTAACAATGGAATGTCTAGCATACTTGTACACGGTGGGTATAGTACGTCACATTTAGGAGTTATTTAGAGAAAATCTACATATACTTTTGGCTGGAATTAAGGAAAGATGGGGTGCACTAGGGTATACAATTCAAGTTTTCCTGACTGATTGGTGAATGTGCAATATTATTGCATGCGTGTTCGTGCATCTCTTTTTGTGGCTATAAACTGCATTTTCGAACGATTTTGGGGCATATCGGAGTGAACCCCATCAGTCCTTATTTCCAGCAAAAAGGGGGAAATGGCAGGTTTGCTTATCAATTTTCCGGGATATCTGTGCTTAATCGCGTCAAAATCGCGAATGTAAAAAATAAAAAAAAGTATGGTCTGAATTGGAGGGTTTTCCCTTCCTGATTCAGTGCACCCCATCCCAATAGCAGGTGCCTGTGACAAACTATACCCACTGTGTTTGAACAAACATATTCACATCTATACTGGTAGCCAAATTAACTGCATAAAGTCTGTAAACACTGGTCATACAATAATTGTCCGTCGGCTGTTCTCTATCTGGCCAAGGGTCTTGTGTACATGGTGTCTTCTCTTCTCCATCCTCCCTGCTGATTGTTGATGTCGATCGATCCAGATGCACAGTGGACAATTAGGTGTTCAGATGGCTCAGTTCGAGTCCAAGCTTGATGCATTGCTGTTTTCCTGAAGAAGAAAAAACAACAACATATTTGATATGTCGAAAGTTGTTGATACGGTGACCATGGTCAATAGGTTCCCCCCCCTCTTTTGTGTTTTTTAGTCGAAATACACTGCTATAGATGAAATTATGGTCATGGTTAAGGTTATGACACCGGATGGATAGCTATCAATGTGAGAAGCTATTGATGAAGTTTGGTAATTATTCGCCTAACAGATCAAAAGATATGCGAGTATCAAAAAGCAAATACAATTCTGTGGTACATGTAGCATGCTGCAGAAAACAATAAAGAGACCACAAATATAACATATTTTTCTTATTCTTGCTGTCTGTTGATGTAAACAGTAGACGATTTTATTTTACCCAATTAAAATTTTGAAATACCCAATTGCTTCAGAAATGATGGAGTGAAAATACTCAATTATTAATTCCTTATCTGGAGCCCTGCTCAATGTAAGGAAGCTATTGATGACGGTTGGCGATTAGGTGGCCCATACATGTACATAAATCCTATGAAAGTGGTGGGTCCTGTTCCATCGCCAGGGAATCGCTATTTCGTACCTTAATTAACAATTAACAATTAATTAACAACACAAAATATAATAAAATTACATCAACATATATGCATCGAAATATCTGATTACATCACCAGATTACAAAATACAAGTAATTAACCCCAAATACTTTTTAGTGTCAAACATATATATGTGACTGGAGATATGGGGCTTATGGGTTTTGCGACCAGTGTATATCCAGATCAGCATGTGCATCCGCAGTTTGATCAGGAACTGGACTGTTTGTCATTCCATTAATGAAACACCCGTTGTGCGTCTAACGAGCAATATGTAGAGTTTATTCAACTACCATTTTGAAATACCGGATTTATATCACGAGACATCTGGAAGTCTTATAAAGAAACGAGCGAGTGCGGAGCACAAGTTTCTTTGTCGGATTTACAGATATCAAGGGAAATAAAGCTGGTATTTCAAAATGGTAGTGTATATTAAATGGTTTTCGAAAAATGTGAAATTTGCTCTTAGACCGGTTTATAACATCAAAATTGACATTTTGACGTTCGCGTATGAATTGTTTCTTCGCCGGAAATGACGTTTCGCTATATATAATGTCTAGAAGGAAATATTTCCTTCAAGGAAATAAATGCTACAAGAAATATGGTAAATCACTGGGTAGCATGTAACATAGATCGCTATCGGGCTAGACGAGTGTTCTATTTGATCAGGGGCTACACTGGCCACAAATCGACTAAGCACCATTTCTCCAGTCACAGCTACATATGTACATCACTATATGAGTAGATTGCTAATGCTAATTCTCTGTTATATGTAGCTGGCCAACTATTTAACCGTTTCAACACTACCTGTATAGTGGTATTGCCAAATGGTGTAGATCCAAATGAGCCGGTTCGTGATGAGCCGTCTCATCAGGATCTGCACTTTTTGCAAATAATTTTCTTATTTTTGACAACAAAAATATCCCCTTTTCATAAATGGACTAGTCTGAAAACCATTTTGTGGCGATTGGTTTGGTCCGGAATTCAACATATAAAAATACATCACGAGCCGGCTCATCAGGATCTGCACTTTTCGCAAAAATAAAATCTTATTTTGACAACAAAAATATCCCCTTTTCATAAATGGAATGACTAATGGAAAAGTCTGAAAACCATTTTGTGGCGATTGGATTGGTCCGGAAATCAACATATAAAAATCCATCACTAGCCGGCTCATCAGGATCTGCACTTTTTGCAAATAATGTTCGTATTGTTGACAACAAAAATATCCCCTTTTTATAAATGGACTAGTCTGAAAACCATTTTGTGGCGATTGTATTGGTCTGTTTGTCATTCCATTAATGAAACACCCGTTGTGCGTCTAACAAGCAATATGTAGAGTTTATTCAACTACTATTTTGAAATACCGGATTTATATCACGAGACATCTGGAAGTCTTATAAAGAAACGAGCGAGTGCGGAGCACAAGTTTCTTTGTCGAATTTACAGATGTCAAGGGAAATAAAGCTGGTATTTCAAAATGGTAGTGTATATTAAATGGTTTTCGAAAAATGTGAAATTTGCTCTTAGACCAGTTTATAACATCAAAATTGACATTTTGACGTTCGCGTATGAATTGTTTCTTCGCCGGAAATGACGTTTCGCTATATATAATGTCTAGAAGGAAATATTTCCTTCAAGGAAATAAATGCTACCAGAAATATGGTAAATCACTGGGTAGCATGTAATATAGATCGCTATCGGGCTACACGAGTGTTCTATTTGATCAGGGGCTACACTGGCCACAAATCGACTAAGCCCCATTTCTCCAGTCACAGCTACATATGTACATCACGATATGAGTAGATTGATAATGCTAATTCTCTGTTATATGTAGCTGGCCAGGATCTGCACTTTTTGCAAAAAAAAATAATCTTATATTGACAACAAAAATATCGCCCCTTAATGCAAAAAGGTGCTATCTGCACTTTTGGTCAAAAATCACTTTTTGATAGAAATCAGTGGAAAATAATCATATCTTGCTGCCAAAAAATATTTGAACCAATAACCTGATTATCAGAGGTGAAAAGGGCAAATGCACAAAGGTGATATTTGCATTTGTGGTACATTCTGCCTGCAATAAGGTGCTATCTGCATACATGTTTGTGCATGTAGGTGCTATTTGTCAAATAGCCCCTTTCGGCATTATATTATTTTATCTCACTGTGATACATGTATGTTTGATGTGATAAGGTGCTATTTGTCTAACATAGTTAGATAACAACTATATAGCAAGTTATAGAAATTTGCACAAATTTTCCACCTTCCGTTATCTTGCACAAGGACAATGCAGGTCAGCAACAGAATAACAACTTCAGTGATGAAAATTTCCATTCATGACCTGCTGGTAAGCTTGGTTGGACATCCCCGGTTAATGACCAAATTTCCCGGAAAACATTGCCCGCTGTGACCCCGTATAAGACGCGATCAGGAAGAGTATCCAAACCAAACACATTGTACACTGGAGACCAGTGGACAAAATGAGTTCAACATTGAGATGATCTTGCGCATGTTGTATGAACGATATGTATGTATACATGTTCTATATAATCGCAATTAACTGTGTGAACAAACCTGCGAAAATAGACAATTGTTCATGCTTTTTCTAGACTGCATATCCAGGGTGTCATAAAGATTATTACAGTATAAATCTAGATTACTAAGAAGCTTTTTCAGAACGTAACAGATATTTTTTAACTGTTAGAATAACAGGAAACTTATATCATTAAATGTTTTTCTATTTTTTCCTTTTTTGAAAAAAGGGGAGATGTAGTATTTTAACAAACTTACTTATGGCAACACCCTGTATACAATTGACACTATCTCCATGTATTCACCTTGAACGCCAGCATCCAGTGTATGTACCTGTATATAATTGACACTATCTCCATGTATTCACCTTGAACCCCAGCATCCAGTGCACATGCTCTGTTTATATCTGTGTGACTGCAACGACCTCTTAGTAATATATCCAAGCAGTAAACACTTGTTGTTTCACTCATCACACAGCTCAGTGGTTAAGCTAAGGCTCACACACCCTCAATACAGGGTATACAACAATGCAGATTTCTGTTCATTTGTCTGAAAATTTTGACCGTTATATACATTTTTTACACGAAGACGCATCAGAGATACACATAGCTACACTAGTATTTAATGAGCAGGTGACAATGTTAAAGTCACCCGGACAATATAAATCGGAATTGTCAGATTGTGTTCCTCTCGCTGCTGCAAATCTGTTCCGACGTCCAATAAAAATAGTTTCCAGTGACATGTTGAATCCTGTGTATGATGTCAAGCCAGCTCTTGGTGAAGGTGACGCACGTGGAAGTTACATAAATTTAGCATATATGAAGATAAAAGGAAGATGAAAAGTCATGCAGAGCATGATGTTATTAGCCGATCAAATCAGGGTAAAGTGCATCGAACATATGTAGGTGTCTCTGGTAACATTGTCAATGGTAAACTATTTTCGACCACAGTTCTGTACCCAGCGTTGACATTTTTCTCGATTTTGTGCAGGTTTTGGAAACCCGTTCCCAAATCCATCCAATAGCAGCAATGCCATAGCAGCAATGTTTTGTTGTCACCATTATGTTGCGAAATATTCCAGCGTAACACCTGTACTGTATGCTCTATTTATGTACAAATTACACTCCGCAATACACAAAGTTGTAGTCACTGTGTGTGTGTTTGTCCGAATTCTGTGGCAGCATGCGAGTGGGCGGAGCTACCAGGGCTATATATATCTAGCGGTTACAGTGTCATCTAAAAATAGACGCAAGCTCCTGCTTATTCAGGCACATGCCCAGATTGGCCTAATGTGCCCCATCCGTGATTTTTTGCGCGATGTCGGGCGCAAGACAATCAATAATTTGCGGCATTGACAATAATTAAGGGGGATTGCCGCAATCGCGCGTGCTGGATGCATCCCTGCCATCCCTGCATGATACGTAAACAAATCAAAGTTGGCTATGAAGGGCAATTCTTCGTTTTGATTGGTGGAAAATTTTGTGAATATTAACTAGCGTCAAATGACGCGCATACGCGATCCAATGGGATAAACCCGAGATGCTGGGATAAACCCGAAAATGCTGGGGTTACTAGTAAGGAGATTTTGAGCAGAGATCGATTATAAATTAGCCGAATAAACACATTTTACGCGATTATACGTGGCTGAAACTTGTTCTGTTTAATAAATAAAAGCTTTAAATTAGCCCAATAATCGGCGTATGTTGGCGTATATGGCCATTAGAGCCAACTATGGACTTCAACAACAATAACTTCCGGGTTAAATCTCTTCAGGCGTTCAGCTCATTAAGTATTCAAAATTGTGTTATTTGGCTATAAGTAAAGTTTTAAACGGAGATAATTGCCAAAAATGCAAACTTTATCGGTTGATGCAATTTGGAAGTGATACAGAAAAATTCGCGTTCGTAGATTACCGAATAGCGGAGAAAAGGGTTGCTACAAACTTTTTCAGAATTCGATGGATAACCAACATATTAGCCGATCTATAAATAGATCGGCTAATAATAACACTATGACAGTGTCGTGACGAGTGATAAGTCAAGTGTTAAGAGTTACTGAAAATACACAAAATGACTAAATGGCAACACCAACAAAGCAACGCCAACATCGTGTTCCAAAATTGACTCCACACAATGAAGTTGTCTACCACAGCCCTCAACATAAAAAGCTTAGCCGAAAAAGAGTGATTCGTCGTGAGCTGTGGAAAGGAAATGTTAGGAAACAAAACAGAGCATCTGGTCGAGAATATATATATGTGAAAGGAAAAACTGTTCCTAAGTGCACAATGAAATTACAAACGTGTGGAAAATGTAAATTTAAATGTACATCCAAAGTAAATGAAGACACTAGACAGAATATGGTCACATCATTCTGGGACTTACAATATTATAATCGACAAAGGGATTATATTTGCCAACTTGTTGAATATGTTGAAAATTTGTCACAAATTCTGGAGTGAATCAAATTACATTTTACTCAGATACGTGCGGTGGACAGAATCGGAATCAGTATGTGGTCTCTGCCTATCTATTTAATATTAACAAATGTAACAGCACACTGGAAACCATCAACCATAATTCTTTGGGTCTGGGCACTCACAGATGGAATCTGACAGTATGCATTCAGCCATTGAAGGAGCAAAAAAGGAAACAGTTGTTTAAGTTCCATCTCAGTGGCATACAGTTATATCTCTTGCTCGACGAAAGAAACCTTATGTCGTTGTAGCAATTAAATAGACCAATATAGTCATTTAAAATCATTCACAAACAAGTATTGTTCAAACATGAAAATGAGTACCACTGGCATCAAAATAAATTGGTTAAAACTTGTTTGGATAAAAATACAGAAGTCATTACCAGGTAGCATCTTTGTGAATGAGTCGTACGATGAAACACGATTTGTAAATAAAATCACAATCAGAGCATCAATTATGCAATATACAAGGTGATCTTTCACGGTGTTACAATGTAAAAATACCAATATCTAGTGCCAAGGAAATAGACATAATTTCACTGTGTAATACTGGATTGATTCCCAAAGACTTTCACCAATATTATAACAATATTCCCACCTCCAAAACAGTTACAGACCGCCTCCCAATGCCAGATGTTTCAGAGTATGACGAGGACTCTTGATCATGCAGATGACGATGAGTAATGCCAGTGACTATTAAAACTATGTCTGTAACATGGCTAATACAATGCCATGTTTGATTCATATTGCTAGTTTTTGACAATAATTTTTTATTTTTTTTTATATGCAATAACACAATGGGGGTGTTGGTATTCAATTGAACGCAATGTGTAGTAACCTATTGCTTCACAAAATAGACATACTTATGTAAGTCAATATTGAATGTGGAAACTGAAAGAATGTGCCAGACATAATTTTGTTGTGAACGAGAAATTAGATAAATAAATATAGTACAAAGTGTGTAGAAAATATAAGATTTATCAAGTTATTTTCAACATAATTACATGATGTAAATAGTTATCTTTGGCTTGCATGCATCATATTAGTCAGTAGAATTGTGTAATCATACACAATTAATAAATATCAATTACTGTGGACATCATTATTATTGCTAATTTAAACCAAAAGGTATTATGGAAATAGACGCATGATATATTGAAACAGTTTGCCTACAAAAAAGTGCTATTTGACAAATAGCACCTTTGTGCTTCATATATTATATCATTTGTTTGTGCAAAAAGGATCTATTTGGCAAATAGAACCTATTTGCATGGAACATAAAGTCATAGTGCATTGTGCAAAAAGGTGCTATTTGACAAAATGATGTCAAACTCATTAACGCATGATTGATTTTCAAAGTCCTGTTCATGGTTACTAGCTTTCATATTGACATATTGTAAGGTACACACATATTGGCCCAAATATACATAGTGCACATACAATAAATTGTCAAACCTTGAAACTCATTTATCTCGAAATGTCAAAATATGCAGATACATGTAGCACCTTTTTGCATTAATGGGGCGATATCCCCTTTTCATAAATGGAGGTAATAATGGACTAGTCTGAAAACCATTTTGTGGCAATTGGATTGGTCCGGAAATCAACATATACAAATCCATCACGAGCCGGCTCATCAGGATCTGCACTTTTTGAAAATAATTTTCTTATTTTTGACAACAAAAATATCCCCTTTTTATAAATGGACTAGTCTGAAAACCATTTTGTGGCGATTGGATTGGTCTGTTTGTCATTCCATTAATGAAACACCCGTTGTGCGTCTAACGAGCAATATGTAGAGTTTATTCAACTACTATTTTGAAATACCGGATTTATATCACGAGACATCTGGAAGTCTTATAAAGAAACGAGCGAGTGCGGAGCACAAGTTTCTTTGTCGGATTTACAGATATCAAGGGAAATAAAGCTGTATTTCAAAATGGTAGTGTATATTAAATGGTTTTCGAAAAATGTGAAATTTGCTCTTAGACCAGTTTATAACATCAAAATTGACATTTTGACGTTCGCGTATGAATTGTTTCTTCGCCGGAAATGACGTTTCGCTATATATAATGTCTAGAAGGAAATATTTCCTTCAAGGAAATAAATGCTACCAGAAATATGGTAAATCACTGGGTAGCATGTAATATAGATCGCTATCGGGCTACACGAGTGTTCTATCTGATCAGGGGCTACACTGGCCACAAATCGACTAAGCCACATTTCTCCATTCACAGCTACATATGTACATCACGATATGAGTAGATTGCTAATGCTAATTCTCTGTTACATGTAGCTGGCCAACTAACATCTATTTAATCATTTCAACGCTACCTGTATAGTGGTATTGCCAAATGGTGTAGATCCAACATTGGATTGGTCCGGAAATCAACATATAAAAATCCATCACGAGCCGGCTCATCAGGATCTGCACAAATAATTTTCTTATTTTTTGCAACAAAAATATCCCATTTTCATAAATGGACTAGTCTGAAAACCATTTTGTGCATGGCGATTGGATTGGTCCGGAAATTAACATATACAAATCCATCACGAGCCGACTCATCAGGATATGCACTTTTTGCAAATAATTTTCTTATTTTTTACAACGAAAATATCCTTTTTTCATAAATGCATAAATGGACTAGTCTGAAAACCATTTTGTGGCGATTAGATTGGTCCGGAAATCAACATATAAAAATACATCACAAGCCGGCTCATCAGGATCTGCACTTTTTGCAAATAATTTTCTTATTTTTTACAACAAAAATATCCCCTTTTCATAAATGGACTAGTCTGAAAACCATTTTATGGCGATTGGATTGGTCCGGAAATCAACATATAAAAATCCATCACGAGCCGGCTCATCAGGATCTGCACTTTTTGCAAATATTTTTTTACAACAAAAATATCCCCTTTTCATAAATGGAAATAATTTGATGGCAATTGGATTGGTCCAAAAATCCATTCCAATTTCCAGTTACTTATGGGTGAAAGGATTAAATTATAACATTCATTTTATTTTACCTCAGGTTATGACTATGAGCTAGCTTTTTCATCAAAACAAATATGCAAATATATGCCCAAATATATATGTGAATATATAAAAAATTAAACAAGAATACGTACGAAATGACCAAACATTATGGTCGATTCGTACCTATATTTACGAAATTACCGTAAAACATGCGCCCATAGGTACGAATTGACCAAACACGGAACGAAATGGTATGGGTACGAAATGACCCCGACACCATAAAACAGTAGTTTTATGTGAAATAAACGAATAAACTTTCGTATGTGTCCGAGGATGTGAAGCGGAACATAAAATTACCTGATTACACAGTAATGCCGGTCGTCGTTAGGTGATCCGAGGAGATATTTTCCAATATTTATTTTATTTACAAAAATGTCAAAATGCTTCCGGAATGCGCTATGTGTAATACGTCATCAAGTTGTGCATATATACCGGGGGTTACAAACAGTACTACAGAGAAATTACCGGAGCGAATCGGGATTGGTCACGGAGTTATCCAGCGGCTTTCGGAAAATAGCTCGGCGTTTAAAAAAAAAAGAAAGTCCGCAGACGATAACTTGCTACTTGTTTACATACAAACCGATCATAAACAAAACACAGAATAGGTGAAACACGCACCTGCTGTTTGTTGATCAACGAACATTCATATTTTTATCGGCTGCAAAGTCTTTTTTGTACCAAAATGACTGCACACAGTTTGGAAGAGTGTCTAAATGGAAAACTGTTTGATTTATTCATGGAAAAACCCAATAGAAGGTCAAATTCGGCGACTTCAGCCGTACTGTGCCTTTAATTTGTTGTCGTTAGTCCAGTAGCCGATTTCATCAACATTGCAAAGTATAATTATCTAGCAAAGTATACTTTGAGGGAGTAATCATTTATGTTTCCCGAAATGAATTATTTCATATTTATTACACTCTTGCCAGTTATTTGCATGGGTTTCGCTGTGAGAGAAAACCTATAATCAACTCCTTACAAATAATACACCGTGAAGAGAACACCCGTAATTGCGCGCCTGTTTTCTTGGAAACCACGAGCTACCATGCAAACTGTTTACTTTTTATTTCAGTCAAAATAAAGTTATTTGAAAACTTGGAAAGGGTTTCGACTAATCTAGAATGTTAATGTGATTGAACACATTACAAACATGCAGTCAAAATAATCTGGTTCATAGAAACAGCTGCGTAATTTGGATTTCAAAAAGTTTACATGATGTCACATTTGACGTCACACAACGTAACCGTCAAAACGCGGGAAAACACGTCATTGTGTAACTATTCATGCGCACATCACAATTCATTGATTTTAATATCAAGAATAGACTAAATGTGCATATATATCCGCCGTGGAAGTGTAATAAATAGGATATTCCATCGTACATGTTTGAATAGCGGAAATAATACACTCGTGTCCGTCGGCGTCCGTGCAAGCAACTCGTTCGCTACGCTCACTCGTTGCTTACGCGAAAGCCGACGCACACTCGTGTATTATTTCACGCTATTCAAAATGTAAGATGGAATATCCTCTATTTATTACATTTCATGCAATTATATGCATGGAATTACCTGTGAAAGAAAACCTGTAATTATCAGATTACAAATAATACACCGTCAGATTACAAATAATACACCGTGAAGAGAACACCCGTAATCACCGCGTGCACTGTGTAAATTCTGGAACTACTTTCGCGAGTTGTAAACGGAAGTGACCTCCCGAGCGTGTGACGCGTCTGCATTCCACAAGATGGCTCAGCTGACAGACTGGGATTGGCAAGAAATAGATTTCTACTAAATCAATCGGATTTCGAAGATCTACCAAGTTCTCTGCCAATCTGCAAATCATTGGCAGACGTATATCAAATTCTCCCAACCTCTGGCAATGTTGACATTCGTAACACAGGAGAAATGGGACTATATGCCATTTGTAACCAGAATCTAGCCACGGGTCTGCTCTGTTCGGCGTTCAGTCAATAATACATACATGTGCGGCATGCTTCTACCAAACTGTGTACAGTATATCTACTCAGCACAGTGAGAATGACATTTCTCCAAAAACGGGAAATGTGTTGATAGAACCACAGACGATTGAAGTTCCCTATCCACATTCAGAGCCCCCACCCCCTATACTATTATAAATGTCTATATACGTACTAGCATAGTCGGACCAGATTGATTTATCTAAGGGGCTATGTGGGTGGGGAGTTCCATCGCCTGTGATAGAACACAGCTGTCCTACCTACTGTTTTGATAGTAATAACTTCGGAAAGTTCCTGAACATTACTATCACAAAGCCAAAGAAAATATCCTGAAATTGGATAATTAGTTTATATAAAATTCCCTTCAATTGTGTTTAATGACGGCCTGGCAACAGCTATGGTAATTTTCTGCTCGGTTAATGTGGTCGAATTCCATATTTCACCTGATTTAAAGGTGCGAAAATTCCAAATCCAATAGAGGATATTCCATCGTACATTTTGAATAGCGGGAAATAATACACGAGTGTGCGTCCGATTCCGCGAAGCAAAAAGTGAGCGTAGCAAACGAGTTGCTTGCACAGAAGCCGACGGACACGAGTGTATTATTTCCGCTATTCCACATATGTTTTCCTTTTATTGAAATAAACAACATCTTGGAATAATATATTTATTTTGGAACATAGTATATGTGCTGAAAGCATATCACTGATCAGCGCTCCAGATAAGGTGCGTATTGGAGTAAATTTTACGCACTTAGTTTAGCAGCATACACAGTGATTATCAAAAGTGTGAGTACAAATGTACTCACACAAATGTGAAAATATGCATTGATTTACAAATTGAGTATTGAAAATACTGTAATAAAGTTGGAATTTTACTTAGTTGAGCTACAAATGCAATTTGCAGCTGAAATAAGTGAATTTTTAAATATGTTTTATGCTTTTTTTATGACTTGTTTCATATTTAATAAGGAAGAAAATCAATAATACATTTGTAAAAGTCAAATACGTATTGAATTTGAAATATGGGGGAAGGGGATAATACTCTTTAGATACAAATATTATCTGGAGCTCTGACTGATTTGGAATAATACCTATACTTGGGTTTTGGGCTTTAAAAGCACTTTGGGATATCACCAATTCTAATAGGTCTCCTGTGACATCACCCATCACATGCTTTCAAATGTGTGATTATCAATGCGAAATATGATTGAATGATATCACCCACTCGATTATGTGATATCTTCCTTTCCAATAGGTGATATCATCTATTCTAATGTGTGTTATCACCCATTTGAATAGGTGATATCACTAATTGTAATGGGTGATATCAACTATGCATTTTGAAGTGGTGATATTACGAATTTGAATACATGGTATTCACACTTTTGTGTTGAATCCGCGATATCACCCATTTGAAAATGTGATATCGCCTAATGGAATGGGTGATATCATCCATTCATTTTGAATTGGTGATATGACAAATTTGAATTTATTACAGTCTTGAAAATTATTTGTACGGGTTTCGCTGTGAGAAAACCTGTAATCAACTCCTTCCAAATAATACACAGTGAAGAGAACACCCATAAAATGTACGCTGATTTGCTGTTGCAGATCACACTACTGGTACAGAAAACAATGTTGGTGCAGCTGCCGAAGGATGTCATCGCTTTGTTGAGTATTCAAAAGCGGAGGCAGATGAATTTATTAACAGCATGGAGAACACGTCAACCAAGAAAAAGACAGATTGTGACATGAGACAATGTAAAAGTTACCTACATGTGAAGGGAGAGGAAAGGGACATAGAAACAATACCCATGGCTGAACTGGACACACATTTTGGGAATTTTCTCTTGGGAGCAAGGAAAATGAAAGATTCCGGGGAATATGAACCATCAACACTATGGGGATTTATGGGCAGTCTGGATCGTTATTTGAAGAAAAAAGGTTGGACATGCGGTGTAATAAAAAATCCATTGTTTCCGCATAGCAATGCATCTTTGAAGGCAAAGCAAAAGGACTTGAAATCACAGGGCATGGGAAACAGACCCAATGAAGCCGATTAAATGACGGACGCAGACATTGAAAACTTGTTCCAAAAAGGAGTACTGGGCACTCACTCACCGACGTCGTTAATAAATCTTCCGCATCTGAATTTTTCACTCGTTCTTGGAATGCGGGGCGGATTAGAACAGAGACAGTTAAAATGGGGGGACATCGAAGTAGGGGTCGATGAAGATGGCGATGAATTTCTTGTGCATAAAAAGGAACGCATCACTAAGACCAGGACCGGGCAGGATGTAAGAAATGTTCGGCAATTTAATCCAAAAGCATGGAACAACAGTGAATCTGGGAGATGCCCAGTTAACGCATACAAACTGTATATTGAAAAGACCAAAATCAACACTGACTCCAGATTCACCATTTTTCCTGGGAATAAACGTGAAAAATCCTGAGAATGGACAAGCATGGTTTAAAAATTGCCCAATGGGTGTGAACACGATATACGGTTTTAACAAGAAAATGTGGGAAAATGGCAAACAAGGTAGAGACACCAAAAATGACACCCGTAAGATTACAAATCACAGTGTACGAAAGCACCTTGTGCAAAAGTGTGTAGACCTCGAATTGCCCCCAACAGAAACAATACAAATAACTGGACATAAAAACCTGCACAGTGTGAATAATTACTCAAAAATAAATCTGATGAAACAAAGAAAAGTTGCAAAGGCACTGACATCAAGCTGCACCGACTTGACTGCTGTTCAACAAACGGCAAGACCACCATCAGCCACAGAGGGATACAACCCTGAACCATCTATGGATACGGCAACTGCTGCATGTTGTACAGGTAGAAATGTGTCGTACAGTCAGCAAGCTCTGTCTTCAATATTTGGGTCACACGCAACAATAACGGGCGGTAATTTCTACTTTGGGAACACACAATGCATGCCTTGCCCACAGGCAATTGAAAGTCCACCTCCACGAAAGTACCGTAGAATACGACCAATTATTGATAGCGATGAAGAGAATGACTTTCAGTGAAAAAGTGTAAACGCGAGCGAAAACGTGTAATCAACTCCTTAAAAATATTAACGGTACACAATATATGACAGTGAAGAGACAACCTGTACTTTTTCATGTGCTTTCGCTTGCTATGCATGTGTTATTCTTTTTATTCTCCAAATAAGGTATTTGAACATTTGGAGAGTGCTCAAGTATTAAATATAAATCATTGTAAATACAATGTATGATATTCCATTGTACATGTTTAAACATGAGTAGCACTGCGGGTGAAAGCATCTGAACAATTATGGGTATAATCACTGGGAATTAATTTCAAACAGATTATTATGTTTTTTTCTCTCATAGTGAAACTCATACAATTACATAATGCATGTATTATAAAGTTTGTAATAAAAACGATCTGATAATGTTAGCTACAGATAAATAATCCCAGTTATACGGATGTATATTTTACTATTTCATCTGTCTTTTATATATTGTGTATCCGTGTAGCCGATACCCACCCATTGTAAAATATGGTTACAATAACAGCCCATTCTGTACTCGCGTTTTGCAAATAAAATATGAACAAAAGGTTAATCTGGGTCAAAGTATGTAAATTTCATGTTTACTATTGGTAATTGCAAGTTTTTGAAGAGAACTGTGAAGAATTTAAACGGCTCGCTCGTCACAAAATGCCAGGATACAATGGGTTGTTATTGTGATTAAATTTTACAACAGACGGCTCTCAGGTAGTAGGATACAGGGATCCGCTAGATTATCGGACAAAAATGGCAGTTTTTTATGATATTTTTCTTAAATTAGCAGCTACGGGCATACAATTTTCACAGAACAATCGTCGGTTCTTTCTCAACGCATGCAAACTATTTAGCAAACTGTGCCATCTTTCCCACTTAAAATTGGGTCAGATCATCAGTCGTAAGATTGCCCCAAAATTAACATCGACAATCAATTATCCGGACAAATGTATAACCGACATATAACTTGTATTCTCACATTAAAATCATAATGTTATCGCCTGAAAACCAGTGTAACAGCATTGTGCAGAAAAAACAATCACCATTCGCTTCTTGGAAAACATCGTATTTATAGAATTTATTGTATTTATAGAACAACTCTGCAACTCCCCCCCCCCTGCTCCCGGCAAAAAAAAAAGACGAAAATCTACAATACTCGAATAGTTGGATGACTTTTTTCGTGGCCTAGGTGTCAGGAAATCTCATCTGCGGCGATCTGGCATCTAAATATTTCCTGGGGGAGGACCCCCAGACCCCCCTACTTTACGATTTCGCGCTCGCGGAGGTCGACTATGCCGACTTGTAATTACAGACCCCCCCCCCCCCCAATTATTTCTGTATCCGCGCCTGTTGACCTCGTCAGAATTTGGTAGAAAAATAAGGAAATTCTGATCGTTTCGTACACTGGTGTTTTCGCACCTGTCGATTTTACCCACGAATTAATTTGGGTGCGAAATGGTGTGTAATGGCTTGGGTCCGAAATGTTTGGGGCGATTTGGCCTTGAAACAATTATTATTTGTTTTTGGATATAAAGTAGCTCTTCGTTCTCTTTCTATCATGATACATTTTCGCATCCCTTCCTATCTACTCTGTATTGTACATTGTGTATTAAACAGTCTGAACATGATATTGGAGGAATGCATCGTATCGTCTGCATACTTCACACAACAGAGTATTGAAAAACTCTATAGGGGCCTCAAATTATGCACATGCGCAGTTAGAGATACAAGCCCCCGCGCGACTTGACGTTGTAAACAACTTATGGACATAGTTGGGGGGAATGTTTTCAGCAAATTTTACTAAAATGTTTACCTTGGCGATATATTATTCACACTGGCATAGAAACAGCAAGCACCTGAGTGACTTAGATGTGTTCGTTGCAAAATCGGAGCAAATGAATGCGTTTAATTATCAGCTATTTTCATTTGTCCGATAAATTGATTGTCCGGATAATTGGTATGACCCCTGTACAGATAATATAAAAGGCAGATGAAATAGTAAAAGCCATCCGTGTATTTGAGATTGTGTAAGCAAGTAAAAAACATGAGTAAAATACACCAATACGCGTCTTATAAGTAGCATATTTCATAAAAATTGCCAAGTACTAAAAGGGTACTTTGAGGGAGTAATTATTTATTTGTACTGAAAAAACATTTTTGTCATAAAAAGCAAATACCTGTTTATATTTGACGAATAAAATTATGCAGCATTGATATACTGCATTTATTAAACTATCACAGTCATTGTTTTGATTATAAAATATTGTATTGACTATTTCATTAAATAAAAATATAATTAATTTATGTATAAATTTAAAATTGATCCCCCAAAGTACACTTAACGTATTTAGCAATTTTGGTTAGATAGGCTACAGGACATCTGCAAGATAATTCAGTTGAATGTGTTACGGATACAAATGTATGTATATGTGTTGCCTAAATAAATTATATTGCTGCAAGCAATGTGCTTTGGTTCTTGTCCAAATAATGGTGCTGCCGGGTTTGGGTTCATTTCCGCATTTCCGGGCAGGGAGCGCGACAGCGATAGTCCATTAATAAGTTTCCAGACGCCAAAGGTATGAAACACAAACATTATGTAACCAACCAGTCAGTAAATATAATGTAGCAGCTCTGGGATCCAGTAAATGTCCAACAATTGTCACTCCGCATGGCACACCGTCCTCGTGCCATTGTGGTTGACACTTGCTCGGTTCCAATTCAATGTTTCGAGCAGCAATCAGAACGAGTGTGTTTGTTGGCTTGTGCTGTGGAAACCTCGATCCAACGATAAATATTGGTGAATGTCTGAAGCCGTGTTACCAGGTATTTCCAGCGTTATTAAATACTCCATTATTCAAAATAAAATCACAACTTTCCGAAACTCGATATCCGCCATTTTATTTTACAGATTTAGCCTAGTTAGTGACGTCAGTTGTTATAAAAATAAACTCCGCCCACAATAATTCATACGCATATGTAAACGCCCCCAGAAACATTATACAAAGCATATTTGTTCGATTTTTTTTCTTCAGAAATGTAATAAATAGGAAATTCCATCGTACATGTTGGAATAGCGTGAAATAGTACACTCGTGTACGTCGTCTTCCGCGTAAACGACTCGTTCGCTTCGCTTACTCGTCGTTTACGCGGAAGTCGACGTACACTCGTGTATTATTTCACGCTATTCCAACATGTACGATGGAATATCCTATATAGAACTAACGACTGCCTACATTTGATGATTCAAAGTATGCAGAATTATTATACTGAATTTATTACATTATTACAGCCAAAATGACTCATAACGTAATAAATTCAGCATAATAAAAATTAATAAAAAATTGAAAATTTCTCCCTGAAAGTATACTTTGTTAGATAAATTTTGATGAAATCGGCTACAGAACATCACCGACCCAAAAAAAAAAAAATTTTAATATTTTTTTTTGTTTCTATAAACAATAAAAACTTAAAATATTTCGCAACTAATATTTACATGCATACTGAAATAACCCAAAGTTATTGAATTCAAAAATATGTAAATTTGATATTTTATCGCTGTTTTTTAAAATAAAATGCACAGGAAAATGCCAATTAATATCAAGACAGTCATGGTCACGACTATTTTGTCGTCTGCTGTTTAGTTTCCATTTTTATCATCAAAAACATGTTTTGACAACTTTAGAATAATTTACAACATGCTTCGTCAGCGCTTCAGAATCACTTCCAATTTATAATACTGGAAGATAACTATTGTTTCAATATTATAAACATTATAAAAAAACATTATTTTCACAAATTCCATTTTTCACAATCAGAGTTTTTTCCAGGATTAACTGAGATAACAAAATACGATACAAATCTACAATCGACCCATGTTTTCTTGATCTGGTTCATCCATGTCTACATGTCTGTATATCTGAGACTCATGCAGTGCCTTTAATACCCGAGACGAAATACTTTTATACAGTCATTATGACACTCAGATACGTACAGTGAATTGTTGTGTTGGTTGTAACAGATGCTGTTAGCTAGCGATATCTGTCTGCGCCCGAAGACTTCAATACTGCGGGTACAATCCGCGGTTATGTGGTGGATGTTGCCAAAGAAGCAGTCCAAGACATAGATACTTCCGTCTGGGTGGACGGTGAGTTTCGATAGAATCACCCAGTTGTCTCCCTGGTATCGGGCCAGCACGACGCCATCCCGGGTCACACGTGTCACCGTGCGGCCGCGGCCGAGGAGGCGGCCGCGGCCGCCCCCGCCTGTGGTGATCAACTCCCCCCGGGTGTTGTGGTTTATATACCCGAGGTCGCCATCAGGACATGTCCATACAGTTCTTACCTTCCTACCCCTCATGTCAATCTCCACAATGTCTCGTGATTCCAAACTTACCGCCGCCAGGTTGTCGCCACAACTGGTCACACTGAGGCATTTCACTGCGGTCTTGATGATCCGCCCGAGGGTCAGGGTGCCAGACACCGACACCAGCTGGATCTTCTTCTTGTATACCAGACACACGGCCACCTGCCCGCCGTCTATCTCCGCAATGTTGGTGGGTCTGTATTGTAGTGGAACGTGGGACAAGAGTTTATGGTTGACGTCAAACAGCTTTATGTTCCAATTGTCAACGTCCGACAGTAGTAGCCGGCCGTCGGCGAGCACGAGTAAACCTGTGACGTAACACGTGTGGCCATCTGTAGGTCCGCGGATATTATTGATGTCACTCAGACATGGGAACGTTTCTAATTCTCCAATAGCACCAACACTCTGTAAATGATCCACTAATGTTTTATTTTCTATAAACACGCACGACTTCACGCTGCATTTATGTTGAATACCGGAAGTTGATGTTTTGCACTCGGTTATCAAAGTTTCAGCCTCCTTCAACAAAGGAAGGAGATTATTGTCGCTCCCTTTCTTTGCTTTGTCGCCGATGTCCGTCTGTACGGACGTGATTCGATCGACGTATTCGCCACTTAACTTGCAGATGTCGTTTAGTCGGCGCGTTATGGCGTCCACATTATCCCGAGATTTCTTCTCGGCGTCGTCGATGAGTCGTTGGATGACGGCGTCACCGGCCTTAGTGGGCACGGCCCCCGCTCCTGCCATATCTGCTTTATTAACGTGATTCTCCACAGTCCGGCTGTATTTAAGTATTATAAAATTAATCCACGATACGCCGCACGCCACTGTTGTGTCTTGTGTTTGGTCGCTAAGCTGCAAGTATAAGTTAGAGATAATGCATTCCAGTAGAATCGCAGGTTGAAGGTTCATAAATACATTAAATATACATAAAAGCATCAATAAGTGGTAACACATTAATGTGTTATAAGATGGAGTAAACAAATGTTACCGTATTTTTTTTATCTCACTTATTGGTGCTTTTATGCATATTTAATATACGTTTAGACATTGGTACGTTACTTCATCATGTGAGTCCAATATGGTTCGATAATAAGCGCATGAGGTGACAATTGACCTCAGTACACCGATATACTGCTTCCGGGTCGGTACCCCTAAACAAATAGTCCGGAGAAAAATGCATATGTTTGTGTTGCAGGTGCTTTGAGGCAGGTTCGGGAGCACTGATGTGGTTTATTAATGCATGTGGAGACCGTGCTTACACAGGGGCTCTAGTACACAGCCAAGATCTGCAGTTTGGAATGGATTATTTTGTGTGGCAGGACACGTGTAAATGAAGTGTGATGCGGCTCTGCGTCCGTTGAGTGTTGTGACGTGATGATTTTTGACCCCGCTGTCATGTTTCCTTTCCTGTCAGAAAAACGAAATGGTCAACGGGTGTTGACAAGTTGGTGAGAAGATGGCACGATCCAGTCGTCAAAGACTGCTCAGCCTCATTTTAAGTATATCTCTCATCAGCTGACTGTCACTTTCATTCATTTGCAGTGGTGGCAGCTCACTTGGGCACAGGAACTTTGAACGTGCCCGCCAGTTGTCGGTTTCATCGCCAGCGCAAACGACGGAGTCCGGAGCACATTTGGAGTGGTCGTCGGCGTAGCAAGATACAGTCGCATCTAGCATCCGGGGTATCATGCAGGTATCTACCTTGGTCAAATCGTCATCAGGATCTACAATGTTTGCTATGCAGAAATATCAAGTGCCAGAATGGTGTTTGTACCCAATAGTGTAGACCTGTCTGTACTCAACAGTGTAGACCCAGATCAGACTGCACACCTGTGCAGCAAAGTGGTCTCTGAAACATCAACTCCTGCAATAGTAATACACTTCACCTGCAGTGGTTATCTCCCCTGCTTCATGGGCAAGCTATGTTTGTAGTCTGCAATACACCTGCAATAGCCTATATCTGAAGGCAAGTCTTGCTGCATGCCACACAGGTCAGATTAGCAAATGCATTTGCCTGTGTTGCCACACCACTGCTAATGTTGTGGGTTTGAGTCTAGTCTTGGTGGTATATCTGCGGACAAACATGCCGAACACCCAGTTGAAGCAGCATAGAAAGTATAAAAAAATGACATTTACACCATATGAGAATTTGTTTTACCAATTTGGGGTTAACACTGGGTACAGGAGGCAGATTGGCACATATCTAGTGTTGGTCGTGCATGCAGGCAAAATCAACATTGACAAAAAAGTTCTGCAGCCAGATGAAATAAAATTTCAGCAGTTAGTCTGTATGGCCTACGAAGTTAGACGATCCCTGTAGGGTAAAACCCGGTGTGTGCCTCCCCCCCCCCCCCCCCCTCCGCTAAAATTTGGCGAGTAAAGATATTTTTGCTCTAAAATATGCGCCATAACGCAGCAAAATGGGGTGTAGATATCAAAAATATTCCGGAGGGCATACCGCCGGACCCACCTAGCAGTCTCCCCAGCTCCACTTGGCCGACGAACAAGGTGCTAGTTCGAAAATATAGTGAACTATTTCAATTAAGAAGTCCCGATCCCCCCTAACCTGAAATCCTGGATCCGCCCCTGTAATCAGATACAATACCGAATATACCTAGCGTGGACGCAACCATTTTGCTTTTAATGACGTCGGTAGATGACGTATGGCGAGGGAATGACGTCAACACATGACGTCACGCACGTTCAAATGATTAAGTTTAGTATGCGGTATACATTAAATACATGATTAGTGCCGTCGAATATAAAATATATTCGGTTTCGCACCGTCAACTTTACAGGGGATCGCTAAAGCTCGCCCTAATAAAGTTGTCTAAGGCTCAACCGAATATATTTTATATTCGAGGGCACTAACCACTAGTGCAGGCGCCAGTGCGACCATTCTACATTCCCGTTCACATGCTGTGATAAATTTTGGCAACCATTATAAATGTATTCTGTAAAGTCTAAGCAACAAGAAAATCGATGTTGCCATTTTTTCTAATGACCTTCAATGACCTTGATCTTGCGCCAAAGGTCAAAGGTCAATTTCGGCGGTAAATCTTCAGTTTACATGCGATGGCGACATTGTGACATTCCGTTTTGTTTTTACTGTATCGTCAGTTACAGTTATGTCAACGTCCGATGTATGTTACTACTTTTAGGTATCGACAAGTTTTTATTTATTTTTAGAAGCATTTACTACGGCTGTCAGTCGCCATTTTTGGACGACCTCTATAAGCCGGTACCGGTACCAACCGGGACCGGTACCCCTGTAACGGTAATTGTAATACGTGGCGAGCGCGTTTATGGAGCGTGTAATTGATCAAATGGGATGGTCCAGTACCAAGCTATTGTCATTATTACGTACAATTATGTCATCCAAGATGGCCGCTGAAAGGTAAAATTATCATTCTTCAGTTACCAACTTCTATATGCTATATCTCAGGAACCGCTTGGCGGATGTTGGTCAAATGTTACAGGATTATTCTTTGCTGAAGCCTTTTCAAATGTAATAAGAAAAATGGCGGCGCCACGCAATCCAAGATGGCCGCCATCCCAAAAGCCGATCTGAATGAAACTACAAAAGCGTTCGACCACTGATGATCTTTCAGATTTGTTGAAATGTTGACCCGTGGTTCACATAAAGGTAATTATTTTATTACCAACTTCAACTTGCTTTGGTTGGGAGCAATGTGAAGGATAAAAATTACGATGGGATTCATGAATCGTTTACCGTTCCCTATTTTGCACTTGGTCTGGCCAGAGAGCGTTCCCTGAAGTCTTCAACTGTTACCGATCTGGTCCCTTGCTATGCACAGTCCTAGTGTGCAAACCAGCAAAACAATCTAAATTTCAAAGTTTCATGCCTGTCCCTGTTAAAAGTACCATCAAGCCTTACAACACCACATGACACAGTCTGATTACATGTACGTAGTATTATGCCCAAAAGCGAGGTTTGTGAGTCCGAATACATGGATAACATCTCCAACGAGCGAGCTGACAAAGATCTACCGAAAGCAGTCGAAGATGAAATGCATCTCACAGCAAAACTAGCAAATCTGAAAAGTACAATATCCCAACATGGATAGCCTACAATTCTTCTCTAGCATCAACAAAACCGTTGACTGAAGTTGCTGCTCTGCTTTTGGTAGCAGCACCTGCTCACGAATATCAAACCCTGACAGTTTTGAAACATGCACAGCACATCAATGATGTAGTCACTGGTGCTGACCGGAAGACAGTACTCACTCAGGATGTGGCTCTGTATAAGTGCGCCAATAAGTTGGACATGGGCCGAGATGATTGCTTGCGTAAATGAATGCTCAGACTGGATGAAATGCATACGGTAATGGCAACCCTCAGAGCAGTTGGCAGCTATGTTGAGGACTGCGGTTTGGATGAAGCACCGACTGAGGCAGACATATATGCTCCAGCAACAACACGTCAAATCTTTGAAGCTAGACACATGAAAAGCGCGCTCGAAGCTAATATTACTATAGTCGATGATCTTTATCTTGATGTATTCTTCAAAGAAAATACTGACCTGATGTGCACAGCAGATTCACAAAAGTTGTGCAGACGTCCGTCGTGACAAAATGAACAACGAGTCGTGTTAGAGATGCCGAGATCTTCCCGAGATGAGAGCTCTCGAAACGACTGACGCAGAGATATATCAGGAGTTCGCTGCTGGAAACTTTTCATAATTTCATGAAATTAACTGGAGGCCTTGTAGGTATTATTCCCAACCCACTGCACACGAGCGATTCTTCTTGGTTGCATCAGTGCTTGGTAGGCTGGCCAAAGAAGCACACCAGATGGCTGGGCTAGAATCAATAAAAAGAGAACGACACTATGACCTCAATAGGTTGTCTGGAAGGGACAAGAGTATAACATAGCTATGCTGATGATTGTTTTCGTAGTGTCAAAAAATCCATTTACTAGCGAAACCAAAGACCTTGCGAATGTCATTCGAAAGTAAAGATTTATGCAATCGCGATGAGATATGCCAAACAATGTATACATCATCTGGTGATGAAAGAATCATCCAAGATATATCACACAGCTGGAACAAAATGAAAAAGGTCGAACTTAAGACGTGGAAGAGTGCAGTGCCAGAAAGACAAGAAAGCATAAGTTGGCTGGCCAAGTTGTCGAGATGAAAGATGATTCGCTGATTGTTGCTCAATCAAGGCCACAAATCGATTTGAAAGAAACCATCGGACATCATGAGTTCACCTCAGTCCCACGTGTCTTGTTCGGAATGACTGGAGAACTACTACGGCGTACAGACAAGAGCAGATTGATGGAAGTATTGGAAGGCACATGCGATCGAATCTTGTGAATCATCGTACGAAACGGAAGCTTCAATTGCACCTGAATCGTGTGACTCATCACACAAAACGGAAGCCGATCGAGCCCCAGTGTTCCGTCCAAGAATGTTTACTTACTGTTATAGGCGGAATGGCTGTAGTTCAGTCAATGGGAGAACCAGAGTGGGTCAATACTTGTGCGGATTGGTCTGACCACGTTGTTACTATATTGAAGCACCACAAAGCTAACGGTTTTGACGAGATACACCTGGTTTTCGATAGATATGACAGTTCCATGAAAGAAGTCGCACACGATAGACGACATAATAACAAGCCAGGGATTGTCTCACGTTACAGATACCACACCTCTTGGAAAGGTCACAGCAAATCAGTTCCTATCGGACACTAGAACAAAAGCTGAGCTCACTGTTTACCCGGCTCAGAAATCGCTGCAACATTTTGAAAACAGTGAAAAGACATTCGTTGTCAGTTCAAGAAAAGATGATTTTGCAACGGTATAAACAGCACCTGCGTAGCTCACAAGAAGAGGCTGATACAAAGATCATTTTGCATAGCATAGCAGTTCAACGAGGAGCTACCGAGATTCACATTCAATCACCAGACATCGATGCCCTAGCGCTTGCCATTCGTCGGTACAGCCAACTTTGTGAGGGCACGTACTTTGTCACAGGAGTTGGGAACAAGAGCCGTTAGCCCTGATTGTTCGTGCTCTTGTTGTCCTGAGGACCGAAACGTTGTTGGGCGGTCATGCGTTCAGCGGAGCTGACCAGATTGGAAGGTGCAAAATCAGTTGTTGGAAAGCACTAACTAAGTGTTCCGCTGAAATAGCATCTGCATTTCTTAATTTGAATTATTCAAAGGTCACAGCATATGAATTGTCTGAAATATGTCAGTGTGGAGCTGATAACGAATTGTGCAGCAATCTAAGTCATTATATTGTGGGACTCAGTGACGATGAGGAGGAGGACCATGATCATTCACTGTGATGCGAACCATAGCAAATAAGTACAAATAAGTGCCAGTTGATCATATACAACAGACACTAACAACAATCAACAAGGTTGATATTACGTAATCAGAAAATAAATGGGCAGTGCATAATTGTCTAAGTGGTAACAATATCATCGATAAAATAAATTGGGGGCAGGTTACATCGTGTTTCATTACAATCTTAAAGTCCACAAATGTTTACGGATAGAGGGTATCATCAATCGATGACAATTAGCTTAAACGTTAGTATTTTATTACTCGATGCTCTATTTGGCGGCAATCTTGTATTACACGTTCATGGATATGGTGTCGCTCAGTACTGATTTCTTAAATAATGTTCACTGATGGTGAACTTCTTAGAGCAAATAAAGCATACATCATAATATGATAATCATTATAGTTCAAAATCATTGCTTTTCAGTTATGAGTGGCCATCTTGGCGGCCATCTCGAATTACCTAACCCGGCTAATTTTTAAACTTGAAATATACAATGGATTTTACGAAATCCACCCCAGTCGTTTTGTTTATGTCACTCAATAGTAATTAGTGTAGACGATATATTTATGTTAATTGTTGTCGGCCATCTTGGCGGCCATCTTGAATAACACGGTTTCTGTGGGATCACATTTTGCGGACATCACACCACTACAGCAATATAGGTTACATGAAGATTTTCTGAGAGATTCAGCGTTCTCTATTCAGTTTTCCAGCTTGGCTTCATGTGGCACATAATGCGACCGTGCGCATTTTCTCTGTTTTTGACGCAATACGGGGTATGCTCCAAAAATTAAAAAAAATATGTAAACATTTTCAGAAAAAATGGCAACATAGTTTTTTACATGCTATTACATTACAAAAGACAGCCCAACTAGTTGCCTAAATTTATCATTCCATGTCCACGGGAATACGTAGGCACCCTGACTACACAGCCAGAAATGGAAACTCTCCCTCTCTCCCCCCTCCCCCCACCCCCCTTGTGGGATTTTTTGCAGACATATTTTGTTCGGAAACTACATTCAATTACGAGTTCAATGCCGTATGTCTGCGCTCTGTATCCCGCTGGAGGAATGTTTTGCACCATTTTGAAGTATACCACCCTCGGACTTTTCGCAATTGTGAAAAATCACATTTTTCTTTGAAATCGACTGTTTTTTATCATTATAAACAACTGATATGGCAGTTTTGTATGTTTTCTGATGTGTTCATAGCTATTTAATGGAATAATGTTCAATTAACTAATATCTGCTAATTCAGATGCAGAATTTTGCACGTTTTGTTACCCCACCCACTGAATTTCAATGGCAAAACACCTACCTTAATAACTCCATAAAAGTATGGTACTTTTGTATGTTCTTCGTGGCAATGGTACCTAGTGGTGTTCATTAGACATATTAATTGCATATATGCCGAATATCTGATGTCTGCAGTCTATGATACAATGTTAAAAACAAACTATTTTTCACCATTCCCCACCCACACATTTTACAATGGGAATTTTACCTGTAATGAATTTAATTTATGTTATGTACTGTCAATTATAAATTGTTAAATGCATATGCAACTACTTAGGAAATACTGATAGCTATCCGTGCACACATTATATACAGTGTGACCGAGTGTTCGTCCGTCTGTCCGTCCGCTTCGCATTTTCTTAGTGATGGTAACAACTACGCTATATGTCTCATTATGCAAATCTCTCTCGGTGTCTATGAATTGTATCAATGGTAATTGTACTTACTAGTGTTTGCAATATATAGTGAATACCCATATTCTGATTACATAATGTCTACAGCAGATGATGCAATGTTAAAACAAAGTAGTTTTAACTATATATTCCCCACCCACTGAATTTGCAATGACCATTTTACATGTAATATTTTTTTCTTACTTTATGCGCTGCCAGATACTTTTGAAAGGTTCATATGAACGTGTAGCTACTAACACCTGTATATGTGGCTGCGACTGGAGAAATGGAGCTTATGGGTTTTGTGACCAGTGTAGATCCCGATCAGCCTGTGTATGCACACAATCTGTTCAGGATCTGTACTGTTCGCCATTTCATCAGTGAAAGACCATCATGCTTCTAACAAGCATACTATATCGTTATCAGGGAACAAATGTGTGCTATTTGATCAGGAGCCACACTGGTCGCAAATCCCGTGAGCCCCATTTCTCCAGTCACAGCTACATATTAGTTATCCACACACATTTCAGATACAGAATTAATGTCTGTTCGTCTCTCTATATGTCCATTTCCTATTTATGGAACCAAGACAATTACCATGTTTACTATGTTGTGTATTCCGACATAAACGTCTCTGATACATATAAGTATTAGGCTAAGCTGTTGACAGGCCTTTACACACCATTAAATAAAATAATTAAATGAATATAAGTATTACTGTCAATAGTATAGGTCGTAGGTACTAATTTGCAAATTGGATATAGAAAATATTCTACAATACTGAATGGATGATTTGTAGCTCATATTACTCCATGTATGACACAGTAAATACTAAAATACAGAACATTAAGATAGCTGTAAATAATACGAACAAGCTCAGCTGGAGTAAAACAGGACAAATATATTGTTATACACTTTCAAGATGACAGTCAGCAAGTAAATTAGTTTGTATGACATAAAAATAAAACTAGGTAGTAGAACCGATGAAACTGAGATATATCCCGGTTCCACATAATGTACACACTATTTATCATGCATTCCAATACTATTCCCTCAACCCATTCCGAGCCATCAGCAGGTACAGGATTCAAATGTGTAGTTGGCACCTGTACACTTATAAAATCATGTATAAGTAAAAATATATAACTTGTATAACTTGTATAACTGCTGAAATACAGTATGTGTCATACGAAAACGGGTGTGTTCCAATGTGTATGACCGTCATCCATTACCAGCGTAAATGCACACCAGTGCATGCATCATTGCCATTACCTAATTCATGCAGGTATATTGTTCCATCAGTCTTATTTGTGAGGCACCCATTAAGATATTGTATTTTGTAAGTGAGGCGTTGTAAGTAAATATTTAACCATGATTTCATAATAGTGACATTTGATAACCTGTAAGGTTGATATGCCATTTCATAATGTTTATATAAACAAAGACATTGAAGGTGCATCATCTTTATTAAAGCATGCATATGCTCTTCTAATATATCCACTATATTCATATAGCTGTTATGTACTCATACATAAACTATTTTGTCCAATATGTTTCAACATTCGGTGTACTTAATTATAGCACACGTGTACGTTATTCTACACCTGTTGTGTCAAATTACCAATATTTACTATATATACAAACCAATATTAGTATGTATGTAGTCTGAAAAAGCCATTCCGGAGTATTCAAAAATCAATCTTGTCCAGTTTAAGAAGTATGCACATTTACCACGTGTAGGACCGTCAATATAGACATTTAAATCCCCATGAATGATAACGTAATCTCCATAACATATTATGCAATGTATCAAAATGTTCATCTAAACAATATAACATAGCATATATCGAGACACATTACATTTTGGATTTTACTATGCAATTGAACTATTGTCTACATGAAAGTCTAACTATTTACGCAGGTGGTAAGGATCAGGGTAGTGGAAGGCGTTTTCTGCAGCATTGTACCACAGTTGTGTGTTTTGATGGCTCTTTGGGGTCGTCTGAATATATATTTCTCTATTTGACAACATGTAATGTCATTATAATGATCAAACAACTCTATAATCATGTACCGAGTGTATGAATGCAGACTTATGTTTACATTGTACCTGTTTAGCACATACATATCACACGTAGTTTGTAGCTAATAAACACGTCTTTGCCTCCAAATACCCATATGTGGCATTGAATCCGCATAACAATCCCTATGGTTACCTTTACATTTATTAAACTGCTGATGAACAATCAATGTTACATTACTATAGGAACCAGAGACATGTATTCGAGTATATGTCATGGGCTAGCAGAGTTTGGTGTCAGCGCAAGATGCGGGACCTCCTCGGGCTAAGGGTACTCAATTTAGAAATTTGAGCTGTATTAAAAGTGTACATATATTCCATTCGAAAGCCCGAACTAGTACATCATAGCAGCATAATACGAAATACAACCGAACTAGTAAGTGAAACAACATAATATTTATTTTGCAGTAAATGAGAATCAAACATGTAACTATAAAGCTGAGTGAGATAGTTCCTATCCTGTCTGCTGTCTTGTTAAACACACTTGTATACTGTATTTTGTCTTGCTTCATGGGCCATATGGCTTAAAACTATTGTTAATACACACATATCCTGTTATCCATGTATACGGTTCTTACAAACAACGCCACGTTTATACCGTGAACAGTTTTGACAGATACACTATCAATGTGTATGATCACGTCGTACTAACAACAACAACAAGTACTGAAGCTTCTAGAATCCATCCATTTGAAAGAACGTATTATTTTATATTGTCATTATTACGCAGCGGATTTTGATGAAATATGGCGCATATATGCGTATTGTTAAGCTGCATTTGGTGGTCTCTGTATTTTCGCCAAAAGTTCTGTCGTTTTTACGAAGAATCGATTTCCGTGTCTCCGACACGGAAATCAATTATTTGCAAAAACGACATAAGTCAGTGCCCAACTCCCTGGACCACCAAATGCACCTCATGAAGACGCGTTTGCTTGGCCATATTTCATCAAAATCCGTTGCATATTACGGAAAATATCAAATAATACTTACTTTGGAGTGGGCGACGTTTTTGTTGTTGTAACCACGTGATCATGCACATTGACTGCATTGAATTGTGATTTCCAATGCTCTCAGCGGCTGGACTAATCACACAAGCATCACATATTTGCCTGCTAGATTGCTATTGAAGCTTGTTTGCATGGCGGTAATTTAATAAATCGAGCTGTCATATAGATCCGTAAATATCACATCTCCTGATTACAAAGCGACCATCTTGATGGTCATCTTGAAACTGATCGACAGTCATGGTGACACTGTATATGGTTAGGTTTTTATACGATCGTTTTCAAAAAACTGTACATATTATGTTTTACCGCGGGGCGGGCGGGCGACGGACAGAAAAAGTGCATAGTTTGTGTTCACAACTCCGACGAAACCGTTCAGTTGGTCGATCTGAAACTATACACACGTCTACAACATATTGAAGATGTGCACCTTGATGTTTTTATGCCGAAAACATATGTTTTAACAAAAATATCACCTTTTTAACTTAGCCATTGTTTCTGCATTTGTGTATACAATTCTATATAGGGTACATAGTTTGTGTACACAACTCCTCTGAAACCGTTCAGTCTATCAATCTCACCTATACACACGTCTTCGACACATATTGAAGATGTGCACCTTGGTGTTTTTATGCCTAAAACATATTTTGTAGCAAAACTATCACCTTTTCAAATTATCATTAATGTTTCTTGCCTTGGTGACAGCTTCACATTTCTGCATCTTCGCTATCTGGCACATCTTCGACGGGCGTATTTTGTGACTTGTGGCACTCTTGTTGGTGTATTGTGTTTAATAATGTTTAATTAGAAGAATGAATACAGCACATTTAGTGGTTAATGTGAACTGATTACATCAGTGACTGCATGAATTACATATCGTTACCATGTATTGTATTTATTTTCCAATCCAACTCACGGCCAAGGGTTAATTTAAATTATTTTCACATGTGCAGACAGATGTGGGATGCTTAATGTGGGAGAAAGCCATGCATGTTTGCAATAAGCATACCCATGCAATTCATCATACCATACTACATACTGCTTTGGCCAATGATCATCATGCTCGCTTAATTGTCAGAAGTGTGCTCGTTAACAATAATAATATTGTATTCCTTATCAACAGTCAATCCATTTTGGACACACTTTGAAACAGTTCTTCAATACGCAAACTGATTGAAATACATCCGTATTTGTCTTTGAAAATAAGCAGAATATCACACTCTATACACAGTCAGGGGTGTAACTGATTTCAGTTACGTTCGAAATAACCTGATACAGTTATTTCTTCTAGTTTTGTGAGATTTGCCTCCCTTCCGTTGTCAAATTTTAGATAACCTGTATCAGTTATTTTCAGTATCTATCATTTTCTACACAATTTAAAAGGGAGGTAACACAAAATCAATTGTTGACTTACTATAGTTTACAGCGTGGTGTTAATTCCCTTGTTCATTTTGATACCACTTTGGCCATACCCGTGATAATCGTGATAGCGATGGTGAATTGTATTCTGTTTCATCCCTATAATTCGACGACATGTTAAACATGTTGAAAATTTGGGATGTTCATTGAATTGGTTGAACTGTGTCTCTCACTGCTCCAGCATCTACAAAGAAAACAAGTATTCTCAACTCTACGACATGTTCATCGCTGTTTCACTCTATATATCTGGCATGTTATCATTTGTATTATATATTACGACTAATACCATGTTCCACGTTTTGCTGCCGACGAACCTTTGGCCATTAAACACATTAAATCTTAAAAATATATAAATGTAAGTAGTTTTTCATCATTAACATGATTAATAAAAAGTCACTCTCGCCAAAAACGATGTGGTGTCCAGCACTAGTCCATTACCTAATTAGTTCTAGAATGCTTTGCTCACCATACTCACAGAACATGGAGTGGGTCCAACATCATACTCGTGACGACCATGATGCATAGTTTGGCATGCGCACACTGTATCTGTCTATATATGTGACTGTGACTGGAGAAATAGGGTGTGGGTTTTACGACCAGTGTAGATCCAGATCAGCTTGTGCATCCGCACAGTCTGATCATGATCTGTACTGTTCGCCATTCCGCCAATGGAACACCCACACAGCTTCTACCAAGCAAACAAGATCATTATCAGGCTACATCAGTATTTAATGACTTCTTCAAGCTACATTTACCCAAAAACCACAGAATGATGACTAGCATGAGTCAAATAACCCAAATAGAACAGGCATTGTACATCATGTATGTGTTTTCAGAAAATCATGAATACATTGCTCACAGCACATGACGGTGTCTCACGATAGGACAGCACGGGGAAAGCCTCTCATAGTAGCGATATCCCCTTACGAATTGGTTCCTTAAACACAAATGGACTGAAGCGTAGACTTTGTTATCCAGAATTTATAGATATGCTTTGTACGTTTGATATTTTTTGTGTATTAGAAACCAATATGAGCCCGCATGATGTAGTTGATGTAAAGGGCTATACTTTTCATAGTAAATGTAGAAACACACTATCATCCAAACGATCTGGTGGCATTGGTGTATATATCAAGGATGACATTCTCGGATTTACAACTGTTTTGCATAACACATGTGAATACATAATATGGTTGACGATTAAACATGATATTTTGAACTTGGATAGCGATATATTATTAGGCGCAATATACTTGCCACCTACTGGTTCTCGCGATCTCGATGAAGATCAAATGATATTGCTTGATGAGGAAATTGCTCAATATTGTACAAATTATACATTCTCAATACTACTTGGGGATGTAAATGCCAGAACCTCATGCCTGCCTGACTATATTGTATCGGATGATTTTTTATCGTCTCATTTTGATTTTGATACCGAAACAACGAACTACTTTTCTAAGCATGTAAAGAACTGATGAAAAAGGGCAAGAAAAAACTATACTGTGCATTTATTGATTTCGCTGCAGCGTTTGACTCAGTCTGGAGGGTGGGCGTTTGGCAAAAACTACTATCTTCCTCAATAAATGGAAAATTATTTCACCTGATCTACAATATGTACAACAATATTAAACCATGCATTTTTAGTGAAGGTCAAACATCAGACTTTTTTGTATGCGAACGTGGATTGCGTCAGGGTGAAAACTTGTCCCCCATAATTTTGTCGATGTTTCTGAACGACCTAGAATCAAATTTAATAATATCAGGATCACAAGGAGTAAATTTTCAATATGGTGATGCACATCAATGGCTGAGGCTACTTGTTTTGCTATATGCCGATGATACGTTAATTTTATCAGATAATCCAATAGATTTCCAAAATTCATTGGACTATTTTTCCACTTATTGCCACGAATGGAAACTGAAAGTTAATTTATCGAAAAGCAATGTAATTGTTTTTTGGGCACGTAATACGAATAGGTTTCAATTCAAAGTTGTCGGTGAGAATATAAACATCATAGATAAATACAAATACCTGGGTGTATATTTTACTAGTAATGGCTCGTTTGCTACTACTCGAAAACACTTAACAGAACAGGCAAAAAAAGCAATGTATCTGCTTTACACGAGAATATACAATCTTGACCTACCCATCGACCTCCAACTCAAGCTATTCGATCATACAATTGTACCCATATTAACGTATAATTGCGAGGTATGGGGCTTTGAAACTCTTAACATGATTGAAAAGGTACATAACGACTTTTTGAGGAAAATAACCCGAACTAGAAAAATCACACCGATATATATGTTATACGGAGAACTAGGCCGTTACCCACTATCGATAATTGTAAAAAGTTGGCTAATAGGATATTGGAATAGACTTATTACAGGTAAACATACCAAATATGCATACCTTATATACTTATCAATGCTTAATAATCTTGAAGTTTAATATAAATGGCCAACATGCATTTATAACATATTAACGTCAGTAGGAAGACACGACTTATGGTTAAATCAATTAACACTACAAAACCGAAGCATCAAATTTGGAGTTAAACGTACATTGGTTGACCAATATATACAAAGCTGGAATGCTGCCAAAAATAACTCAAATAAAGGTATGATTTACGATAGTTTTAAATCAGCAATATCCTTTGAGAATTACTTATAGTGCTTTGGAATGGGAATGGATTTTTCACGGAACCCCCACCCCCAGAGTATAACTTAGCGAAACATGTACTATCTTATAGGAAATTCATCGTAGATTTCGAAAATGCGTGTTACCATTGCGTAAACTGCGGCCGAATATCATTGTTTTATGGTTTCCATGTTAACGGTAAAATTACTTGATTTTTTTTTAAATATTTTGTGACAATACTTATGATCATGGAAACGATATATATACATGCCAATATGTATTTCAATAACAATATGGTAATAAACATGTATTTGTAGTAACCTGTGCGAGTAATAATATTTGAAACCATGACTACTACGAGTTTAGACCAATCAGAAACGCTCCCTTCTTAAACTCGTGCGAGTGACTTTTTTTCAAAGTTATTGCGGTTCAAACGATATGTTTTATCAGGAATGTAAGTTGGTATTGGACATAATTTGTGATTGATTTCTTAATGAAACATGATTGTGGATTGGCTAGACAATTCTCTATCTTCCCAACTATGTGTGGAAAATTGAATGGATGTGGCATGCAGTTTGAGTTATATTGCTTTGGTCTATGCTAGTCTTTGTGGGCCCACCCTAACCAGGTTTAACCGCCCCCCCCCCCCCCCCACCAGTGGATTTTACTTCACTGACCGTTCCCATGCGGTAGCCTTGCTGTCGTGTCTTCTTGTGATGTGTTTGTGTTTTTTCATTTTTACTGCTAGGACCGTTGTTTTCGTAGTGATTCATTTTTGAGGTGGGGGCGGTTTGTCGTGTCCAAGGTGGGCCGAGCAGCCCGACCCTCCCCATCCCCCTCGTTCAGTATTAGGGGAACTTTAATTGGGTATCGAGTGCTCCTCCGAAACTGAAATAATGCTAAATTCATTAACGAAAACCAAGTTATGTCGCAAAAAAAGTGTGAAATGTGCTGATTGGTTTAGATTATCGGTTGCTATGGTTACATCGCATTTATATCCATAAATTCATAAATAAATATGTAGGACGTGAATGTATATCAGACTTAAGATTTAATATCGGTTGAAACAAGCTCATTGTAGTCAAATTTAAGACATTCACCTTTGCGATTTTATTAAGCTACATTTTCGGCCAAATTTCGCGGTTACCATGGAAATGTAAAAAAATAACATGTTTCGCCGCCGTGTACGCAATGGTAACACGCGTTTTCGGATTCTACGAAGATTTTTACATAAGAATAGATATATTTCGCTAAGTTATACTCTGGGTGGCGGTAAAATTGAAAATAGGCCTCCTACAGCAACACATCTAATACACTATTAATAAAACTACCACATAACTCGGCATTGTCGATTCTTAGATTACGCACAGCTAATCATAGATTCCCAATAGAAACGGACGATGGTCTGGCGATGAACTCAATGACCGCATTTGTAGACTCTGCAACTTAAACGAGGTAGGGTCCGAAAAACACTACCTTTTAAAATGTACCATTTTTCGTACTGAACGTGAACAGCTTATCCATTCACGATATCATGAAATGCCAAGCGAACATACATTTAAATTATTAATGACTACCGAAGATAAAGTCGAATTAATTAACCTGAGTAAATTCACAAACGTAATCATGAACAAGTTTCGCTAAGTTACCATACCAATTAAGACAGAGAAAGTTTGGCTCCCGAACAATTCAGCCCTTTGCTAGCTTGCACAACCGTGCAGCCCGATATGTACCTATATAGTTCCCTGTTCAAATATGGATACTCTGTCATACAAATTATACTCACAGTGATGTCCATACCGGGATGCACGTTTCTGCCTTCTGATCCGACACTGCATCGGGCGAGAGTCCAATAGGCCCGCTTATCGCATAGCGACACTGGTAATGATATAACAAGTGAACGATGTCTGGTCCACTAAATACACTAACTGTAAGAATGCAGTCCAGCATAGCAGATTTTATACTAATCTACAATGTCGATTATGTATACCTATGTGAACAGCTATTGGTCTTTGGTGGCTATACACCGCCTTTACTATTCCCCAATATTGTAGTAAGTGTGACACGTGCCCAGATCACGGATATACGTGATATGGTCGGATGACAAACTCGCTGCGAAAGTGATACACGTTCTTTCACATGGACTTATTAGCTTTACCCACGGCCGCGTCACATACAATTCGATATTCTGTTTAGTTCTATCATGCACATTGTTGGAAGTATATGTTGTATATCATGTTTGCTTGTGAAATGTACGTGTGCAGAAATAGTGACTGCCTTTGTATAATAGTTATGTGCACAAACGTATTATTATATTACCATGTCATAAACATAACAGTCTCCTAGATATTTCGTTTCTGTCTAGGCTTCTGTAGATGATACGCATTTACAGTGTGTATTAACATAGCTACGAACGCGTGAATATAACAGTCTCCTAGATATTTCGTTTCGATCTAGGCTTCTGTTGATAACACTGTTGAGCATTTACAGTACGTATCTCTGTGCGCAGACATGTTTGTAACCATGTACGTCACATTCAGTACGTCACATTCAGTACGTGATACATTTGTAATATAATCCACTCGGCGTACCGACACCACTATTTTTGTCGATAATCCGCATCGCAAGTAATTCTCTGCAATTACCTATACTTACTAGGAATATGATGGATTTGGCTTTCCCCAGAAACATATACACTGCGCATATTCATGTTTAATACGGACATGCAATAGTAATATATTTCGTGCATTTGAATACTATACGGTATTTACATATTTGAAAAACCACTATATTGTACTGTAGCAGATACCGCCATGCATTTATACTCTGTTTTATTTCCCCATGTTGCATGTTATTCACTGTAATGGGATGTAAATAAAGATATGTTGAGTTGAGTTGAGTTGAGTTGGTACAACTCTATCCCGGGTTAACACACGCATTCATGATCATAATGAACATACATGGGATTCGCATATGCTAACACATTTAGATTTTCGTTACGTTTCTGATTCTGTGCATGCAATTCCCAATTACCATGTATAATTTGGCAGACATGCATTATATTAGAATAACCCCTGACAGCTATTTCAAATAACTTCCTCAAGTTATGTTGACATTCAACAAAGTTCGTATTTGTTTTTGACAAACATAACCTCTACCAGTTATGTGTAATAACTGTCTCACGTTATCTTGAAAAACAACCCATAGCTGGGTTTCACATATGTGCATAACATGTAGATATACACATGACTGACACACATGTCGAGTTATCTTCATGATGTTGCACATGCAATTTCCATATACCATGGCAGGCATGCATTATATTAGAACAACCCGCGCCAGTTATTTCGAATAACTTCCTCAAGTTATGTAACACAGTTCGTATTTGTTTGACAAACATAACCTCTACCAGTTATGTGTAATAACAGTCTCACGTTATCTTGAAAAACAACCCATAGATGGGTTTCACATATGCGCATAACATGTAGATATACACATGACTGAGACACATGTCGAGTTATCTTCATCATGTTCATGATGTTGTACATGCAGTTTCCATATACCATGGCAGGCATGCACTATATTAGAATAACCCGTGACAGTTATTTCGAATAACTTTCGAATTTTTTTGACAAACATGACCTCTACCAGTTATGTGTAAAAACAACCCATAGATGGGTTTCACATATGCATATAACATGTAGATATACACATGACTGACACACATGTTGAGTTATCTTCATGATGTTACACATGCAATTTCCATGTACCATGTATAGTTTGATTGCGGACACATTATGTTTTCAGGGCTAGGAGAACGCTTGTTAGTTATTTTGAATATAACTTCCTCAAGTTATGTTGACATTCAACACAGTTTGTGTTTGTGTGAGACAACGAAAAACCTATGCCAGCTATGTGTAATCACGTCCTCAAGTTATAATCAGAAAAGCAACCATACGACCATCATGACCATGGTGACTAGCATCAGTCGAGTAACCAAAATCGAAGAGGTGTCATCATGATCATAGGTACTACACACTATGTACATGTTGTAAGAAAGCAATGCAAACCTTGCTCACTGCACGTGTAGTAGGTGCCATAGGGGTGTATAAGACAAGTCGTCATTGTCATGATGTGCATAATCATGTAAATGCTAACCACATACATGATGTCTGTGTTTCACATATGCGTAGACCATCGCTATGTTCATGATGTGATACATGCACTTTCCATATACCATATATACATAAACAAATGTATACACTATTTACTTACATGGCTAGGATAACCGTGCCAGCTAATTTAAATGACTTCCTCAAGTTACGTCGACATTCAACAAATATCCTGCTACTTTTGGATAAAAATAACCTATGCCAGTACTGTGTATCTCTGTCGTGACAGCATTTGATCACGATTCAAATGGTAGTCAAAAATTCAACACTTGTCATTTGGATCGGAGATATCAACACTACTGGTTTTCACCAACAACATGGTAACTCTTATGACTGTATATGATGTAATCATGGTAATCTGGCAAACATCGTGATCATGGTACTAGCTGTTAGTTGGCCTGCTAGTTTCAGAATTTGAAAATTGCTCTTGTAGTAAATCAATAATTTAAAATTATTTTGTAATTTATATGAAAGTTCCTATTATTCCCCATGATTAGCTACATAATTATCTATCAGAAAATAATCTACATATTGTGCAAGTTGTGTTTCTATTTATTGTTTCCTCAAATATGCGTGTCATGTCTCATTATGATCATCTCTGTGAGGTGGTTCAAATGAGTGATCACAGTATTGACCTTTGTAGATAATGTAAATGCCGATAAAATGTTTCACCACCCGCCAAGTCGCATAAACTTAAAATATGCCAGATGTCATCAGGTTTGAGGCATTTATTTCCTATATATCAGTTGTATATTATCATGATCATCATGATCATGTACAGTTGATATATCATGCTATATACATGCTAGCTACATTATTGTAACATATTTAATAACCAATTTGATTATCATTGTTATTCCCATGATTAAACCCTGTGCGTATCCGTCTTTTATATTTGCAGCAGATCAACTGCCCATTTTCCCCAGAATAATTTGCTCGTACTCGGATGACCGGAACTATTAATCAAAACCTGCCATTTAGAGAAATGTTACTATTTCGACACATTTTTGTGCATTGGGCATTTATAATCAACATGCGTTCTTCATTTTCTTTTGACAGACATTTGTCTGTAGGATCGTGAATAATTACTACTAAATCATCATTATAATTCTGGCAATCAGTGTAGACACTGTTCAGACTGCGCGTTGTATTTTTCATGCACGTTTACATGCATTTTGGCAAACATCATGAACACTATCTAGTAGAATGGTTAAACATTACTATACTTCTAAACAAACAAAATGCAAATACATTTCAAGAAGTCATCGTATGTTCATAACAAACTGCGCGCATCCGCAAACTAATATTGGTATACGTGGATTACAATCACTGTTTATACAGTGTCCAGCGGAAACAAATGGTCTGGAAAGTTGTTTATCATTAACAGTATTCCCTGTGATAAGCCCGTTATTAACTGCACGCTATCATTGTGATATTATGTGTTTATGTAGCCCATTAATCCAGTGTGAAAAAAGTATACACACATGAGTAAGACAGATGACACGGCCATATAATTGTTTATTGTAAACATCATGCTATCCTGTAACTATAATAATCATTATCATGCTGATAATCTGATAAAACCACTGACCCCTCTCAGATTTTCCTTTCAGGTGTCCCTCTCTCTCACAAGTGGACATATAATTGCCAGCCACTTGGGGGCCATACATTCACTGTTCCCTGTTGTGCAGACCGTTAGCGCGGTTAGCATGACTAGCATGACAGTGTTTGCAGATCTCATTTTGCGGCGCCGTTCATGCTTTGGAATATATTGAACTCATTAAGTTAACATTAGGTCAGTTCCACGGAGCAGATTATTTTACATTATAGAGTATGCAAAATACATGAATTCCGCATGAGCTCCGAATAGTGTGCCAGCCAGCCTAACAAGCTAATCCATCCTAGGATTTGTTTTGCTGTCCAATTCCCGTTGCTCGGATTATGGTGCTGTCTAATTCCCCAGGTAGTTGACCCTGGCTATGCCCCCCACCACCACCCCCCCCCCCCCCCCCCCGCATCCCATCCCGCTCAGTTGGCGGGAAAAACGTCGATATGCCCATATGTTTATGTATGTTTCATTTTGTAACGCAAATCAAATCTATACTTACAGTTTTTTTATTTTTTAATTGTTCTAAGCAAAATAATTTATAATTAAATGTAAATGTAATACAACACAACCATCATTGCAGCACATTATCACATACCTTAAACAAGCAATAACTAGAGAAAAGTCGATGGCGCGCCATCGCAATATACACACGTTTGTGCCTGAATGGCGAATAGTGTGAAAATATATACCCATTAGAACCGTCTTGGCGAGTCGGTTCAAATGACTGATAACAACATATACTTTTGTTCAGAAAAAAGTAAACTAGTAAGTATTTTCAGTCCGAAAACAATATTCAGCATGAAAAGGATTGATCCAGTGTGAAAAATATAAAGGTGTTGAGCTAGACAGATAACACGGGCCATAATGTGAATACGTAAATACTAGATACCAGAGGTAGTGGCCCATACAATCACTACATGTACTATATAACTTGATTACTCTTTGAAACATTTTCATCATATTTCACACTTGCATAAACCATGACTCACGGTGTCTCGTGCAAGAACGACAACTCTCACTTTACTAACATATTAGTTATCTCCATTTATTGTTTGACTGCCTGTAATGATGGGTTGTGACCTAGGGGTTAGAACACCGGATTTCCAATCCGGTGGTGACCGGATTTCCAATCCGGTGGTTGTGGGTTCAAACCTCGCCTAGGGAATCAACAATATGTTCATAATATGCCCAGCTCACCCGTCTCTATATGACCTTAGCTGTTGCTCGGACATTAAACCCATTCACTTGCACTTTCACATTTGACTGCCTGTAGGTGGCGAGGGCGATAGACATGCGCTTGTGGACAAGGGTCAATTTCTAGTTAATGAGGGATCGCAGCTAGTTGTTTCCTTTTGCAAATATATTAATAGAGATACGGTCCTATGTTGTAGTCCAGCGTTTATTTCTTACTGAATATCACAGAAGTGAGTTTTGCGAACAGAGTAGACCCAGATCAGACTGCACTTGTTTATGCTAATTTCTCTCCTATAAGCATGTGAAAATATTATTTGTGCGTTATATCAGCTGCCCACTTGCTTCCCAGATGGCAGACAAAAGCTAACCACGCTCGTTGTCTGATCTTATAAACATGCTAAAAGACGCATTGGGCATGTTGGGGTCAGTTGAAATCAACCATGAACATGTAGCGCCTACCTTTTAACAAGACCGATAGTGTCAGCACAGCCAGGACGGGTATACGGCTATAAAACCACAGAGTGCCCATTAGCAAGTACCTGGGGACCATGTATCAGCACCTTGACGTTCCAGTGTCCGTTAGCATTAGAATGCTGGCAACGAAAATTGTTGTCTGCTGTTGTTTTATGTTTTGCCGTTTTCTCAATAAAAACATGGTTTCACAGAATTCTAAAGTGCTGTCAAAGTATGTTTTTTGATAGGAAAAATGGAAAATAAAAAAATAAGCAGCAGACCAAAACTTTTATTCAGCAGTGTAAGGGTTAAAAGGTTATGCAACGGTAATCAGTTGCAATTTACAGGACAACCGTGATAATTGTTTTCTACATAATGTCATAATGTGTAAAATAATTTGCACCATCCAAACTGGGCATATAGTGGAACATTTCTAAACCCGACACTCCGCGGATGTCCGGTTTAGAGAGCTACAACTGTAATTCACTGCACACTGCAAGATTTGCGATACAGCTACATTACAGAGAAACTCCAACACAATTAAACACACACGTTTTATATGTCGTCCGGGTCAGACAGGTTCCTCTTTGTACATGGTTGGTGAGCAATATACTTACGGCATGTGACATGCTAGATTTATATATAGTTGTTGACCACTTTACTAGCAAACTGTTCACGTGATACTAATATAAAGCCATGTCTCACCCACTCTGATTCCGACGGACAAATTATAACCTTACGCCGTGGGCCACCAACAGAGCACCAGATACACACATTCATATTAGAGCATGCTTATGTTGGTTGCTGATCGCAATATAATGGTACTTATGTCGATGTAGTTCGCATATATAGTTACATTATAAATAGTCGTATTATACATACTTTCGTTTCCCAGTGAAGTCAAAAGTGGTCATGATGATAGGTAAGTGGCACATGGATCAGACATTTTGAAAAGGTGTCAAATATCATAATCATACAAGTAGTCGGCTATATTTTGTGTGATTGTGAGTGCTATATCCCATGAGAAAGATGAGCAGTGATGAGAATGAAGTTGTGAACATTTACGACACGGATGTGAAGTTCCACTGTACAGTACCATTAACTGATGCAATGCGGTACCTGTTCGCAGACATTATGAATACAGGATAGTAGTATGGTTCGGTTCAGCTGCCTAATAATTTAAAATATAATACAGGAATACAATATTTACTCAAACAATGTTTAATAGCTATCATATTTTGTGACAACGTCGTAAATGTGCCTTTCATTTTAACAATTACAAAAGGTAATCGAAGAAAATTCAGATCACGCATTCGATGAACTAAATACTATTAAAGTTATACGATGTGTATTTCTTGTGAAATACAATGTGTGGGATCCGTGTAGAAAATGAATGAAAAACTGCGCATTTTACAATGTCTTCTCAAAATGTCACACTTTACAAATTACGTCGCGAATACGCATATTTTAAAGGCCGGATATGCAGTCGGTCTGGTGATATGGCACCGATAAGGCACCGCCTCTGACACGCCTCCATGACCTAACTACTAATGAGTCACTAATGGGTCACTACAGGGTCACTACAGTAACTACACAATGTGTTTTAACTTCTTTTTAGTAGTGTACATTTTGTGGCGGTCGCACATTAACATCATACAAACTACGATTTTTAAAATGTCTAGTGGCAATGTCACAGCTTGCAAATTTCATCATTAATGTTCATTTTGTTCAAGTTGCCGTAGTTTATGTGATAAGATGTTCTGCCTATTTGTGTTGTACTAGAATGCTATTACGAAATGTGCATTTTAATTTATTTCAAGTAATGTATATTTGATGGTGGTTTCCCATGAACTTAATAAAATAATACATACAATGTACTTCAAAATGTCTAGTGGAAATTTCACATATTGCGAATTACGTCACTATTGTACATTCTTTAAAGCATAAACGTCGTTTTTCGGGTATAAAATTTATGTCAGAATTTGTTGTAAAACAATTATATTGTAATTACAAACTGTGTTTTTTGTCTTCTTTCTTGTAGAGTACATTCTGTGGCGGTCGCACATAAACATAATAAACAAGAACAATTATAACATGAATGATCATGTTATAAAATAACGCTTTGAGTGTATGTTAGTATTATTGAGGCCAACTACATGTTTGCAAGTAGCATGTAAAGTTATAGATATCAGGGTATGGGATCAGTGGTTTCCGAACCTGCTTTTCCGACGTGACGTATTCTGTGACGTCATTTTTACAGTAAATTTTCTTGAAACTTTTCCAAGCAAACGGACGGATTTCGATGATATGTATCACACCATAGAAGTGACATACCGGTTCGATGATATGTATCACACCATACATTCACGTTCTTTAGATTTATATTCACATCCATGGTAACCGATTCTTCGTCAAAACCAGAAAATTGTTAGATTAAAGCAAACTATACCATAATGCAAGAACTGGCATCATTAAACGAAGCTAATCCCCTCGCACTGGCATCATTAAACGAAGCTAATCCCCTCGCACTGGCATCATTAAACGAAGCTAATCCTCTCGCTGGCAGCCTTGATAATAAAAAAGTACTCCGTGACCTTGGGCGGTCGAACGTGGGTCATATGAGTCTACTCATATGCTAAACCATGCTCCATCCATAGACACACATTATGGTCAAATAATATCAAAATCGTGGAAGAAGTTCACAAGTTATTGAAAAATGAAAAGGTGTTACTATCGTACGTAACTATACGTACGCAGTACATGGACTAACGATATACCAGCTCTTGCCTATCGGCGAGCGGATACTAATTGGCAACCTGTTAAGCATTTACTGCGTTATGTTTCATTAAACTCTGTCTTTCCATTATAAAGATATTACATTCAACATCCTGCACCACCTTTAATTGACATGGCGCACTTTTAAATATTGCGCGGGCTCAATTTTCCCAATTTTAGTACTTTCCCCTAACAAAAAAAACCGACATCTAGTCGCACGCTGACTGAGCCGCGATCTATAAACTTACCCAGGGAGATTACATTGCAAACATAGTGTAACGCGTCCACTGGCGGTTTGTTTTGGTGAGTCCGCACAGTACAACAGTCCGACTTGGCAACGCCACCTAGCGACTTATCACCGGCACTGCAGTGCATGATATAAAAATCCTAAAACCATCAACTTCTAAAACTGGCGTTTTGTTTGAAGAAAGTCATGAAATATGCAATCTTAAATTCGATAAAATTGACGCAGTACAATTTGAACGACGTTATAAGCCAAAGATATGAGTGCCAGAAATAATCCACATTCAGACACATGAAAATGTTTGCCATTTCTCCATTTCATTGTCGAAACTCCAGACGGTTTTACAGAATGTGAAAGCCATAAAAAATGATTACTGGATATCAAATACTCCTACAAGCACCAATATGAACTTGTGAGTGACATTCACGACAGGTCATACATTACATCGAAACAGAAATCATTGCCTTGAAAAAGTCTGAGAAATATTACACACACACAAGTACACATTCAAACGGCTGTATGTCAAAAATTGTTCTGCGACTTTGCACTGCAGTGGAGTATCCAGATTCATGCAGAGGGGGTGTGAATTGTGAATTGAGTTTGGAAGCGGGTGCAAGAACATACATTCAATTTCTTCCATTGTAGTGATTTTCACATATATTATACAGGTAGTTATTTCCCCCAGAAAACGTAGGTTAAAGTAAAAAAAATACACACCTGACCAAATGTTACGGGATGCAATTACACACCATGTCACTGGACTTTGTACTGTACACCCACTGGTGAATCCATGTGACAAGTGTTTTGTATGATGTCACGGTGGTGTTTGTGAATGAGCTGATAAGACAAGTGTCGTGCCTTTGCACTTAATGACTGAGTGCCAGACATCCTTCAGCAAAGTTGCAAATCATGTTTTGAATTGTAGTCCCATCTGTTTGGCACAAAGTGTTCTTTACAGGAATTAAATATTAAATAAGTATAATTGTGTAACTATTCCAGCAGTTTTAAAAAATACGAGTGCCCGCTACACAGAAATATTCACTTAGTAATCTTAGGTTTACTGATAGGTTGTATCATCGTGCTATTTTGATTGTAAATGAGGCAGGTCATTTTTAAATTATTTATATCAACTAAATGTGTCACCTGAATAAATATTTGTATTGACTTGTTACAAAATATGATCATTGCACATCAAAAGATAAATAGAGAGAATAAATAGTTGTTTCCATTAACATTGTAAAGAGTCAATGTTATCGCCCTTGATATAAAAGTGGCAATTCAAGCTTGATGTAAAAATAATAATAATGTAAAATTAACATGGTTGATATGATTTTTTTTAAGAATTTTACCAAATTTTCTACGACGGCCATCTTGGATTATGCGACAACCTCTATTTTAACAAATATGAAAATGCTTCACCCACGCACCACAACTGTGAAGTCTGACCAGCGTCGGCCAAACGGTACATGAGAAGAAGACGAAATCTATAATTAAAGGATGACCTGTCGGCGGCCATCTTGTATGATGTATCATCCGATTTTGACAATACCCACGATACCTTCGATTTGATATATATCAGGACCATATTAGGTCAAATTTGAAATATCGCCATGTGCCAGATACAAAATCAATGCGTGAAAAAACAAAGGGAGAACACTGGAATATTAGTGAGGTAAGAGTTGTGATAAATATACAAAAAGGAATTCCAGTTATGCTCGGGACACAAAATCAGTACATGTATCCGAAAAAAAAAAAAAATCAGCATGGGAAGATATGTTATTCTTGCTTTTAAGGACTAGAGCAAGTGAGCGGGGTCTCACACATACCCTCGGCCGTAGCAAAGTCATTTGGCCTTGACCTTTGGCATGAAAGCCGCTTAGGTGAGATATAGAATGAAAATATAAAATATGGCTGTTGATAAAGAAGTATGTGACATTTCCAGTCGATCCAACATACGGTTGCAGATAAATTGTGTACTTAAAACTTTAATGCAAATATTTCAAAACATTTAACACAATTTGACCTTGACCTTGGGCATGAAAGTCACATGCGTGGGCTATAAAATGAAAATATGGATGTTGATTGTTGATAGACAAATATATGAAGTTTCAATTCAATCTGACTTACGGTTGCAGAGAAATTGTTTACTTAAAACTTTAACGCATATATTTCAAAACATTTAACGCAAGTTTTCAAAGTAATTTCACCTTCACTGTGTGCATGAAAGCCGTATGAGTGGGCTATAGAATGTTTGTTAATGGTGTTTAACGGCCTATCAACAGCTATGGTCTAATACTCACATAAAGGATATAACTGTCGGATACCAAATGCCAAAGTTGTTGTGTTTATTGGTGTTTACGGCCTATCAACAGCTCAGGTCATATAAGGCTGGGCAAACGGGTTCGATCCTGTATTAACCTGCTGTATTGGGGGGAAAATCCCAAAATCAGAACGGAATAATTTCATCGAGAAAAATATAGTCAGCCCTGAAATTAGAATAACCTGACCTGATGCCAGGTCCATACCACACCAAAGTCACTTGGCCCCTTTCCCTAAAAAAAGGATTACGAATAATCGTAATACTCACACAAGAGATATAACCAGATTCAACTGTCACATACAAAATGCCAAAGACGTATGTGAGGGCCAAACCAGGTCTCCAGTCGGATTTCCGGTAAGGATGAATCGCGATTGTTAAATTACCCATCACATGCACCCACCAGGGCTATAGAAAGAAAATATTGATCTTCTAACTTCATAAAGAAGTATATATATGAAGTTTCAAGTCAACCCGACTTGCGGTTGCAGAGACATTGTGTACTTAAAAACTTTGACATGTACGATGCAAATATTTCAAAACTTTAAGTAATTTGACCTTGTGCAGGAAAGCCACATCGGTGTGCTACAGTATAAAAAATATGGATGACGATAAAGAAGTATATGAAGATTCAACTCAATGCGATTTACGGTTGCAGATATAATGGGTACCCAAAAACCTTTAACTAAAATCTTACGGATGGACGAAAACTTTGTATGCCTGGGTATGAATCATGATTGAAGGCACTGTGTTAAAGATGATGCCTCAATATGTTGTTTGTCACAGCATGCACTGCAAATGACCAATATCAACCAATTGCACCATTTCATTCCAAGTCAAATTTCGAAGTCGAAATTTATTGTACACATGTAATTTGTTACAAGTTTGACCATTGGGCATTGATTTCAATCATAATCATGATAATAGCACAAAAATACATCATTAATTCGTAAATTTTCGTTTCCCTTCGAAAGTCTACAAAGTTTGTCTTTGGTCTATTCTGGATGTTTCAAGTAAAATCCTTTATTGCGAAGATAGCTGAAACCATGTGAAACCAACAAAATATAGACTTTATAGACTGTGGACGTTAAACAGAAATTTATGAATCAAAGATTGAATGCAATACTTTAAATGCTAATCACTCTAGGTTGGCGGTAGGATTTTTAAATTTGCTCAAATATGTGTCTGTGACTGGAGAAATGAGGCTTATGGGATTTGCGACCAGTGTAGATACACATATCCGCACAGGATCTGCACTGTTGACCATTGCATCAATGAAATCTCCATCATGCTTCTAACGAACCACATCATTATCAGGCTACAGGAGTGTACTATTTGATCAGGAGCTACATTGGTCACAAATCCCATAAACCACATTCTCCAGTCACAGCCACCGGTTAAAGTAACGGACCAATACCTATAAATACATACCTAAAAGCATCAATAAGTGAAATAAAATAGGCTAAACAAATTATTTACTCCCATATATCACACATGGAGTAAATACATTTTGGTTAGCTTATTTTTCTCTCACTTATTGATGCTCTTAGGTATATTTAAAGTACGTATAGGCCATGGTCCGTTACTTCAACCTGAGGTCACAGCCACATATGTGTAAAAGCATAGTAAATATATTTCTGACCATTTCAATATCTAGTCCTTCGAGTGTCACATAATCAGAAATGTACAAAATTAATGTCATTCTGTCCACCACAAGAATGAGTCACCGATTCAAAAAATATTGACAAATCTTAAAACTGCACAAGTCAGATTTGTGTGAATAAGATTCATTCTCAATTCCATCAACACAAGAAGTAACATGTCTTCACGACACATCCTTTCAACAGGTTGATTAGATGATTAGAGCAGAAATCAGAGTTAAGAACCACACAAACACTGCCGCTGGCATGGATGGTACTCCGGTTAAATGGTTATTTTTTTGTAACTGAACTTGTCTTTCTCAAGCTCTTCCTCGAGGGTTATATTTTCAGATGTCGCTGATCTTAAGATGATGACAGTCTGTCATGGCGACACTATATTTTTGCTTCGTGTAGGTCAGGAACTGGATCAGTTCCCATTTCGCGAGTGTTTGGCAACTTGTTGCCCAGGTGGAGTAGTGTCTTCGGGCAGCGAATCTTCTGGTGGCCTTTGTCCTTCAACAGCAGAATGAGAAACAATTTCCGCCTTATCTGCTTCTTCTGAAACCGCCCATATACTATCTCAATAGCCCTGCTGGTGTCTGCCTCGACTACATGGTGAAGTTGAAGAGGCTCGACGAATAATCCAGATGGCTAAGATCTGTAGACGGCTTCCCTGAACAAACAATCAAACACTATTATGTACATGGTTAGCCTTTTATTGAATTTCTTACCAGTATTAACCATTACTCAGCAAATGACTCCGCAACTTTCCAACATGAAACAGTGCTTAGAGAACTACATCCCACCCGGGCATCAAACTCGCAACACTTGGATAAATGTGGTAAGCGAGTAAGCCACATTGTTCATAGTTGTGAACAGTAACTCTTGAAATCTACAACCGTACTGTCCGTAGCAGAGTTACGTTTTCATTCATAGTCTTCCTCTGCAGAATAGTGAATAAGAGATCTGGTTCGCAAATTACTTGTAGCAGCTAAAATTGGGGTCCCATCCACAGGTTGAAGTAACGGACCGAGGTATATATATGTGTGTGTTATAGAGGGAGTAACAAAACCTTTTTTCGCTTTTTTTTTCGTTTATGGACGCTTTTATGCGTATTTAATGTATTTATAGACCTCGGTCCGTTACAATGTACTTCAACCTGTGGTCCCATCTAGTAGGCATAACAGTTTGCCTATAAGAATTAAATAAGTGTATAATTGTGTAACTACGGTACATGTATTCCGCCAGTTTTAAAAATTACGAGTGCAGGCCCACTATACACATATAATCATTTAGTAATATTGATTTTACTGATAGTGACTCACGGTGGTATCAGGCTATTTTGATATGCAAATGAGATATGACTTTTTAAATTATTTATACCAATTAAATAAATGTGTCACTCGAACAAATATTTGTATTGACACATTATAAAGTACGATCATAGTGCACATAACAAAACTAAGCAGACAGAATATAGTTTCCATTAACCTTTAATGGAAACACGGTTATCTCCCCTGATATCAGTGACGAAATTCACGTTTCATATAAAAAGAAAAAGTACATGTATATTTTCACGTACATGTACAAATGGGGGGGAAATCCCAAAATCAGGACTGAATAATTACAATAAAAAAACTATATATTCAGCGCTCAAATCAGAATAATCCTGGTCCGATATCAGGTCCTCGCCACACCAGAATCACTTGGCCCCTCCCAAAAGCAGTAGGATAAGTAATAATCTTACTACTTTTATAATGGGCAATAACCCAATTCAACTCCCAGGTAACAAAAGAGCCAAAGATAAAAATGTACTGAAGGGTCAAACCAGGCAAACAGTGATTCCTATATGGAGGAACCACTACCGTTAATTTACGTCGTCTCGTTCTCCCGACCACCACCCACGTAAAGTTTTGTATTACTTTTATAAAAAAAAAAAAATTCAGATGGAAAATATACAAATTAGGTCACAATTAACAACTAAAGTGTAAATCAGATTTGATTAGCTATTCTGTAGAGGAAGCCTACGTATATCATTTATTTGTTGGTTGGGGTCTAACGGCCTATCAACAGATGCGGTCATTTAAGGCCGGGTCAATGGGTTTAGTAATAAATCCCATATATTACCTGTACAAGTACATGTTCAAGTACATGTACAAATGGGGGGAAAATCCTAAAATCAGAAATGAATATTTGCAATAAAAGAACTATATACTCAGCCCTGAAATCAGGACGATCCTGATCTGATGCCAGGTCCTCGCCACACCAGAATCACATGGCCCCCCTTTAAGCAGTAGGATCAGTAATAATGTTACTACTTCTATAATGGGCAATAACCCAATTCAACTCCCAGGTAACAGAAAGAGCGAAAGATGAAAACGTACCTGAGGGCCAAACCAGGCAAGTCGTGATCCATACGTATTACTTTTATAATATTTTTTTTCAGATGGAAAATATACAAATTGTGTCACAATTAACAACTAAAGTGTAAATCAGATCTGATTAGCTATTATGTAGAGGAAGCCTACATGTATGAATGGAATAGTAACTCTGCTACAGACGGTACAGTAGATTGCAAGAGTTATTGTTCGCAATTACAATAACATGGTTCAATAATAATGAGACAGTGATTCTATATTTCATGTACATATTTGTGTCGTTTTTCTAGTTTCGATGTAGAACCAATAATTCATTAAACTGTGTTTATTCCATTGGGTGACCGTCCAGTTGTTACATTTATAATAGTATAGCCAATTGTTCTCGTCATTTTTTAAATTTTATTTCCACTTCAAGGGACCAGGGGTCTCAGAAATGTAATTTCCGTTACGTACATTTACATGACGTAAATATAGCTTTACATTTTTTTCTTTTCAACGGCATAAAACATACAACTGAAGGGGCATCTATTTAGAAAAGTGTCAATAATATGGTAAGCTAATTGTATTAGTGTGAAACAGAGAAATTTAGTAGCAAGTCGTGGAATTTCTCATTTATGGTAACCCAACAACATGTATTTAATATGAATCAGTAAAGTTAAGCAAAACAAAATAGCTTGGCAACTAACAGAATGCCGTGTTTTACCACATGTAACAAACATCGTTATATACATGGTATTATACATAGTTTCTTTACTGAAAACAAAATAATTTTCCTTATAAATTGTGTGATTTGTCAGTAAATTACACCGGGACACCAGATGTACATAAAATATAGAATCACTGACATACATATCTGTACATGTATCAAACCAATGAAAACTGACATTCTGATCTGCATATAAAAAATGTCATTTCGGCTAATTCTGCGCACCGGCTAATGCACAATTCACGTAATGTTTTGCCCAGCTTACGTCAGAATAAATTATGTTGATTTTGGAATAAATCAGCTGATTAACGGTATACTAAGTCACAATTTTATCCCATTCCGATAGTTTGGTAAAAAGTTATTCAGAACATGGTCAAAATGATTAATGGTCCTGCTTACTAAATTAATAGATCAACAACAGATCTGTTAAAAAAAGCTTCATAAACCAATAATACACATGCAAATATACCGACATTGGTTATCATATTCCCGTATTATTCGCAAAACTCAAGGACAAAATGGACTGATATTTTGATCAAATTTGGCTGGGTCTCCGCTAGGCGGATCAGATAATAGACGACAGATGAAATAGTAAAAGCCATCTGTTTAGCCGTGATTATCTCGGCTAAGAACTGCCTTGAATGTTCAGGGAATTTAGACTGAATATGGACATTTTCACGAAAATTATTATTAGGTGCGCAGAATTAACAGACACGATTGTAATCCCAACAAACATACAGTCTCCCACCCCCGCCCATATTTTGTGAGGTCACCCCAATGAAGAAAAAACAAAGAAGTCCCTCACACCACCCCAGACCAAACATGGGTACCCTGTGTACAAATAAATTTTAGGAAGCCCACCCACTGCAATACAAATACGTAATACAAATACTGCACTTCAATTTTTTTACTTGTTTGGTCACTGTTGTTATAGTTTTCTAAATCGTGTAAACACGTGACTTTCTGAAAACACTTGTCTTAAGAAAACAACATGAATAATCAGACATGTAAAATATTGGTGTGTGCAAAGCCACATACACGGTGCGAAGCCAGGTACACTTACTTAATAGAAATACTGCACCGGCCTATATTCATGATATTTCGGGGAAAAGTCACCGCTGTGCAAATGCAGTGTACCTGGATTCGCACATCTCAATTGTTTACTTATTTCATCACTTTTGTTACAGTTTTTATAAACACATTTGACTCTCGGGGGGGGGGGGGACGAAAGTAGTATCTTTTTTAAGTGGCTAAAAGCCTATATAGACAATAGATAACAGATACTAGCCTAAATAGATATTGAATTGACTTGTTGGACTGAAAACATGTATTCAAAGTGAATCTACAAGTATCGAGGTGCCACAAACACACAGAGTCCGAGATGCACCATAAATTAGAAATTAGCTATTTAAACAACAATTGTGGAAACAACATTGGTCGCGAAAACCAATGACTCGGCACATGCACAGGCAATGTTGAATATCCCCCACCCACTTGAATTCATGTTAGATTGAATACAATGGAATTATTGTAGTAGCCCTGTGGTTAAAAGTGCTGTCGAAGTCAGCACGATTCAAATATTGGTCAACAGTAATAAAGAAATAATTCCTAACTGAAACGAATGTTTCGTGTCTGGCAGCTAGTAGACTTATGTAAAATGTAGGTCAATTATTGATGCGTCTTGGCTGTCGCCGTATTGTCCTCTCAACTTTAGCAAATTTGCAGAAATGTACGTCTGTAGCATTCACAAATCGTCGAGTACACAATGAGTATCTGTATTTCCGTATTTAGAGCTTATCAACAATGAAGACAGCAATCATTTCACGATGGCTTGGACCAGTACGTGTACTGGCAATATGACCAATCATTGTATTATTACGCGTTTGGCAGGACACGAAATATAGTATGACGTCACAATGAAAATACAATCGCATTTAACAACAAATAGCTGACTTTTTAAACGTAAATTTGTTATTGGTTGGTATATTACATTAAAAAAAGTGTCCTGTGTCCAATAAATTGGACACATGACACTATGGCGTTTAGTAAAAAGGTTCAAATATTGACTCTATATGTACCAGACGTTCTAAATGAGGCTCCATACGGGAAAACCTATTTAAACTAAATTTCATTGGGAAGCTATTTTTTTGCAAATTGAATGCGTATTATTATTTTAATATAACCTATCAATGTTTACAGGTGTTAGCATGTTTCAATATTGAACTAACATATAGCTTGTTGGTATTTGCACACTTTCATTTTACGAAGTTTCCCGCAGCGAACCCCATTCGGCACATCGACCGATTGTAATTATAGAACGCCTGTAACTATTCACGAGAATATAGGCGTTCTATGAAAAATTGGTCTAGTGGAAATGTTATTGTACATTTTAACTGTTTCCGTAGATTGTGTAGTATAAATAGGGCTCACGCTGGGCTTCGCAAATGGCGCCAAATGCGCAAACAAATTGAATGTGGCGCAAGAAAACAAAAGTTTGCGAAAGTAATGGCGCCTGTAAAAACAATAGCAAAATTGATACAAGTCTGCTTTTTTCAGGACAGGATTAGGTTAGGTCTCTGTGTGCGTATTGATAGTCCAAACTGGGTTTTCGCTTGCCTCTTAGCAAGCATATTTCCCTTGGAGAAAATCAATAACCAGTCCACCTGTGTGTAATGTTGACAGAATCGTGTGAAGTTTTAAGTGGCGGTCAATTACTCTGTATAAACTTTAATGGGAACAGATTTGTTATGTATCATTAACAGGCGTGCGCCATAAACTGGTCAATGGATGCTTTACAAAGTTAATTATCATTGTTTATCAACAAGAGGTCAACTCCTGTTGTGGTCTAGGAAGTGAATTTCGCCTGGTAAACAAGAAAATATACGCAGTTGTATTCATTTGAAACAGCTGATGCGTACTTGAGATCCCGCCTCTTCTGTTCTTTGATACTTGTATTCAAAATTGCATGGAATCTAGTGTATACAAGGTATAGTTTAACCCTTAGAATGAAGGAACCAAAAGTGTCGTCTGCTGTTGTTATGTATGTTGTTTTCTGTCAATAATCCATGGCAGCATTTTAGAAACTGAGAAAGTAAATGTCAGTGGGTTATTACTTATGTCCCAGTAACAGCTATGGTCATGTAGGGACCACAGGTGATTCTAGCGTGTCTTGGATGGTCAATTATTGTTTGTATATACATGAAAAACATTTATAACACGCTAGAATCACCTGGGATCTCGGTTTGAAGTTTCATCCGACCAGGCATAAATTCAATGGAAATAATTCTAAAATGCTATATGAGCATGTTTTTTATGCAAAAAGGGAAAACAAAATAATAATCAGCAGACGACAACATTTAATTCAGCATTGTAATGGTTAAAGGTCCTGGGGGTGGATGAACTGTGAGCAAAACAGGTAGTGAAAGAACAGTTTACGGTAGATTTGTATTTCTGAACATACACATATATGACCTAAAAATATTTAAAAAAAGTTATAATAATAAAAATAATAAAAAAAAAATATTGTTTAAAAAAATAACTATCGTGTTTTGCTAAATATAGCATTCCTATTTCCTATCTGACCAGTTATTATCATATCGCGTAGCGAAAACGAGATGCAAAAGCTGTCCGTCCGTCTGTCCGTCCATCTTCAACCAGGTATACTTGTAGAGCAATTCGTGCGTACAAGAGGTAATTGTGCAACACTTTTTCTTGTGCACCCAGGTGCACAGGCAGACTATGTACAGGTGCACACGTAAGTGGGTTTGCAAGTTTACCACAGTGTGTACATCCGCCCATCTGACTGTCCGTCACGTTTTCCATTCGCCTATAACTTCTGTACTGCATGACCTATTCCCAGTATTGGGCTTGAAACTTCATGTACATGTTCATTATCATCCAGACTTGCATATTACCTGCCCCACCCATGATCT